>OZ038458.1:864599-1067367 GCA_964036195.1 Sphaerolaimus hirsutus
TTTCTATGCAATCAACCAGTTTCCATATCAAATTCTCATGTGTCTTAGTGCACTGAACTGCACTGCACCTTCAGTACAAAAGAAAGCTAATTGATGATGTAATGAAAAGTGCAAATATGTAATATTCTGAACACATTGTAAACATTCTTGCAAACTAAATAGCGTAATAATAAGACTAGATAAAATAGCCCCGTACATTTCAATTTCACTTCCCTTTGCCTTTTCCATCGTCCTTCCTTACATACATGATTATTACGGGATCGTATTTGGCAGAGTGGCGGTGACTGTGGTAGCCGAGCATGGGCAGTGCTTTCTTTCTCATTCCTGAAGTTTTTGGCCAATCAAACCCCATGGCATCATAAATTATCGGCAGTCCATCATAGTTGAGCAGCGATGTGAAGTGGCCGATAGAACTGGTGTCAGCCCTGTCAGCCGCACTGCATGAAAGATTAAATAATTGTACTACAGTCACATCAGTCACACACAGTCACATATAAACTCACTAAGATGATTAATTGTGCACACGTGCAGTTTGTTGTGCACATGTCGTTTTGTATTGTACACAGATGTTAGCAAATTAATTCATTTTTAATCAATACATTAGCATTGCACTTAATCTATTCAAATTAATCAGTGACGACAACTAATACATAATTGTATAAAATATATCCAAAAATAAAGCTATGTTGAAACTAGTGCAAAATAGTGTGCATACAAATTGATGTTTAACCTGTAAAAATTGGACGATGGAAAACAGTCCGGTGCACGTGCAGCCGTTCTAAGCAATCTGTTAGAGCGATTGTGCAGCACAACTCCAGCACAATAGTACCTGAAATTAAATCATTTTGTCAACAATTAGACTTGTGCACAAGTCACGTGTGTCGTGCACAACTTGCTTTGACTTGAAGCAAAGGAGATACGTTTCAAGTCAAAACGACTTGTGCACGACACATGATACTTGTGCACTAGTTGTATTTCCTATAATATACCTCCATTTAATTGAAAAAATCACACAACACATTATGTACAAAATTATCCGATAGTGAGAGGAATGAAATGTGATGAAAAATTAATAACATTTTTTGTCTTTAATTCCAAAGAAGTATGATAGACTTCATTGTCATGATATACATGAAAAATTTCCACAAACTTGTCATTTTTGATGATTAGCGTTTCAGGCAAAGCTCCCGGCAAAAGTAATGGATCGATGAGTGTGTTTTCGTGATTAAAATCCAGTTCGCCAAACACCTGCAGCCACGGTTTCGTTGGATCTTGCGGTGTGATTGCATACTTTGCCCAGTCACACACTTGGCGCTGATCGCAGTTATGGTGCATCTCACTGCAAAGAACAATAGGAAATACATTTACATAAAATGTAATAAAATGCATGTTAGTTGCATAAACCCCCCTCGAATAGACCCCCCAACTCAGTTTTCCAGTTTTTGCATGTTTTCCATAGCTATTTACACGGAACTGTACACATAAGTCTCGTTTTACCACACATTTTAGCATTATTTCGTGTATTTATAAAAAGTGATTGATTACTACAAACTTTTATTAAATTTTCTGGCGAAATAATAAACCCCCCCTCGAAATATCCCCCGTCAAATAGTACCCCCCTATCCCTAAAATTTGCTGGCGAAAAAATAAACCCCCCGGGGGTTATTCGAGGAAATACGGTATATAAATATATATATATATATAAATATATAAAAATAAAGTATATATATGATTATTACATATAAATTTAACTAACGGGCACCGTTCATTTGCTGGCATTGTACCTGTAACGGTTTTCATTGATCCAGTATCATCAAAAAAACGCTGACGGACTAAGCGACCGTCAGCCAAGAGCTGCAAGATTTGTGGCAGTATCCTATGTGTGTACTGCACCGCTGTCGATGGCTGTGTTAAGAAAGTAAATTTGTTTGTGAAATATTATTTGACTTTGCAATCCACAAGTCGCAACGCACTCCTATTTCCCTTTAATATAAATCTTCAATATAAATATAAAGCTTTAATATAAATCAATTTGTCAACAATATAACTTGTGCACGAGTCTCTTGTGTCGTGCACAAGCCGTTTTCACTTGGAGCAGAAAAAATTCAATGACAGAAATACGTCCAGACAGAAACAGAAACAAATCCTTTGTTGTGCAACTGTAAAAAACTCACAGCCGTCAACTTGGGGGGGTGCACAACTGCATTGTGGAAATCCCATGAACCGGCCAAATTGATTACTTTGGCCCAGTCGTACATATGATCAAACTTCAGAGTCCAATAGACACAGTACTCGCACCTATCCATCGCCCATTGTGGACGCCGCTCCATATCCTGGGCAAACTTAGGGCAATCAAGTGCATCGCACCTAAGCCGCACAATGCTGCGCAGGTGCTCTTCATGAAATAGATACTGGATGATATCATCCATGATTGCTTGGCAGTCCAACACTGGCTTTGACATTGGACGATCACCCTTCTTCTTCTTTTCCTTCGCCTTTTCATACTCTCTTCGTTTTTCATTAAACTTGCGCAGTGGTGTAGCGTCAGTTGGGTCTCTTGACAACGGGTTTTTACTTTTTCCTTCTTCCACACGTGCGAAATATTCGACAATTAATTTTGACCTCACTGAGTCAAACTTCTTATTCTTGACAGCTTCCAGCATTTGACACAACATTTTGTCAGTTCTACCGCCAGTAGCCATTGTGTTGAGCAGATTGTCGCATTGTTGCATCTGTAAATAAGTATTTTATTCATGCTCATATGGTAAATTTAATTAAACTTAAATTTAGTATACGTAAAACAATATACCTAGTGAATTTAGCAAACAAAAAACCACATCTCTATTTTTTATTATATTTATTAAAAAAAAAATTTATTTAAAAAATTTAAAGTAATATTAGTAATAATAAATAATATAATATTTAATACCATTACTGCTTTTCGCACAAAAGAAAAAACACATTCAAAAATTATAAATACTATTACCTACTGTGTATAGAAACTACAGTAAGATTCTCACCTGCAGGAAAAGTGCGTACAGCCAGGAATCCAACGTGCACGTGTTTTTCAGTTCATATTCAAATTGGGGGTCATGACATCCCCACTTCCAAGGTTGCAAGATTCTGCAAAAAATATTAACGTGTGTGTGTCTAATTATAATATATTTTATGACCTAATCTAAACAACTTGTGCCCTATGAAATTCCAGCAAATTTCAGTCCGTATCAACTTTAAACTCGTCTCAGTGCACTGCACAAGTCGCAGTGCACTCCTATCTGCATGGATATAATTTTGACACATTTTTGCAACATCTTTTCTGCATCAAGTGAAAATGACTTGTGCACGACGCATGCAACTGGTGCACAAGTTATATTTCCTATAATAAACATCCGTGCAGATAGCACTGCACTGCGACTTGTTTCAAAAAATAGACAAAAAGAATATTTATTTACCCGGTCAATCTGCAAAGCGGACACTCCCAGGTATGTGAATCCGACTCTCTCTTCGTTGGGCGAAATTTTGGTGGCATGCAAGTCAATGGTACAGGCATGCCAGCCTTGTTTACTGCCTTGATGTGGTAATTAAGGTATGGTCGCACACAGCGGTCCATATTCTTGCATTGAATTATTTGCCAACCCTTTTTCATTGCTTTCAAATGATTTATGCTTGGGAAACCACACACGCAGTCTCTGAGGAAGTTGTTTAAGTACATGAATGGATACAGAAAATAAGGCAAATGCTTACAGAGAATTACCCAAAGGGATACAGATGATTTAAAACATTTTTGATATAAATTTTTTGTTCAGCGTTTTATTTACTGAAAGTAAAACAAAGTTATATTACCTAAATGCTCATGATCGTTGACTTTTGTGTGGACCTTGTCAGGTGTGTTTTAATGTAATGCAATTCACTAAAATGTCATTCATGAAATTATGGTAACTTTTATTTTTTATTGTGTACAGTCCAATCAGTATACTAACCGCTGAAACGTGGCATATTTGACATTTCTATCTGCAAATATACATAACATCCGTACTGCAAATCTCAGCGGCGGAATTTCAGGCAAACGATCTTCCTCTCTGAACTCTGTAAAATCTTTGTTATCCATCTTTGGTTTGATGTGCTCTTCAACGTAGATGCGCAGTGCATTCCTCGGATCATACTCATTTGTTTCCATGCTCCACTGTTGTGCATACATTTTATCCCTGAAATAAATGACGTGTATGTAATTTCAAGATGTAAATAGAGAATTCTGGATGCATTTAATTTATACCATTACTTACATCTCCAGAAACAGAAATATAATTTTTTAAGCTAACACACAAATAAAAAGAGCTAACGTTTTGTACGTTCCTGACATGATATCAATCAGGTGCATCGTGAGGTAATCGGATTTTGCATCGGCTGGCAAATTTCTACTGCCCCTCCCCTGTGTCCATACAATTTGAACCTGTGGTTTTTCTAAATTGCTCGTGCAAGCAGCTGCCGCCTGTGTATAATACAAATACATCAATTTACAATTAAGTATAGCTAAAAAAACCTAAATTGAAGCTACGTGCAATTGGAATTACACCATCTAAAAAGCCATACACTTGTACTTGTACTATAATAATATACACGGACATATATTAAAGGAAATATGACTCGTGCACAAGTAACATGTGTCGTCAACCACATCGGAATGAACACAATCAAGTTACAGGCTAGATGAATTTAGTGTTATATTGTAAAAAAATCATATAGAAGACTGCAGTACGTGTAATTTTGAGATATCTATCTAATCAAAACATATTTTTTATTATGTTTATGTGTCACTTGTGCACGACACATGCGACTTGTGCACAAGTCAAATTTCCCACAATATACATCCGTGCAAATAGGACTGCACTGCGACATGCGCAGTGCACTGAGACGTGTGTAAAGTTGATTTATGCACTCCTATCTGCATGGATATCTTTTTGACAGCTTTTTGCGTGATGTCTTGTGCTTCAAGTCAAAGTGACTGGTGCACGACACATGCGACTTGTGCACAAGTCAAATTTCCCACAATATACATCCGTGCAAATAGGTCTGCACTGCGACTTGTGCAGTGCACTGAGACGTGTGTAAAGTTGATGTAAAGTGAAATTGAATGCAAGCGTACATGAAAGTATAATGAAATAGTTATGTATCACTTAAAAATATAAAAATTTAATAATAAAGAGTAAATAAAAGGTGGAAAAGTCCGTGGGCTTTGTTTGTTCTTGAATTGAAATTTAAACTCATGGAAAGTGTGTCAAAAGTATTTATATTTAACATAAATTTAGTATTGAAAAATATTCAAAAGTCTGAGTGCACTGCACATGTCGCAGTGCAGTCCTATTTGCATGGATATATTTTTCTATGTTTCAAGTTAAAAAGACTTGTGCGCCACTCATATGACTTGTGCACTAGTTATATTTTCTACGATACACATCCATGCACGCAGGACTGCACTGCGACTTGTGCAGTGCACTGAGATAAGCGGAAAGTTGAATAAAGTAATAATTTGATGGTAAATTCCCAGTGTGAAGTGTCCCTGATTGGGGGTAATGTCAAAAAATATTATTTAAACAAAGAATATTTACATAAACCTACCATCAATTCAGCATTTGTAGTTGTGTCGTGGCCGTCCTTTCGCAGCGGATCATAGACTTTCACAAAAGAATGAGCAGTGGGATTTACTGGATGACAATATCGGTGCACGATGTACATTGAATCCAAATCATGCATCAGGAATACTTTGTTCACATCCCTGTTTGTTGGCACCGCTGCCAGTTCATCAATCAAATCAGTCAGCATAGGGGAAAACCCATCAATGTTGATCAAAGTCGGATGTATGCGGATATTTCCGCTATTACGCCTGAGAAACAGCAAGCCCTCGGCCACGGAAGGCGTATAAACCGGCCCGCCAGCGTCAGGTGGTTCCCGGTTCTGAAATGAAGATTGCGTTGAATGAATGAAGCGTTGTGTGGAGGTATAGAAGCTTGATAAATTTGAAAAGGTACATTTCGCATGGACAACATTATTTTAAATTTAAATGCAAAATTGTTACAAACCAGCAGCTCAATGACATCTCCCAGGTCTCCATTCATATGTCTCTTCAATAAATGCATATCACTTCCATACTCAGACAACAGTTGCTGATCATCTACATTCTGTGGTCTCCAGAATGCGGATTTCTCATCAGGGTAAAGAACTGCTTTATGATCCTTTGGAATACTTCTCATAAATGGTTGATATGTAGACTCTGCATAAAGAAATGATTCATTACTTGTATGCAATGGTAGGGGCCTAAATATAATTAATAGTGCAATGTCATTTGTACAGTGCGAATGAAGTCGACTGTCAACATGTCTTGAAATTGAAATGAAACGAAATGACTTGAAATGTAAAAAAGGAATGTAAATTTGTATTTACAGTGATACATAAGTATTTCATTTTACATACTATATTATATTATACAAATATCACTTGTGCACAAGTCGCATCTGCAGTGCACACGTCATTTTGACTTGAAGCAGGAGAGACATCACAAAATTGTATTTTTATTGATACGTAAACATTTCAGTATACTTACATCAACGCTTGCATTCAATTTCAATCCTTATTAATTTTACACCATTTTACACCAATTTTACAAATTTCAAATTGCAGTGCACTTCTATTTGCATGAATGCAGTTTATTGAAAATTTGACTTGTGCAAAAGTAGGTTTTAATTGAAGCAGACAAATAGGCAAGTGTTGTTTGCTTTTGAATCTAAATGTAAAAGTATAATCCCGAATTTTGTCAAAAATCCATGAAAGCACCGCATAAAATTGGATCAATGCGAAAATGTAAGTATAATGAAATCTTTAAGCATCAATTAAAATACAATTTTGCGATATCTTTTCTGCTTAAAGATCATCATGTTTTACACTGTGTACATTGAGCATACATTACATCATTTCAGAGGCGGGTATATTCTAGGGGGAATTATTCGCGGTTTTTACTACCTGCTTTCTGCACATTACCATCCTAAAAATAATCTGTTCATAATAATAATGAAAATTCAGTATGAAGAAACTGACCCGATGATGAAGAGGATGATGATGGATTTCGTTGTCGTTTTGTTGGTGCAGGAACATTTTGCTCGACAGTCTCTGCCCCGTCACGAACATCAGGATCACCTCGTGAACTCAGATCCACAGTAACACTAGACAATCCAGCGGTGCCTTTGTGAGTTGATGTTTTCTTTTTTGGTGGCGGCTTAAATTGTATGTATATCTTTTTTGACCTACCACTCGCAGCATCTGCAGTGGAAAATTTTATAAAGATAAATTTTCAATAAACTGCATCCATGCAAAATACAAGTGCACTGTGACTTTGCAGTGCAGTGACATTGATGTAATTCGTTTCATTTCATAAAAAACCTCATAGCAATTGGACTAAAGAAAACTGAATTTGCAGGGCGTTCCTATTTCCATGGAAATATTTTTGACATGTTTTTTGATATTTAGTAAACTTTGAGTGAAAATGACGTGTGCACAACACAAGTGACTTGTGCACAAGTCAAATTTTCAACAAACAAACTCCATGCAAATACAAGTGCACTGCGACTTTGCAGTGCACTGAGATTGGTGTAAATGTAATAAGGAGTGAAATTTTGTGCAATCGTAAAGCACCTACCAGTTTCTTCCTGTGGATCGTGTCGCTTCTTGTGATCTGATCGCACCTTCTTTCCACTCACAGTCGCAGCAGCTGCAGTGTCGCTCGTCTGCTGCTGAACAGTTTTTTTCGGCGTCTTCCCTGCACTTTTCGCATCTGCACATTTAAATTACAAATGTACTTGTTTTATTCAATTATAATACTAAAACACTCGTGCACAGTGTTTTCCTATTTGCATGGATACACTTTACAAAGAATAATACTTGCGAAGAAGTCATTTTTACTTGAAACATAGCAAAGATGGTAAGAACGTGTCAAAAATACATCCATGCAAATAGGAGTGCGCTGGAGTGGTATTTAGTAAACTTTGAGTGAAAATAACGTGTGCACGACACAAGTGACTTGTGCACAAGTCAAATTTTCAACAAACGAACTCCATGCAAATACAAGTGCACTGCGACTTTGCAGTGCACTGAGATTGGTGTAAATTTGATACTGTGTGGCTTTGTGAGGTCATGTTTCATTTTTTGGTTGTGGCTTCAATTTAACGTATACCTTATTTCACGTAAGAGTTGGACCCTGCAATTTTATAAATGCAACTAAATATTAATATTTGTAATGTGGGTGTGCTTTGATAGCATCTTAGAATAACAGAACACTTATGCACAACAATTAACTACATGAAACGTAAGATAAGTAATTCAAAAGATAGATGCAGACCAAATATAAAATTGAAGTACCCTACCTACCCCCTCTATCATAGGTATTGTCACTCACCATTTGCAGGAGGCTCACGATCTCCATGTGCAGGAGACTCACCACCAGCAGGAGGCTCACCACCAGCAGGAGGCTCACCACCAGCAGGAGGCTCACCACCAGCAGGAGGCTCACCACCAGCAGGAGGCTCACCACCAGCAGGAGGCTCACCACCAGCAGGAGGCTCACCACCAGCAGGAGGCTCACCACCAGCAGGAGACTCACCACCAGCAGGAGGCTCACCACCAGCAGGAGACTCACCACCAGCAGGAGGCTGAGCACCAGCAGGAGGATGAGGCGCTCCAGGCTCATCATCACGATCGTCATCATTGTCGCGTCCTTTTTTAGCCTCTGTTCCACCACCGCCACCGCCACCATCACTGTCACTGTCACTGTCACTGTCACTGTCGCCGTCACTGTCGTCCTTGTTTTCATCGTTTTTGTCATCATCCAACTCCTTGTCACTGTCATGTTCATTGCTGTCCTCCTCAATGTGATCATAACTGACCCTTTCTCTCGGCTCAATTTCGTCATTGTCCTCCTCGATTTCCTCATTGTCCTCCTCGATTTCCTCACTGTCCTCCTCGATTTCCTCTGCCTCCTCGTCTACGGTTTGCAAAGCTCGCCTTCCTTTATGCTTCCGTGGTGATTGCCGCCTCTTGTCTTCATCTTTGTCACCGGCTGCAATTGTGAAATGCAAATAAGTTCTAAATAAATAAATAAATGCTTCTCTGCACTTTTCGCATCTGCACATTTAAATTACAAATGTACTTGTTTTATTCAATTATAATACTAAAACACTCGTGCACAGTGTTTTCCTATTTGCATGGATACACTTTACAAAGAATAATACTTGCGAAGAAGTCATTTTTACTTGAAACATAGCAAAGATGGTAAGAACGTGTCAAAAATACATCCATGCAAATAGGAGTGCGCTGGAGTGGTATTTAGTAAACTTTGAGTGAAAATGACGTGTGCACGGCACAAGTGACTTGTGCACACGTCAAATTTTCAATAAACTGCATCCATGCAAATACAAGTGCACTGCGACTTTGCAGTGCACTGAGATTGGTTTAAATGTAATAAGGAGTGAAATTTTGTGCAATCGTAAAGCACCTACCAGTTTCTTCCTGTGGATCGTGTCGCTTCTTGTGATCTGATCGCACCTTCTTTCCACTTACAGTCGCAGCAGCTGCAGTGTCGCTCGTCTGCTGCTGAACGGTTTTTTTCGGCGTCTTCTCTGCACTTTTCGCATCTGCACATTTAAATTACAAATGTACTTGTTTTATTCAATTATAATACTAAAACACTCGTGCACAGTGTTTTCCTATTTGCATGGATACACTTTACAAAGAATAATACTTGCGAAGAAGTCATTTTTACTTGAAACATAGCAAAGATGGTAAGAACGTGTCAAAAATACATCCATGCAAATAGGAGTGCGCTGGAGTGGTATTTAGTAAACTTTGAGTGAAAATGACGTGTGCACGGCACAAGTGACTTGTGCACACGTCAAATTTTCAATAAACTGCATCCATGCAAATACAAGTGCACTGCGACTTTGCAGTGCACTGAGATTGGTTTAAATGTAATAAGGAGTGAAATTTTGTGCAATCGTAAAGCACCTACCAGTTTCTTCCTGTGGATCGTGTCGCTTCTTGTGATCTGATCGCACCTTCTTTCCACTTACAGTCGCAGCAGCTGCAGTGTCGCTCGTCTGCTGCTGAACAGTTTTTTTCGGCGTCTTCTCTGCACTTTTCGCATCTGCAAATTTAAATTACAAATGTACTTGTTTTATCCAATTATAATACTAAAACACTTCCGACTTGTGAATCTGCACCCGTTACAGTAAATTACACATGTATTATATTACTCAATTACTATCAGTTTATTCAATTATATTTCTTAAAAGTTGTGAAGACTAATTTCTGTTGCGTAAATGTGAAAACAAGTAGAAAATAAATTTATAAATAAAATTGATCACCTCCCGGAAAAAGCGAGCGTTTCGCTTTAACTTGTTTTCCTTTTTTTGAGTCTCCACTCTGCTGTGTATCAGCACGTTCGTTTTCACGGTCACTTGAATCACTTCCATCACTTGAGCTGGACTCCACGTTTCTGTTCTCCATTCTATGTTTGCGAATACTCTGGTGGTCGCTCATTTGGCTGATATAATTGCGGTGCGCAGTCACATCTGGATCACACTCCTCAGCATCAGATTCGGCAGAGACATCATCGACACCCCTTTGACCAACCACTACTGACTTGACTGGCGAATGTTTGGCTGGCGAAAAGTGCAGAGGTTTCCGCTCGCTCACCGGTATGTAGTGCTGGACATACTGAAATGTGAACATTTTAGTTTTGTAAATATTATTCTGGCAGAAGGTGTGTGTGTGTGTGTGCACAACCGATCTTTTTTTAGTAGGGGCGATTGTAAATGATTTTGCGACATGATCAATGATAGCTACATAATGTACTGGAAAAAAATCTATTCAAGGTAGGTGATTATAATAGGAAATTTTTACATGTACTGTTATACTTCAAGTGAAAGCTACTTGTTTGCAATAAAGATTACTTGTGCACAACGATTCTATTCTGACAACGGTGCACTGATTCATGATAAATAAGGTTTAAAGAAATGGAAAAGAATGAAAAAAAGGCATTCCAACCGGTGTTTTAACTCCGAGCTTTGGTATTTTTGCTGCAATCCTCTCATCCTTCCTCAGTCTGTCGGCATCCTTCGGGATATCCGCCTTAAAAATGCGGCGCATTATGGCCGCACGGGCAACTTCAGCATGCAAACAGCGCACTCGACATGCACACTTGATTTTCATTTTATCCCGTGCTCTTTCATTATCCTCCACCATCACGGCATGCCAATTGCCCTCTCGCTTATCGCGCACCTGCATCAGTAAAAGTTTTATAATTTTTTATCATTCTACCTTTCATATAAAACATATGGATATTTCTCACAGATTAAGAATGTACAAATTTACTCATGCACAAAAATATAGAATATATAGATTTGAAAACAACTTGTGCACAACAAATTGGAATTCTGCACTATTCCTATTTGTATACTGATAACATTTTACTCATACATATGTCCATGATAATTGGAATGCATAGAGACCTTTGCAATGCGCTGAGGCGGGTGCAAAGTTAATAAGGAGTGAGATTTAAATGCTTTGCATGCGTGAAGTACTTTGAACTATTGATGTATCTATTCAAAATAATTTTACTGATTCATGAGAAAAAAAGTTGGCTACAAGTAATTTATTCTGATTGCGCAGTTTTAGTATGTTTCAAAGAAACGGCATATTGAACAAACCAAAACCCATCCATAATCAGCTCTTCCATCCATGACCGAATATCGCGCGTCATCTTTCTGACCTTGCATCATCACCAAATGCTCCATGCGCACAGGCTCAATTTCCGCTTTCATCATTTTTCTCAATGTCTCTCCTTCCACAATATTACCGGATTTTATGACATTTACCAGACTTCGCGAATTTTTTACAAAATCTTCAAATTTGATGCCGAGTGAAGCTGGTCTCATTGGCCAAGTAGTCCTGCACAAAATCATTTCATAGGAAATATGACTCTTGCACAAGTCACATGTGTCGTGCACAAGTCACATGTGTCGTGCACAAGTGACATGTGTCGTGCACAAGTCATTTCGACTTGAAGCAGACAAGTAGTAAATTTTGTTTGCTTATGAATCTAAATGTAAAAGTATAATCCTAACTTTAGTCACAAATGAAATTTGATAAATGCTAAGATGTTCTGTTTCCAGTCAAAACGACTTGTGCACGACACGTGTGACTTGTGCACAAGTTACATTTCCTATAATATGCAGCTACTCATTAAGTAAATAATATAAATGATTTTTCATGTGCAATTGCAATATTGCAGCTTCATTAAAAAAGATGGTTTGAATGAATTTCCACAATACAAATCCAACTGAAACGCATTAATAAAAGAAAACAAACGCGCGGTAAAGGCCTTTGGCTCCAGCACCAGCAACAAGGTTGACGCATGACGTTTGCGTTAGCACCTCTTGCACATTGTCCATTTGCATTTCCAAATACAGTTGATTGCTGTGTGCACGTTATTTATATATTTTTGCAATGTTATATGCAGTGGTCCGCATGCCCTACCCAGATAATTAATGTAATGACGTAATAACGTAATGACATTATTGTTAGTTTTATCAAACTCACTGAAAAATCGTTGCGCACAGGCCCGCCGTGGATACCGATGGCGCATTCTTTTTCATCAAGTTGTGACAACCCTCGACAGCATTACTGTACACGCCTTTTGTCGATGAAGTAACACTGACTCCTCTTTGGTCATCTAAATACTGTGTATACAATGGTAATGTTTATACAAGCTGTTCAATTTTCAGGGCAGGGCAATGTTATTTCATTTTTGTTTATGTTTTTTGGCATTCTTAAGAAATGGCTACACAAACTGGCTATTTTCTGTTGAGTCCCCCGAGTGTGCGTCATTAGGACAAAAGTGCAATCGTACAACGGTGGCTTTTATACAACGAAAACGCTCCTTAGGACAAAACATGCTTTTGTACAACATCTGTCGCTTCCGTACAACATACGGTCACATAGGTAAAATATATGTAGTTAAATGGATTATCACAAGCGACAAATGAAAATACTAAATGTTCAGCCTAATTGCATCACCAACAGCGGAAGAGAGATCATGCTCTTCATCAGGCACATTTAAATCATGATGTTACACCAATTTCTCGCAACAGGTGTGGGAAACTCAATCAACATCAATATTGCCTCAGTATTGTATTTAGATATTTTGTATACAACGGACGTTGTACGAAAGCGACATGTGTTGTACGATCGGGATAAGTGTTGTACTAAAGTAGCTTTTGTCCTAATGAGCATTTTTGTTGTACGAATGCTACTGTTGTACAAATGGACTTTTGTCCTAATGGGATACCCCCTTTTCTGTTGATGCACATTTTCGGACCAGTCAAGAATCGTATGCATACTTAAAAATTCAATTCCAATTTACTGGTACTCCTGCTATAATTATTTAAAAAAGCACTGACCACATTTCGCGCTATTATTGTAAACGCTGTGGCAGTGTCCCGCAGACGTTTGAATGTCTTGTCAAAGTAAGAAATAAGGCCCTTATTTGCTGGACTCTCTTCATCATCTTCCACGTCACCACCGTGTCCCTCCTTTTTGCCTTTATATTTCTTCTCCAAATGTTCCATGAATTTCTCCCGTTTGTCGTCAAAATCAGTTTCGCTTTTAGCCATCAAAACAGTAAAAAATTGATCCTTCAGTTTTAAAGCATCGTCTTCAGATAAATGACAATTTCTTAACTTTAAAGTCACATTATTGTCAATGTGCTTCCAGCACACCAGCACGTGCATCTGGGGAAAATATTTCTCGAACTGCGACACAAACCTGAGAATAAAAATTTGTCATAAAATGAATATGATTGTGTGCAAGAACAAACTTCAGTCGCAAGTATTGATTTGTGCACACGTAATGTTTGCGATAAACGTCTATTCAAATTCCAAATCAACCTCGCAGTGGTCTGAGTGTGCTGCGCACATTGCAGCGCATTTCTACTAGCACGGATGTAAATCATAGGGAATTTGACTTGTGCACAAGTTGCATGTCTCGTGCACAATTCATTTTTACTCTAAACAGACAAATAGGTAAATGCTTTTGAAAGTAAATGTAATAGTATAATCCTTAATTTTGTCAAAAATGCATTAAAGCACCGAATAAAATTTGATAAATCCTAAGATGTAAGTATGCATAATGAAATGTCTACGTATCAGTTAAAATACAATTTTGCAATGTCTTTTCTGCTTCAAGTAAAAACAACGTGTGCACGACACATGCGACTTGTGCACAAGTCAAATTTCTTACAATATACATACATGCAAATAGGACTGCACTGCGACTTGTGCAGTGCACTGAGACGTGTGTAAAGTTGATGTAAAGTGAAATTGAATGCAAGCGTATATGAAAGTAGAATGGAATAGTTATGTATCACTTAATAATATAAATATAGAATAATAAATAATAAATAAAAAGTGGAAAAATCAGTGGGCCTTGTTTGTTTTTGAATTGAAGTTTAAACTCATTGAACGTGTGTCAAAAGTGTATTCAACAGAACATAACTAACATGAAAATTTTGACGCATTTTGAGAATTTGTAACATGACATCCTTAAAGCTATTCTAATTGCTAAATATTTAAATACTTCAGATACCATGAAATAAATTTTATTTATAATTAAAATTATAAAATAAATTATCAATGTAAAATTGATTTGAAATGTAAAAAAAACAATGTGAATTTTGTATTGACATTGATACATAACTACTCCATTTACATACGTCAGTGCATGCACTAAATGCATTCACCCGTATCAAATGTACAGCCGTCTCAGTGCACTGCACAAGCCTCAGTGCACTCCTATCTGCATGGATATATTTTTGACAGCTTTTTGCGCGATATCTTCTGCTTCAAGTCAAAGTAACTGGTGCACGACACATGCGACTTGTGCACAAGTTACATTTTTCACAATATACATCCGTGCAAATAGGACTGCACTGCGACATGCGCAGTGCACTGAAATGGGTGTAAAGTTGATATGGAGTGAAATTGAATGCACTTTCAAACAAAATATTTGTTGGAACAAAGAATTGCGTTAACAACTATAACTTTAACTATAACTTGTAATTTTACCATTGCAGTAATATCCTATCTATCTGCATGCTAGACATGCCTGCATATACTATGAGCATGGATATATTTTTCTTAGTTGCAAGTTAAAAACTCTTGTGCATGACACATGTGACTTGTGCACAAGTTAAGTTATCTATAATATACATCAGTGAATCTAGGTGTGTGGAATTAGTGAAAATAGCACGTGTGCAGTGCACTGATGGACGTGGTTGCACTAATTATTGCATGAGTTTACTTTACAGTGAACAGTTGCAGTGCAGTCCTATTTGCACGTATGTATATTATAGGAAATTTAGCTTGTGCACAAGTCGCATGTGTTGTGCACAAGTCACTCTGACTTGAAACAGAAAACACATCGCAAAACCTGTCAAAAATACATCCATGCAAATGGTAATGCACTAAAGCCACTTGCGTTGTTTTAATCATGAGTCGGTTCTATTTGAAAACGGAATACAATCAATTAATATTTTATAAATTTTAATTTGCATGAATATACTTATACACAAAAAATATGACTTATGCACACGTCACATGTGTCATCCACGAGTCATTTAGACTCGAATAATGTGTTATCATGGTGAAATTATTATCCATCAGTTAAAACATGATTTTTAGCAAAAAACTATATGAAAACTTACCCCTGATCGGTGATGATGTTGATATTTTCCTTGTCCTTGAAAAATTTCCACTTCGGTTGTCTATAAGTCGATCCCAATGCACTCTCAAAGTTTAGCATTAGCTGGGAAACAGTTTCATCACCTTGATGATCATGTAGCATGCAGGCCACTGGGATGAATGCATTTGAGCTGACGTCAGCCTTCACAAATAGGCCTTTTGATAGTGCTTTATGTTTTGGCGTAATGTCTGGCAGTTCCAAGACCAACGTCGTCATCCAGAACTCGCCTGTAGTGAATTGTAAGCATATTATCATGCGTTTATTATCACATTGATCACTTGAAAGTACCATGCGAAAAAATGTACTTATTAAAACCCAAATATTGAAAGCACTAAAAATAAAAAATAGATAAATAAAATTATTTGGTCGATTATTAATATTGTTTAAAATTAAAGTAAATCACATGGCCAATAAAACTCACCACCAACTCCATACGTGGTATCAATTTGGAAATTGATTGGATTAGGGGCTCTATTTTTGATCAATGTCTTAACCATTGCTACTGCGCGACCCGACATTTGCGTGTATGTGAAGTGGGGCCGTAAAGCGAAGTAGATCGGTGTTTCCCTGCCCATTGCCATACCAAACCAGTACAGATCATATACGTTGCTGTCGGTCAGTCTGAACTTCTCTTTTCTCAATGTTTCAGTCAAGTGTGCCACCTGCCTATAGGTCACAGCCTACGTAAATATATCAAAATTATCAGTCATAATCAGTTATGATATATTTTTAGTGTTGATTTCACATAACTAAACACATTATTCATGTGCGCAAAAAATGTTTCTCAGCAGAAACAATTGGACCAATTTAAATAAGAAAAAGTTAAATGGAAAGAAAAATTCACCTGAGTAGGGGGATCGTCATTGGCTGCATATAGCCGTCCTTCAGCCACTAAACTCGCTTGGGGAACCTGCCTCGTCAAATCAATTTTTCCCAACATTTTTCGCATTCTTTCACGCTGCTGATATCCACGCCGAATGCGGGACTTCGCTGACAACGTGTTTTGATTGCCAATATACCATATCTGGAATACACAAACATATTTATATGTTTTTAAATGTCTCATTTCTAATTACTAGTTGAATTAATGAAAAGTTGAAACATCATGTGTTGAAGTATCAGGTGAAATATCCACCTAAAATTTTACCCCTATAGCTCCACCCACTGCGGAAATGTGGGGGTTACAATTTCAATCGTTTTGTAGTTTAATAGTTTTTAATGCACTTACATATACTTTGACATGAAATTTCATTCTGTATCAACCTCACACCTGTCTCAGTGCATTGGGCATGTTGCAGCGCACTTCTATTTGCACGGATCTATATCATAGGGAATTTAACTAGTGCACAAGTTACATGTGACGTGCACAAGTTATTTTGATTTGAAGCAGACAAAAAGGTAAATTTTGTCATTTGCTTTTGAATTTAAATGTAAAAGTATAATCCTACATTTTCTCAAAAATGCATGAAGGCATGGAATGATCAATTAAAATACAATTTTCGATGTCTTTTCTGTTTCAAGTCAAAATGATATGTGCACAAGTCACATTTTCTATATTGTGTATCAAAGTAAATAGTAAAGTACTGCAACTTTCACAAATGAAATGCTTATGAAATTTATTTCACAATTATGATTTTGAAAAATATCAACATTATTTGATCATTTCTGGCTACAATAAACATAATATAATAAAAACACAAACCATGACATATTCAGGTTCGTTGATGTCGAAGTACTCCAGTCGCCAGAAATTGTATTCCTTTTTACCACGAAGGCCCCATTCCTTTTTCCCTTGCACAACGTATTTGCATCGTACAACGACTGGCAACTTATTCGACTTTTTCTCGGGAACTGACAGATTAACATAATCAGTACCTCCAACAGTCAAGTGCTCGTCGTCCTTACTGCAATGGTAAAATTACAAGTTATAGTTACTCCATATCAACTTTACACCCATTTCAGTGCACTGCGCATGTCGCAGTGCAGTCCTATTTGCATGGATGTATATTGTGAAAAATGTGACTTGTGCACAAGTCACATGTGTCGTGCACCAGTTACTTTGACTTGAAGCAGTAGACATCACGCAAAAAGCTGTCAAAAATATATCCATGCAGATAGGAGTGCACTGAGGCTTGTGCAGTGCACTGAGACGGGTGTACATTTGATACGGGTGAATTTTAGTGCATGCACTGACGTATGTAAATGAAGCAGTTATGTATCAATGTAAATACAAAATTCACATTGTTTTTTATATTTCAAGTCATGTCGTTTCATTTCATAAATACATTTAAAAATGAAATCCAATCGAATGTAAAGTCAAACTCTTTTTCAAAGTCTTTTTGCTCATAAATTTAATCCATAAATGTAGTGAAAAGTCAAACTGACTAGGGCATATTGAATCGCTCTTTAAACGCTCCACTCCGCGCCATTTTCCTCGTTACATTCATCAGACGTTCCTGGTCGGATGGTAACTTCGCATTTGGATTTTGTGTAACGATTCCATTGTGCCTGTAGAGCATAATTAAGTTATTCAGCCGCATTACATTATCAATCAGACAATATTCATACAGTAGCGTATATGAATAATAAGTTTTGTGTAAGATTAAAAATATGAATACGTTTTACTAAGTTTATATGCATAAGTTATATATAAGATTACATGGATAACTCATAAATACCTATATGAATTTTCATTATATAAAGATGTAAATACTGAAACCTACTCTTGAGTCAACTGAGCTGCCTTTCTGTAGATGTCCGGTATTTTCTGAATGGGATTCTCTCTCAATTCTTTTAAGAAACGAATCACTGCCTTATTCTTTTTCGAAGATTTTTCTGCACCACGCTCGAAATCATTAATTTCCCTTTCAATATTTTTCACACAACTTTCAAAGTATCTGTTGCCCGGCGTAGTTGATTGTTCTGTCAGAAAAGTTCGTCTCACAATGAAAACTTGTCCGCCATCTGGCAAGTGAATAATGCCACCTTGATCTGCTCTCGAGCGCGCATCTGGATCGTCTGCAATATCAGTTTTTCACCGTGACATATAGTGATGATTCAATAATTAATTGACCACAACAATAACATGAGCAAATTTATATTGTGACTGAAATTTAAGTTAGAAATCAGTTTGCAAAAAAATGAGAAACATTACAAAAACATTTCACTTACGCAAAAACTTCAGGATGTCTTCTTCTCTAATATACTGGAGCAGAGTATATTTCTTGCCTTCTGTCGTTGAACAATTATCTATATACCACATCGGCTTCATTCTTTCTTTCAAAGGTTTCGAAAATGCAGCATTAGTTTCGGTAATGCGGTAGTACTTGATCTTATCAGATATTCCACAAGACTCTGCGTCGCCATAGCTGAAGTCATCTGCATTTGAGATAATAATATAAACAGTATTAACTTGAATATACATTTATAAATGTTGTTGTATTGCAGTGGGGAAACAACTTGTGCACAACGCATGTGACTTGTGCAAAAGTCATATTTCTTATAAAGCGCATCCATGCAAATACAAGTGCATGAGACAGGTGAAAAGTTGAATAGAAACGTGAAAATAATCATACATTTCTATTCAAAAGAGAATATAATCAAAGACTACTGTTAAAATCTACACATTACAATTTCAATGGACTAACATTTACACATGGATACACATTACAAAGAAATAACTCGTGCACAAGTCACATGTGTTGTGCAGTAGTAATTTTGACTTGAAGCAGAAAAGAGATCGCAAAATTCTACTTTAATTGATATGTAAACATTTCATTCTATTTACCTACTTACATTTTCGCATTGATCCAATTTTATTCGGTGCTTTCATGCATTTTTGACAAAATTCTGGATTATATCTACTTTTACATTCAAAAGCAAACAACACTTGCCTATTCGCTTGGTTCAATTAAAACTGACTTGTTAAAATTGATTAAAATCTAAATGCAATCGCGAGTACACTGAGACAGGTCTGTATAGGTAAGTGCATTAAAATAGTTGCGTATAAAAATACCTGGTGATTCTTCTTGATCATCTAAGTGCATAGCTTCCCGCTCCTCCTCATCTGTGTCCATTTCTTCATCAGCCGTACTCGGGACAACTGAGTGCGTTGACGGTGGCACATCAGAGGGCTGGGCACTGTCACTTTGCAACCCTTCACTTGCGGATTCTTCTTGGCGCTGCAAACGGTCGATAATCGCTAACGTGCTCTCCGCTGATGCACTTTCTCTGGCTCGTGGTGGTCGTCGGGAAGATTGTGACTCTGACTCTGACTCTTCTTCTCCACTGTGACTACTACTAGCGTCGTCGTCGTCGGCATTTGAGCCTATGCAAAATGAAAGTGAAATAATCATATATTAGCTTAAAGACAAACTTAAACTTAAAGCTTAAACGACTTATGCAGTGCAACAAATTTCAATTCAAATCAAATAAAGCTCAATTACTTTTCCCCTTTTTATTTATTTTCATGTATTTTCATGTTGCAGCACACTTCTACATGCACTGAAGTATATTATAGGAACTATGATGCGTGCACAAGTCACATGTGTTCTGTACCAGTCAATTCGTCAGAAAAGACATCGCAAAATTGTATTTTAATTGATACGTAAACATTTAATTCTGCATACTTACACGGATGTGTATCGTAGAAAATGTGACTAGTGCACAAGTCATATGACTGGCGCACAAGTCTTTTTAACTTGAAACATAGAAAAATATATCCATGCAAATAGGACTGCACTGCGACGTGTGCAGTGCACTGAGACGGGTGTACATTTGAAATGGGGTGAATTTTATTGCAAATGTACATGTCAAATTTACAAATATTGAAAAATCTAACTTGAACTTTGGCGTTCTTCATTTTTTTTTGCTTCTCTTCTTTTGATTCCAGCAACAATCGTCTCTGAAATAAATGGATTAATCATTGATATACAGTGCGGATGTCCAGAATGCTACCATAATTTAATCAATAGAAACGATATTAAGGACTAAACATGTTTTTCTATCTTCAATCTTTCCATATCAAATTTACACCAATGTCAGTCTTAAATAGGTTATGACTTATGTTAGTCTTATGTATTATGTTAGAAAAAATGTTACCAGTGCACAAGTCATATGACTTGTGCACAAGTCTTTTTCACTTGAAACATGGAAAATAGATATCATCCATAAAATATATGCAAGTCCGTAGATTGTACGTCTGGGTCAATTTTGTATTTTGTATTCAACATCCGAGATGCTTGTGGCCTTATGTGATATGTAAATTGGTAGAAAATAAAAAAAAGATATACACAAACGTTTCTTTCCTCTTTTTCGTCGAGTTGGCGATTTATCCCTGCGACGACGAGACTTCTTGTCAGCACTGGTTGATGCTGGCAATCTTGGTACCCAGGACTGTGCTGGAGTAGAAGCAGCCAGAGACAATCTGTCTTCTTGTGACGGGATCGAGTCGCCTTCTTGCTGCTGCCAATCCCTTTGTGCTGAGATGAGTAATATTTTATGTTAAACCACTTTAATATTACATTTATAAAGACCAGCTAAAATTCTCTACTATTACTAGATTTTACCAATGTAAACTCACTGGTGTGCTTCTTGCTGCCCATCGTAGCACTTTTACGCTTCTGTTGAGGCTGATCTTTCTTGTGTGGCGTTTGCAGTCCATGCTGGTTAGGAACTGCTTTTATCTGCTTGGTTCTCGATCTGGTTGACCGAGCTGAAAGATGATAAAACCATTTCAGACAAATTCATTTCACAAATTGTTATCATTATTTCATGGAATATTCATTTATGGAAATGAAAGTTTCTGTATATTTTACAATGTTTTGCACAAAATAAATATTAAATTTATTTGTCACATTTGTCTAATAAATGAGTAGAAATACATGTGACAAAGTGCTTTTTCGACTTTTGTGGGACTGGTCCCTGGTGTGACTATTGCACGACTTACCATCAGAACTTTCGGTCGCACTTGAAGAATCCTTGTTCTTATCACGTTGCGATTTGCTTGGGCCGGCTTTTGGTTTCTTGTATGGTGTTCGTTTACCGGACTCATCTGAGAGTGAGATTTATTGTTGTCATTGTAATACATTTTAAAGAAATTACCTAAAGGAAATTGTCATTCACACACACTTTGTACAATAAATGTTTGTGTGCTTCATAACACCCTTTATATGATTGTTAAAAAATTCAAAACCATAAAAAATGTTGTATTTCTTATTGTAATATAATAATGATGACCAGTGCAACTGACCACTTTCAGCTGCCTTTGTAGCACTACGTTTCTCTCCAGTCGACACTTGTGACCTTGGACGTTTAACTTCTGATTGTGTGCCCTTCGGCGGTGGTACTGACTCTTTTCCTTTATCGGTTGTCGTCCTAGTCCTTTGGGAAATTGGTGGTGAAACTTTTGGCAGTGCTGCTTTACCATGACCACTACCACGACCACCTGGCTTCTTTGGCGGTTCAGGCTTCTTTGGCGGTTCAGGCTTCTTTGGCGGTTCAGGCTTCTTTGGCGGTTCAGGCTTCTTTGGCGGTTCAGGCTTCTTAAAAATGTCGCTTTTTCCATCTTTTGCTGCTGCTGCATCGCTTTTTGCTTTTTCCTCCGCTAGTTTCGCAATCCTTTCTGCATCATCAACATTGCCCGTAGCATCGCGAAGTTCGGCTCGAGCTTTTTTCAGTTTTTCCTCCGCCTTCCTCTTCTGTCTTGCTGCTGACTCTGCAGCTTTTGTAGCCTTATCAATTTGCTGCTTTTTCATCCTTAATATTTTTTCTCTTTTCTTATCATGCTCAGTTTTCTTCTTTGGACCACCACCAATTCTAGAAAATCGATGAAGAAAACGTGGTCCACCCTTAGTGAACTCTTCCCATGGCGTACGGCCTCGCTCGTTTGGCCCATTGCCACGAATAGCGGGTTCATTGTCAGACATGAGCCTGCACAGTGTGTCAGTGTCTTCACTTGTAGCAGAAAAAACATCACGAAATTGTAAGATCAACTCGCGCAGAAATTTAGTGCAACCACATCTACCAGTGCACTGCACATGTTGCAGCGCACTTCGATTTGCACGCATGTATGTATATTGTAGGAAATTTGACTTGTGCACAAGTCGCATGTGTCGTGCACCAGTTACTTTGACTTGCAGCAGAAGACATCACGCAAAAAGCTGTCGAAAATATATCCATGCAGATAGGAGTGCACTGAGGCTTGTGCAGTGCACTGAGACGGGTGTACATTTGATACGGGTGAATTTTAGTGCATGCACTGACGTATGTAAATGAAGTAGTTATGTATCAATGTAAATACAAAATTCACATTGTTTTTTTTACATTTCAAATCAATTCGTTACATGTCATCTAAAACAATCTCATGTTATCTAAAGTATTTAAATATCTAGCTCATTCTAGCTATCGGAATAGCTTTAAGGATGTCATGTTACAAATTCTCAAAATCCATCGAAATTTTCATGTTAGTTATGTTCTGTTGAATACACTTTTGACACACATTTGATGAGTTTAAATTTCAATTCAAAAACAAACAAGGCCCACTGACTTTTCCACTTTTTATAAATTATTTATTATTCTATATTTATATTATAAAGTGATACATAACTATTCCATTCTACTTTCATGTACGCTTCCATTCAATTTCACTCCATATCAACTTTACACCCATTTCAGTGCACTGCGCATGTCGCAGTGCAGTCCTATTCGCACTGATGTATATTGTGAAAAATGTAACTTGTGCACAAGTCGCATGTGTCGTGCACCAGTTACTTTGACTTGCAGCAGAAGACATCGCGCAAAAAGCTGTCAAAAATATATCCATGCAGATAGGAGTGCACTGAGGCTTGTGCAGTGCACTGAGACGGGTGTACATTTGATACGGGTGAATTTTAGTGCATGCACTGACGTATGTAAATGAAGTAGTTATGTATCAATGTAAATACAAAATTCACATTGTTTTTTTTACATTTCAAATCAATTCGTTACATGTCATCTAAAACAATCTCATGTTATCTAAAGTATTTAAATATCTAGCTCATTCTAGCTATCGGAATAGCTTTAAGGATGTCATGTTACAAATTCTCAAAATCCATCGAAATTTTCATGTTAGTTATGTTCTGTTGAATACACTTTTGACACACATTTGATGAGTTTAAATTTCAATTCAAAAACAAACAAGGCCCACTGACTTTTCCACTTTTTATAAATTATTTATTATTCTATATTTATATTATAAAGTGATACATAACTATTCCATTCTACTTTCATGTACGCTTCCATTCAATTTCACTCCATATCAACTTTACACCCATTTCAGTGCACTGCGCATGTCGCAGTGCAGTCCTATTCGCACTGATGTATATTGTGAAAAATGTAACTTGTGCACAAGTCGCATGTGTCGTGCACCAGTTACTTTGACTTGCAGCAGAAGACATCGCGCAAAAAGCTGTCAAAAATATATCCATGCAGATAGGAGTGCACTGAGGCTTGTGCAGTGCACTGAGACGGGTGTACATTTGATACGGGTGAATTTTTGTGCATGCACTGACGTATGTAAATGAAGCAGTTATGTATCAATGTAAATACAAAATTCACATTGTTTTTTTTACATTTCAAATCAATTCGTTACATGTCATCTAAAACAATCTCATGTTATCTAAAGTATTTAAATATCTAGCTCATTCTAGCTATCGGAATAGCTTTAAGGATGTCATGTTACAAATTCTCAAAATCCATCGAAATTTTCATGTTAGTTATGTTCTGTTGAATACACTTTTGACACACATTTGATGAGTTTAAATTTCAATTCAAAAACAAACAAGGCCCACTGACTTTTCCACTTTTTATAAATTATTTATTATTCTATATTTATATTATAAAGTGATACATAACTATTCCATTCTACTTTCATGTACGCTTCCATTCAATTTCACTCCATATCAACTTTACACCCATTTCAGTGCACTGCGCATGTCGCAGTGCAGTCCTATTCGCACTGATGTATATTGTGAAAAATGTAACTTGTGCACAAGTCGCATGTGTCGTGCACCAGTTACTTTGACTTGCAGCAGAAGACATCGCGCAAAAAGCTGTCAAAAATATATCCATGCAGATAGGAGTGCACTGAGGCTTGTGCAGTGCACTGAGACGGGTGTACATTTGATACGGGTGAATTTTACTGCATGCACTGACGTATGTAAATGAAGCAGTTATGTATCAATGTAAATACAAAATTCACATTGTTTTTTTTACATTTCAAATCAATTCGTTACATGTCATCTAAAACAATCTCATGTTATCTAAAGTATTTAAATATCTAGCTCATTCTAGCTATCGGAATAGTCATATGACTTGCGCACAAGTCTTTTTAAATTGAAACTAACAAAAATATATCCATGCAGATAGGAGTGCACTGCGACATTACTGCAGATAATCAATAAACGTATCATTAAAATTATAGCAAACCTGAAAATTCAGCTGCAGAGAGCACAGGGTCCTAGTAGGTCCTAGTAGCAAAGTAAGCCTAGTATGCAGAAAACAAAGTTTTGCACCGTGTTGTAAATGTATCGCCTGTCAATGAATGACCGTGCAAGTACTAACCCGTGCAGCAATGACCAGAAGTTGTAAATTGTAAGAAATTGTAAATCGCTCATGTCTTCTGAATTATTTCAACCCAGGTCAAAGCACAAATGTCATTCATTTTCATTCATTCATTTAATAAATACATAAATATGAACTATTTAAATACCTAGGTATGTATTTATGCAGAGCTTAAATAATGAAATATTATATGCACTATATAGGCATTGCTTAAACAATGACACAATGGGGTTGAATAATGACAAAATTTTGGTGACAATTTGAACCATTGACTGTCGCTTTACACATGAAGCACTTTGGCTTATATATTGATGCACTTTGACTTACAAGTGACTGTGGTTAAATAAACTGGACTGAGTGAAATGTGGAGTCGACTTAGATACACGGGATTCGTGAATGCAAGCATAAATTATTTAAGTGCATTGATATGAATGCAAGTAGGTAAACAAAGTTGCTATCAGTTATTTGCCAATGACGCAGCGATGTTGTTTTCACTGACTTTAACATTTATGCCTCCCCAATGATAAGAACATGTATTTGTTTTGAGCACAACAGCACTGCACTTCAACAACTGCACTAAATACGCATTCAGTCTGATTCTATGTGCTAAAACATTTTATGAGCTTGGAGTCGTCTTTTTTTAGACAAATTTGAATATTTTATACCTGTGACGCTTCGATTTTAATTATTGTCATTGAAATATTTACAACAAAGATAAATACATTTAATTAGATGACGTAAACTTGCACCCCACAGCTTTCGCGTATTTGTCTGCTTCAAGTCAAGGCGACTTGTGCACAACACATGCAACTTGTGCACTAGTTAAATTTTTATTAATTAGACACATGCCAAAAATTGTTATTACAGTGCTACCAAATTATTTTAAAGCGCTTAAAATGGACACCTACCTCAGTGCAATGCACAAGTCGGAGCGCACTTCTATTCGCATGGATGTATTTTTGACATGTTTTTCCGATGTTTTTTGTGCTTCAAGTCCAAACGACTTTTGCACGTGTCATATTTCCTAAAATATGCATCCATGCAAATAGAAGTGCGCTGCAACATGCGCAGTGCACTGGGACAACTATATCGATCTAAACACACTTTTTCTCATCCTCGAATTGAAAACAACTTGTGCACGACACATGCGACTTGTGCACAAGTCAATTTTCCCACAATATACATCCGTGCAAATAGGACTGCACTGCGACATGCGCAGTGCACTGAGATGTGTGTAAAGTTGATATATGCACTCCTATCTGCATGGATATATTTTTGACAGCTTTTTGCGTGATGTCTTGTGCTTCAAGTCAAAGTGACTAGTGCACGACACATGCGACTTGTGCACAAGTTGAATTTCCTACAATATACATACATGCGTGCAAATCGAAGTGCGCTCAACATGAAAAAACGTGAAAATGAATAAAAAAGGGGAACAGTAATTAGGCTTTGTTTGCTTTTAAATTGAAATCTTTACACTTCATAGGTTGCAAAGCAGTTCTACTTGCACATATGTATATTATAGAAAAATTGACCCTTGCAAAAGTCTCATGTGTTGTGCACAAGTCATTTTGACTTGAAACGGAAAAAGACATTGCAAAATTGTGTTTTAATTGATACGTAAACATATAATTCTACTTACATTTAAGCATTGATTTAATTTCATACGTGTTTTCATGCATATTTGAAAAAATTGAGGATTATACTTACATTTAGATTCAAAAGCAAACAAAATATACACAAAAGTCTGTTTCAGGTCAAAATGACTTGTGCACAACACCTGTGACTTGCAGCTAAACATGAAGTTGTCATAAATCATTGCCTTTGGCGGCGCCTTTTGTGAAATCGATCAAAAGAATTTCCTCGTCCCATCAATAACCAAACACGAGAAATATTTGCTGAAATAATAAAATACTTGGCAATTGAATGTCATTGACACATACTTAGGATTTTTTCTTGTGAGTATGGATTATGCAAATCGAGAAGTATTTGCATACGGCTCAACAGCGGGTCAGATAACCCCTTTATGCGCATCCGTTGAGCATAGGATTATCGAATTTCTTTCATGTTACGCTAGAAGGGGTCAAACAATGCGACAATTATGCATTTCATTCTTTCCGACCGGTAAAACAGAACGTATTTTGTTAGGATAGTGCACAACAGTAAGCAAGTATTTGTGTATGCACACAATGAATTATTCCCCAGTCAAAATAAAGGAATCAGAGGTCAAAAATGCATCAGAGATGCATCCATGCAAATGGCTGTGCACTGCTACATGCGCAGTGCACTGAGACAGGTATAAAATTTATTGCGCATGTCGCAGCGCACTCCCATTTGTATGGATACACTGTACAAACAATATGACCTGTGCACAAAACTTGCGACTTGTGCACGAGTATAATGCACTTACATATACTTTGACATAAAATTTCGGCATGAGTGCACAGAAACATTGCAGTACATTGAGACAGTTACAAAATTTAATAAGAAGAGAAATTTTTTCAAAAGATAAGTATAAGTAAATATTTACACTGACATAAAGATTCGTATCACTGTAAATATAAAGTTTTGTCATGTGTGTAATTTGTCAACAACTAGACTAGTGCACAAGTCACGTGTGTCGTGCACAAGTCGCTTTGACTTGAAACAGAAGACTATTATACCTATATTGAAATATTTAAATGGAATTTATTTTTTACCTCAGTTCAAAGATGGTGTATGAATAAATAAATGAATAAATCAATTATCATATATACATAAATAAATTTATCATACATATCAGTACTTGAGTGTATGGCGTAATTAAATCTACTAATTTCATACAATTTCAATTATTATTTTTGGAATCAGGGAGTTCTTACACAATTTTTAATTTTATTTGTCAATATAAGTCATTTTCACCAACTACGCAAAATACACGTGTGTCGTGTGATACATACAGTACATGCAGCAGCAGAGTTTCGAACAATTGATTGTTTTGATATAGAAGTACCTTATGTTGGAAATTTGACTTGTGCACAAGTAACATGTTTTGTGCACAAGTCAATTTGACTTGAAGCAGAAGACATCAATTTTCATTTAAATCAATCAATTTAAATCAATTTGTCTGCACGACACGTGAAACTTGTGCACTAGTCATATATTCTATAATATACATCACAGTTATTAGATAAATATAAGATATGTAAAAAAAAGTTTTGGTATGTGTGTCATTTGTCAACAATATAACTTGTGCACAAGTCACGTGTGTCGTGCACTAGTCAGTTTTACTTGAAGCAGAAGACATCAATTTTCATTTATATCAAACAATTTAAATCACGACACGACACCTTTGACAAAGCGCATTCAAGTTCGTCGGCGCTGTGCCATGAGCCGGTCGAGCTGCTCGCTGGTGGGCACTAACTGCTCGACGACGATCGTCGTATTCTGCGAAAAAAATATTTGTAACAGTATGTTTGATGTATACCGTATACGTGAATATGTACACCGCAATACGTGCAGCAAGCTGATACATGACATGACTTCTTGAAAATCTCACCCACCAAACCGATTTTTTTAAAAATTGTAAATGAGTACTGGGCACTGGCCCAGCCCCGCAAAGGTAAAAAAATAGGAAACACTTGCACATACCATATCGCGCACAGCATCCGGCGCCGTTGGCAACGTTGCCGGCGGTGGCGCCGCGTGTTTCTCTGCCTGTAAGCACTTAAAAATTTAAACACTTTTTCGCAGAAGGTTTGCCATCGTTAGGTGCTAGCAGTAGTATAATGGTATAATAGCAAGTAGTATATAGTATTATATGGTAGTATATAGTACATTGTACATTGTAAATATATAGCTTATATATAGTATCTAGTATATAGAGGGGGGTAGAATGAGGGGGGTCTTTTTTTCCCCAGAATATTTTACCTGGGGGGTAGATTGAGGGGGGGGGGGGTTGAATGAGGGGGGTTGAATGAGGGGGGTTGAATGAGGGGGGGTTCATCGAGGAAAGTCGGTAGCATCTTTTTTCTTCAATTCTTCATTCTCGTGCTATGCATGCTCGTTAAAATAACATTAGTATGGAATCAGTGTAAATGAATAAAACATTATTCATTATTTATTTTTGATAGAACAAGTTATGAAGTAACATAGCACTTTATAAACGCACCTGACAAAATACTACCTCATTGACATATTGCACCGGGTGTTCTTTCAAAATGTGGGCAAACATTTTCAAATCGTCTTGGGGTTTTTTGTTGTCCAATATTTGCAAATCACTTTCATTATCATCATTGAGATTCGAATCTGAGTCCCCAGTTGTATACTTGCAAAGTGGACACTTGTGGTTGAATTTTTTTGGATCAGTCAAAGTCTGTTGATACATTTGTTTGCTGCACACTGAAATGTTGTTGAAGGAGTTTTCATAAACACAAATGCAAAAATAATAGAACAAATAATTATTGTGAGAAAGAGTATACACTACATACATACTTTAAAAACACACAAAGTTGTCAAATGCAAAATGATGGGTAAACTCTAAATTCACTTTTTTACTTTGACATCACATAAAATATTTAAACAACTTTGACATGATTGCTAAGAAACTGGCATTTAGAGTACCTATGTATTAATTATGTATTATTCTATATTTATATTTTAAAGTGATACATAACTATTTCATTATACTTTCATATACGCTTGCATTCAATTTCACTTTATATCAACTTTACACATGTCTCAGTGCACTGCACAAGTCGCAGTGCAGTCCTATTTGCACGGATGTATATTGTGAGAAATTTGACTTGTGCACAAGTTGCATGTGTCGTGCACCAGTTACTTTGACTTGAAAAATATAAAAATATATGCACGCATATAGGACAGCTCTTCGACTTGCAATACAATAAATGCATACAAACGAGGGTGCAGAGTTACTTGTGCAATGTACTAAACTGACCACAAAAGGCCCAACCTGATTAGGTATCTCGTCTACAGCGCGATGAAGCTCCCCCTTTTTTGGTGCAAACGAATTTCCGTATGTGCTGTTAAGTAAATAAAACAGTTATTTGCCAGTGAAATCGAATGTACGTAGCAGATAAGAAATCGCAAAAATGTTTAACAAAGCATTCAACAAACTTATTTATTTGTGTCCATATCACTTTACACACGTCTCAGTGCACTGCGACATGCGCAATGCACTGACAAAGGTGGTTGCACTAGATTCCCATGCAAATTAATCTTACATTTGTCTCAGTGTACTCGCGATTGCATTTATATGCATTATAGAATATGTACTTATGCGCAATTTTTTTCTACTTAAACAATAGACAAATTATCTTTGAAGGGAATAGTTATGTAGGTCAATGCACATGTTTACACTTACGTTTGCACTAAATTTCACTTTGTATCAAATTTACACCTGTCCCAGTGCACTGCGCATGTTGCAGCGCACTTCTACTTGCATGGATCTATTTATACTATAGGAAATACGAATAGTGCACAAGTCACAGGTGTTGTGCACAAGTCATTTTGACTTGAAACAGACATTTGTGTATATTTTGTTTGCTTTTGAATCTAAATGTAATCTTTTGCCTGTGGTGCAGTAAAAGATGATTATCTCTGCATGACATTCCAGTATTTCATTTTATTTGATGGATCATGGACATTATTTTTTTGTAGCCTTAGGCAACCACTTTGAGTTTTTCCTGACATAAAAGGAACGTTCATTTTTTTCAGCTACCATTTGCGATCAAATTGTATATATTTTTTCGACGCACGACAGCTTCGACAAAAACGATGGGCATCATTTTTTCCGGCGCTATGTGGGCAACCATCTTCTTTTCCCTGTATGCCGGCATTGGTCAGTTCAATTTTTTTATGGTGAATATTTATCTTTATAATTGAGCATACCGTATTTCCTCGAAATACCCCCCGGGGGGTGATTGTTTCATAGTGGTCCCGAGAGGGGGGGGGGGTTAAACGAGGGGGGGTATTTCGAGGGGGGGTCATTGTTTCACAAGAAAATTTTTGAAAACCGAGTACGAAATTGTCGTCTGAAACGTACGCAGACGTCGAAAAATGCAACAAAAACCGCAATTTAAAAGGTTCTGTAGACTAATATTAGTATGTAGATGGTATGTACACTGTTCTAACGTGACACCGACAGTGTTTTAACGTGTGTTCTGCAGTACACTGAACACAAACTACAGTTATTGTCATGTACGTTCCCTTTACACTCAATTTGGGGGGGGGGTATTTCGAGGGGGGGGGTGATTGTTTCATAGTGGTCTCGAGAGGGGGGGGTCAAACGAGGGGGGGGGTATTTCAAGGGGGGGGGGGGTATTTCGAGGAAATACGGTAAGCTGTGCCTTCATCGAGTACTTTTGCACAAGAAATTTATTGTTGTCAACCAACTTTGTATTTAGACCTATTCTTTAGTGAACAAGATGTTTTGCACAAGATATTTGAATGAATGTATTCATAATGAGTAATTCTAATTACATTGCGCAGCTCCATTGCTCAAATCGGACGCCCCCGCCCCCGCCCCATCTGTACCACGCAACGTCACCGATGACGCCAGTCGATCCCGCAGGGCGCTGGTCAATGTTACAGACCAAATTTTGGACAATGACGGTCAGTTACACTACATAAAATGCGTAATTTGTTCATTAATTAATTACATTTCCTTCATTAACACTTCATTTTTCCGTATAATTGTGTAACACCTTTAAGACATTTTTAAACATGTAAATATTTACGATGTTTTATACAAAATATGACTAGTGCACAAGTATTATGTGTTGTGCACAAGTTATTTTTACTTGAAGCTGAAAAATATGTAAATTTGTTTTGCTTTTGAATTTAAACGTAAGTAAAATCCAAACTTTTGTCAAAAATGAGAATGCAATCCTTACGTATCAATTAAAATACAATTTTGCAATGTCTTTTCCGTTTCGAGTCAAAATGACTTGTGCACAACACATTCGACTTGTGCAAGAGTAATATTTTCTATAATATAATGCATGCAAATAGAAGTTAATACACTGTCACATACGCATCAGTCCAGTCTCATTTCGAACTGCAGGTGCACTGCGTGTGCAGCGTTCCCATAACAACAACGACGGGATGGAAGACGCTATGGGTGAACAGAATGACACGAAGCCATGTCGCACTAACCTGTGCAAGCTGTACACCAAGCTGTTCACCACGATTGGCGAAATGGACACCGTCACTATTGAGGATGTTGTGAGTTCGCTTTTTTATAACTTCCAGTCATGTGCGTGCGTGCGTGTGTGCGTGTCTGTGCGTGTGTGTGTCTGTGCGTGTGTGTGTCTGTGCGTGTGTGTGTCTGCGTGTGTGTGCGGATGCGTATGCGTGTGCGTGTGCGTGTGCGTGTGCGTGTGCGTGTGCGTGTGTGTGTGCGTGTGCGTGTGCGTGTGCGTGTGTGTGTGCGTGTGCGTGTGCGTGTGCGTGTGTGTGTGCGTGTGCGTGTGCGTGTGCGTGTGCGTGTGTGTGTGCGTGTGCGTGTGCGTGTGCGTGTGTGTGTGCGTGTGCGTGTGCGTGTGCGTGTGTGTGTGCGTGTGCGTGTGCGTGTGCGTGTGTGTGTGCGTGTGTGTAATGTTTAATTCAATGCTATTTCCCAAAAAGTTCAATCACACTCTGTTCATTCTCCCAGAATCCGTCGTCCAGACACATTGCCGCCACGGATGTACTGCTGGTGGTCCAAGTGACAATCATCGTTTTTGTAATTGTTTCCGCTTTAATTTTTCTAATTAACAAGAAGAAAGCGGCTCATGTTCCAAATATTGTTCAACATGTGTAAATACCTCGTTCCTCGTTATTTTGCCCATTATTTTGACCGTATATTTTGCGCAGTTGGTGAAAATGACTTATATTGACATTAGCAGAAATCAGAAATTGACATCAGAAAAATTAGCTGGGCATTAGTCACCTCCAACGAGGTGTCCGATCTGAGCGACGGGGACGCTCCCAGCGTGTCAGATCATGTACAGATTGCATGGACGTGTTTCTGTTATTGATCTCCTCGGCTTCAAGTCAAAGCAACTTGTGCACGACACACGTGACTTGTGCACAAGTCTAATTGTTGACAAAATGATTTAATTTGATTGATTTGAACAAAAACGTATCACCTCTGCTTCAAGTCATGGCGACTTGTGCACGACACACGTGACTTGTGCACTAGTCTAATTGTTGACAAAATGATTTAATTTGATTGATTTGAACAAAAACGTATCACCTCTGCTTCAAGTCATGGCGACTTGTGCACGACACACGTGACTTGTGCACTAGTCTAATTGTTGACAAAATGATTTAATTTGATTGATTTGAACAAAAACGTATCACCTCTGCTTCAAGTCATGGCGACTTGTGCACGACACACGTGACTTGTGCACAAGTTTAATTGTTGACAAAATGATTTAATTTGATTGATTTGAACGAAAACATATCTCCTCTGCTTCAAGTCAAAGCGATTGATGTTGATTATGGAAAATTGACTTCTGCACTAGTAACATGTGTTGTGCACAAGTCTCTTTGACTTGAAATATGAAAAATGTTTTCAAAAAGGTGTAAAACGTTCACCAATGTCCTACTAATTAATTCTCTAATGTTTTTTTTATTTATGTCTATTTGAATTAGAAATGTGTCACCTGTACTTCCAATAAACACTTCACACATTCCAGTTGCTGCAATCCTTACGTATCAATTAAAATACAATTTTGCAATGTCTTTTCCGTTTCGAGTCAAAATGACTTGTGCACAACACATTCGACTTGTGCAAGAGTAATATTTTCTATAATATAATGCATGCAAATAGAAGTTAATACACTGTCACATACGCATCAGTCCAGTCTCATTTCGAACTGCAGGTGCACTGCGTGTGCAGCGTTCCCATAACAACAACGACGGGATGGAAGACGCTATGGGTGAACAGAATGACACGAAGCCATGTCGCACTAACCTGTGCAAGCTGTACACCAAGCTGTTCACCACGATTGGCGAAATGGACACCGTCACTATTGAGGATGTTGTGAGTTCGCTTTTTTATAACTTCCAGTCATGTGCGTGCGTGCGTGTGTGCGTGTCTGTGCGTGTGTGTGTCTGTGCGTGTGTGTGTCTGTGCGTGTGTGTGTCTGCGTGTGTGTGCGGATGCGTATGCGTGTGCGTGTGCGTGTGCGTGTGCGTGTGCGTGTGCGTGTGCGTGTGTGTGTGCGTGTGCGTGTGCGTGTGCGTGTGTGTGTGCGTGTGCGTGTGCGTGTGCGTGTGTGTGTGCGTGTGCGTGTGCGTGTGCGTGTGTGTGTGCGTGTGCGTGTGCGTGTGCGTGTGTGTGTGCGTGTGCGTGTGCGTGTGCGTGTGTGTGTGCGTGTGCGTGTGCGTGTGCGTGTGTGTGTGCGTGTGTGTAATGTTTAATTCAATGCTATTTCCCAAAAAGTTCAATCACACTCTGTTCATTCTCCCAGAATCCGTCGTCCAGACACATTGCCGCCACGGATGTACTGCTGGTGGTCCAAGTGACAATCATCGTTTTTGTAATTGTTTCCGCTTTAATTTTTCTAATTAACAAGAAGAAAGCGGCTCATGTTCCAAATATTGTTCAACATGTGTAAATACCTCGTTCCTCGTTATTTTGCCCATTATTTTGACCGTATATTTTGCGCAGTTGGTGAAAATGACTTATATTGACATTAGCAGAAATCAGAAATTGACATCAGAAAAATTAGCTGGGCATTAGTCACCTCCAACGAGGTGTCCGATCTGAGCGACGGGGACGCTCCCAGCGTGTCAGATCATGTACAGATTGCATGGACGTGTTTCTGTTATTGATCTCCTCGGCTTCAAGTCAAAGCAACTTGTGCACGACACACGTGACTTGTGCACAAGTCTAATTGTTGACAAAATGATTTAATTTGATTGATTTGAACAAAAACGTATCACCTCTGCTTCAAGTCATGGCGACTTGTGCACGACACACGTGACTTGTGCACTAGTCTAATTGTTGACAAAATGATTTAATTTGATTGATTTGAACAAAAACGTATCACCTCTGCTTCAAGTCATGGCGACTTGTGCACGACACACGTGACTTGTGCACTAGTCTAATTGTTGACAAAATGATTTAATTTGATTGATTTGAACAAAAACGTATCACCTCTGCTTCAAGTCATGGCGACTTGTGCACGACACACGTGACTTGTGCACAAGTTTAATTGTTGACAAAATGATTTAATTTGATTGATTTGAACGAAAACATATCTCCTCTGCTTCAAGTCAAAGCGATTGATGTTGATTATGGAAAATTGACTTCTGCACTAGTAACATGTGTTGTGCACAAGTCTCTTTGACTTGAAATATGAAAAATGTTTTCAAAAAGGTGTAAAACGTTCACCAATGTCCTACTAATTAATTCTCTAATGTTTTTTTTATTTATGTCTATTTGAATTAGAAATGTGTCACCTGTACTTCCAATAAACACTTCACACATTCCAGTTGCAACACAAATTTATACTTGCACAATCCGCATTTGATGCAGTCAATAATTCTCTGCACCAAATGTCCCCAATCACTACATCTGCTTATTTCACATTGCTACAATTGACTGCATATATTCATCGATAAATGCATCGAGTGAGTAATTAAAGTGGGTTGGGTGCGCTGGAACACTTATCGATTGCTCTATTTATATATGCAAGTGCATTTTAAGTACAACGTGTGTTCTATTTCCAGTTCACACGCATTAATCTGCTTAATCTACGTAACTTGCTACTTAGTGGTTTACATTTGCAAATTTATTCATTTGCGGCACCTAAGTGTGTTACATTCAACGATTCCTGAACTTGTACTTATGTTTTCATCTATTTATGACCTCTTTTTTGCATTTCTATCAGTAGCCAAATCGAACTTGAGATGCGCGATATGAGTTACTAGTGCACAACACAATGTCTCTTTAATTACACCCCTAAGTTTGCCGATGCGCAACACACTTCACTTGCGGATCAGGCCAAATCTGCTTAAATACATTCCACAATTAATCTCTCCGCAACACACTTCACTGGCGGACCGGAAAATTTCATTTAATTACAGTTCCGGTACTCCGGTCCGGTAGTCACGTGGATTTGTGCACAAGTGCATTTTGCTTTGTATACGAAACAAAAAAGCTGTCTCCGCAAATGCAGTTACTTGTGCACAAGTGATATTCTTATTCCACTTGTGCACAAGTTGAAATAGCCCGGTGTCATAACTATTGACACAGATGACCTGGGAATGTGATTTTTTGCATGCGGTATCAGGAAATGTTTTCAAATGCGCATGGCAAATTGAAGAGCGATCGCACAACATTTAAAAAAATTATATATTATGAGACAATATAGTGTCATGCGCTAGTAAGTCATCTTCCATAAATTTTTGTTATTTGGAATTCTAAGCGGATCCATAATCAGTGAGTCGTGCTGTATAAGGAACACACCATTTAACATCGATATAACACGTTTGAAATCTGCGCGACACACCGACTCCTGCAGTAGAACATGGTGCGCCCTTTCAGAGTGGGATTGTCTGTGATCGTGACATCTGCGTTGTTGATCATTTCAAACTGCTGTGGTAAAAAAGTGCAGACCTACTTTTCGGTTTTTATTTTTTTATCATAAACTATGCAATTGAGCACAGTTTTTGTGAAAAAAGCTAAGCTCTCAATTCAGAACAAAAAACTTGGTGCCATTTTCAAAATTTCAGCCACAATTTTCAGTGAGAAAAAAAATCTGATGTAGTTTGTTTGTATGGGCCAATTAATCTCCAAAACTATATTTATAAAAATCCAAAATATCAAATTGATAGATGATGTCAAGCAAAAGTTTTGAATTTCCAAAGAAACGTCTGGAAAAAAGATGATTTTTGACTTCAATCAATTTTTTTTGTAGGAAGATGGCATTTCCAGATATATGTATGGAAAGAAATTTTTGGTTTCTATGTACAAAGATTCCAAATGCACCATAAAAATGGGGCTCAGAATTTTTTATGTGAAAAGTGAATTTTTGTATGGAAGCACCCTTCCAAATTATGTTTAATAAAAAATGGAGATATACAAATGAAAGAACATGTAAAAATAACCTAAGTTTATGATGAAAACTTTTTTCATACAACTTCATCTGAGTCTTCAGAGTGGGCTTGTCTGCAGTGGTGAGACGGTTGTCGGGCTGTTTCAAACTGTTGTGGCAAAAATTGGCAGACTACTTTTTCTATTTTATTTTTGTAAAATAAACTATGCAATTGGGCACAGTTTTTGCAAAAAAAAGCTAAGCTCTCAATTACAAACTGAAAATTTGATGCCATTTTCAAAATTTCAGCCATCATTTTCGTTGAGAAAAAAACATTTGATGAAACTAGTTTGTATGGGCCAATTAATCTCCACAACTTTCTTAATAAAAATACAAAATATTATATTGATAGATCAAGTCGAACAAAAGTTATGAATTTCCAAAAAACAGCCTGAAAAATGGTGACTTTTGACTTTGATCAATTTTTTCAGTAGGAAGATGACATTTCCGGATATATGCATGGAAGGAAATTTTAAGTTTCTAGTTATGGAGATTCCAAATCCATGAAAAAAAACGCAAAAAAATTTTTTGTGACAGGAACAAAATAGGCATGTTTGGTTCTTAGGCGAAGCGAGTCTTAAATGTTTTGTACCTGATCAGGAGGATAAAGACTAGTGATGTGAAAGCGCCATGGCGCTGGCGCCTGGCGCTAGCGCCAAAGCAAAAAGCGCCATGGCGCTTTTGGCGCTCGGCGCTAAAATGCTGTGGCGCCATTGGCGCTTGGCGCCGTGTTTCCGAAAAGCGCCATGGCGCTTTTGGCGCTTGGCGCTACTTTCCAGTGGCGCCATTGGCGCTTGGCGCTACCATTTTTTAAAGCGCCAAAAAAGCGCCAGAGAGTGATAATTGCGCCGCGGTGTTCATGTGCCTTATTGCCTATTTTCAGCAATTTTTGGCCATGTATGTAATTATTTTACATACCGTATTTCCTCGAAATACCCCCCCCCCTTGAATTAACCCCCCCTCGCAATACCCCCTCTGGAAAAAGGTACATCATGTATGCAAGGAACATGATGTATGTATTGCGACCATTTTGCATCGCAGTTATACGTAAGTATACGCTAGTTTGTGTAGCGATGTACGTTTACGTCACTGTTATGTCCCCACATACCCTATTTGGTCATGCAGGGTTGGCAAAATCTCAGAAAAGAATAAAAATAAAATAACAAAAAAAGGGAAAATTGAAGAATAAAATAAAATAAGATAAAATGGAAAATTTCAAAATAAAAATAAAAATTGTATAAAAATTCAAATTTTTGTAAAATTTTTGTAAAATTGTATACAAATTCATATCTTTGTAAAAATTGTATAAAAATTAATATTTTTGTAAAAATTTTTTTCTGTTGTTTATTGTTCAACCTGTTTATTCGCCGAGGTGGTGCAATCCCAAGCAATGTAAAATGTCATATGAAATGAAATGGAAGTGTCAATTGTCATGTCAAATGTCAAGTAAAGTGTCAATTGTCATGACAAATATAAATTAAAGTGGAAACTGTAAAGCAAATTGTATCTAAATCTTATCTTTTGTATCCAAATCTTGTTGTTGTTGTAACCAAATCTTATGTGAACATTTGGATACCAAACACAAGATTTGGATACCAAAACATAAGATTTGGATACACAATTTACACTCTGCATGACATTTGTCATGACAATTATACTTTGCTTGACATTTGAGATGTCTCTTTGACATTTGACTCTTTACTACATTTGTCATGACAATTGACACTTTGCCTGATGTTTTACAAATGCGCCCAGCACACTCCAGTAATCTCTCTACTGAAAAGGCAAACCATTCTTATTGATAATTGTAACTTTACACTTGCAACTAGCTAACAATACCTACTGCATGCTACTTTTGCAAAGCAATGGAAAAGTTTGTCACACGTTTTTCATGTTTAGGTCTGATTATCACATGTTTCTGGCCTTGCATGCAAGATTCTGTTTTTTTTGTAAATCTTCTGTAAAATTTTTGTAAAATGGTCCATTTTATTATTTTATTATTGTTTTGGAATAAAATAAAATAATATAAAATGAAACAAGAATAAAATTAAAATAAAAAACATTTTTATACAATTTTTATACAATTTGTATACAAATGATTTTTAAAAAACCAACCCTGGCATGTGTATTACCGGTTTGGGGTATGTAAAAGCGTATTCTTTAGTATGACTTTCCCGAAAATTTGTGACGAAATAATGACCCCCCCCCCTCAAAATTTCCATTCTGAAGAAATAAACCCTCTGGGGGTATTTCGAGGAAATACAGTATACTCGGTGTATGTGATACTCTGCCCTCGCACTGATTTATGTCTCGTGTTGGAAGCGTGCCAATGATTATTAAATCATGCGATTTCCGTAAAAATATGAAAAAAATTCATCGATGTGAATATGTTAATGAATAACATCATAACAAAAATCAATTTTTTCATCTTTTTATGAAACTCGGACGCGTTAACCATCGTTGGCACACTTCCAGCGGGAACTACGCGTGCAGGGTGTAAAGTAACCGGAGTATAGGTATTTTACTCAGATATGTAATTTAGCTATTTTACCCTGTTATCTGACAATTTGCACTTTAAATATTGAAATATCCAATAGATTGAAACGCTGCAACCCCCAACCCCCAGACAATCTTTCAGCTTCTACCACTTCAGAGAGGCAATTTGCTATCTATTTGAACCAGTCTTAATTACACTAGTGTGTTGAGCTGAGCAAGAAAACTTATTGATTTCCATTATTTGACCATTTTTGGAGGCAATACAAGTAGTTGAAAGTGAAGAAAATAGTACTTTGTCTCACCTGTATCATTAAAGGCAATATCATTTTGGCGCTGTGTTGCCATCTTGGCAATAAAAATGATTTTAATAAATGTATTTACTTATTTAAATAACTTCTACTTACTTACCAATAATCCTAAGTACATAGATTTAAGTTATTTTAACTGCATGTGGGTAGTATTCAAGCAGTATCAAATCTGTTTGAGGAAACTAATCCCAAATACACAGTAGCTAAAAAGTTTATCTAAAAGTTAGCCGACACATGTAGGCAGGTGATGACACACATGTTTTGATAAGAATCTGTTTTGCAGAAAGTGTCGCTGTCTGGAGGTGTGATTCAATATCTACGTGGGCAAATTGTTTTGTTAATGTATTATTCATTTGGGCCAATGTCGGCTGTTCGATTAAAATTGAATAAGATTTGGATTTTTTAATCTGTGCTCACATTGTAGCTTTGATAAATCATGTTGTCTGCAGACATGTTTTTTGTCTGCAGTTCAATGCTTAAAAGTAGATTTTTTGTACCATTTCAATCACTCTGAAATACTCTGAAACATCTGGATATTAGTTGAAAACTTCTTGAACCATTGCTGAAACAAGTAAAAATAAAGGTAAAAATATAAATCTCTGGACTTAGACTTCTGAACTGCAAAATAGACCCAATCACACCTGCATCCATCCAACAAGAGAGAACAACTTCCATCACAACACAACCCACTACAACAGAGAACAGTCCTGCACCTGACTACTACAGATAGGGGAGAAAACAACCCACCACTGACCACACAAGAGTACAACTCTCACCACAAGAGAGCCACTCTCACAACATGGCGCAGCTTGCAACTGGAATCATGGCACAGTCAGGGAATGGCACTGCAGTTCCACAGTTAGTGGGTTCTGGATCAATTAGAAGGGTTTTGGGACAACAGAGGAAACATGCAAAGACTCTGTTAGCAGAGGTGGCACCAGTTTTCACACATGTGAAAGAGAGTGCCACTCATGAAAATGTCTCAAATGCCAAACAGACCAGAGTGGTTATGGCCAATCTGAGAGACAAGTGTGAAGCAAGTAGACAGAAATTAACAGAGAGAGACATAGAATGGAGGAATGTTCTGACAAATTTAGAGGCCCTTTCAAATCAGGGCATGAAAGAATCCCAAGTCATTCTGAGTGAAGAAGAACAGAAATACACAGAACACTTAGAAAGTGCAGAAGGACACTTGAACCTGATTCAACAGCTAGAAGACAAAATCATTGGATTGAACATTGGTATTCAGTCACTGGAGGAATACCTACAGAAAGTCACTGGAACAGGGACTGGCTCACTGGCACAACAACACAACTCAAACCTAGCAACAACTGCAGCTGGACAGAGCCAGCCAAATACAACACAAAGGTCTGCACCAAGGTTGGTGGAAGCCAAGTTGCCAAAGTTGGAGTTGAAGGACTTCAATGGTGACATCATTCAGTGGGATGCTTGGTGGCAGTCATATGAACAAGTCATACACAAAAGAACAGACATGGCCATCATCACAAAGTTCCAGTATCTGTTGAAATATGTGACTGGGGAGGCATTTGATGCCATCAAAGGAATCAGGGTAGTTGAGCAAAATTATGAACTGGCCATCGAAATTTTGCAAAAGCAATATGGCAAGACAAGAGACATCAAAAGGAAACTGTATGCAAAGCTGCAGCAAGTGCAAGAGCCAAAAGGGCACTACAAAAGCTTGCAGAATTTCCACAGAGAAGTGCAGTCACTGGTATATCAGCTCAGATCCCAGAATGAAGATATGAATAATTATGCAACAGTTGAAATGATCAGATCAAAAATCCCAGGAAACATCAGACTGGAAATTGTCAAAATAAAAGGTGAGGATCAAGAATGGTCAGTTGCAAACATTTTGAGCAGTTTGGAGAAAATCATTGAGCAGAGGAAGGAGGCTGACACAGACACATCAGACAAACAAGAGTCCAGTTTCAACAAGAACATACATCAAAAAAGGGATCAGAAACCAACAACAACTACCAGTGCATTCTCAGCTTCAGCAACCAACAACAACCCATATTGCATCTTCTGTGAAGGAAGTCACTTCAGTTCAGAGTGCAGAAAATATGTAACAATGCAACACAGAATGCAGAAACTGATGCAATCAAAAGACAGATGCAGCAAGTGCACCAGAAAGGGACACTTCAAAAGAGACTGCAGAACCAACCTCAGATGCTTCTACTGCAAAGTCAGAAATCAACATGCATCAGCACTTTGTCCAGAAACATACAGTAATGGAGTCAAGGAATCCAAACAGAGCAGTGGTGGGCACAAATCCACCAACCAAGGCACCAAGCCACAGACAATGACTGCCATGGCTATGGCAGGCAAACCAGGTTCATCAACAGAAGTGAACAGGTCAAATGCAGGAGACAGGCTGCAGCAATCAACAGAACAGACATTGAAGTCAACAGTTGATGTAGATGTCACAAATGCAACAGTGAACAAAACAGAAACAGAAACAGGGACATTTCAGTACAGGCCAGTCAGAATGCAAACTGCCAAAGCAATGGCTTACAACCCAGAGGATCAATCAGTACCTTGGCAAAGTGCCAAGATCTTCTTGGACTCAGGGGCACAAAGGACATTTGTGTCAAAGGAGTTCATGAAGAAGTTAAAGCTGCAACCCAAAATGGAAGTGACTATTGGGCTGGGCACCTTTGGGACCAAAAAGAAAATGGATGTCAATGCTGAGATTGTGGAGCTGGACTTGCAATTGAAGGATGGCTCCAGACAGACAATCACAGCAAGTGCAATTGAAACACTGGCCACAATTCAACCCCACCATGACTTGTCAAAGGATGATTGGGAATTCATCCACCAGAAGTGGGGCCAACAGGCAAACAAGTTGTTTGCAGAACCAATCAACTCCAATGGAGAACAGAGTGTCCCTGACATAGTCCTTGGTTTAGATGTCTACTGGGACTTCCTGACCAAAAATGACACAATCAAACTGCCATCTGGAATGCATGTGGTCAAAAGCAAATTAGGGCTGATGATCAATGGCCAGGATGGTGCAACAAACAGAAAGGCACAGAACAATGATGTCTTTACAGTGAGCCAACTAACTGAACATAGTTATGAACTGGCAATCAACAATAGAAGTGACAGCAGTTTCACTCAAATTTCAAACCCAAGAGTTGAAGAATTCTGGGAACTGGAGACAATTGGAATCAAAGATTGTCCAATAATCAATGATGATGAAAAAGCAGCACAGCAATTTCATGCAACAACAGAATACAAGGACCTCAGATACCATGTGAAATGGCCATACAAGGACTGCATTGAGAAATTACAAGACAACAAAGCAATGTCATTACAGAGGCACAAAGCACTGACAAACAGGTTTGCCAAAGATGACAAAGGAATGGATTTGCTCCAAAGATACAACAAGGTGATTGAAGAACAACTCCAAAAGGGCATAATTGAAAAGGTTTATGGTCAGTCAATAGATGACAGAAAGATCCACTACCTAGCACATCAACCAGTAGAAACCCCAGGCAAAACTACAACAAAGCTGAGAATAGTATATGATGCATCAGCCAGCATCAAAAATCACCTCAGTTTGAATGACTGCTTGCACAGAGGGCCAGTGATTTTGCCAGAACTTGCTGGGCTTCTACTCAGATTCAGAGCTGGCAACATTGGCATCATTTCAGACATAGAAAAGGCATTCTTGCAAGTGGTATTACAAGAGCCAGACAGAGATCTGACCAGATGGTGGTGGTACAAAGATCCAACCAAGCCAGTTATGGAGAACAATCTGCAATTGTACAGTGTGGATTCAGTGGATCTGGCCAAAGAGAAATATGATGTCATCAAAGCAGCATTCAATTTGGCATCAATGAACATGAGAGATTGGACCACAAATAGTGCAGAATTGAGGAAGTTCTTCAATGCAGAGGACCAGAGTGAAACAAAAGAAGTCACTGTGCTTGGACTGCATTGGGATACAGAGACAGACACACTCAATATCAGCAAACCAAAGGGTGCAGACAATCCACTTCCACAGAAATTGACAAAAAGAGTTCTGGTTCAGATTATTTCAGCCATTTTTGACCCAATGGGCATGCTGTGCCCGGTGACAGTAACTCTGAAAGCCCTGATGCAGCAAATCTGGGCAGAAATCAAGTCAAAAGGTCAATTAGAATGGGAAACAGAAGTACCAGAGCACTACAATCAGAAGTTTGCAGAAATAAAAGAGTTACAGAAACAAGTCAACCAGATCAAATGGTCAAGAACATTGGAGGCCATCAAACCCTCAGAAGAAATGGAATTGCATGTGTTCACAGATGCATCAAAACAGGCATATGCAGCATCAGCGTACCTCAGACAACAATCAAAAGATGGAGAATTTGAAATGAGGCTGATTTTTGCAAAGTCTAGAGTGGCACCCAAGCAACAGAAAGGCAAGCCAATAACAATTCCAAGGTTGGAGTTATTGGGTTTGACAATTGGAGCCAGAATGGTCAAATTCCTGCTGGGACAGGTGGCAGAATGGAACATTGTCAGAAGTTACTTGTGGACAGACAGCATTTGTTGTTTGTGGTGGCTCCACTCCAACAAAACAATGGCATGCTTTGTCAAAAACAGGATTTTGGAGATCCAGGCCATCCAGACAGAAACAAATGTGCAGGAGCTCCAGCAAAAGGAGATTTGGTGGACAGGGCCAATGGGTTTCAAAACAGAGTTGCCACCAGATTTTCAACCAGAAAGTGAATCAGTGCCACCAGATTTGAAGCCAGAAATTGAACAAGAGTTCATCATGCCAAAATCATCAATCTGGGTTGGAGTGACAACACAACAAGAGCCAGAAATGAATGATTTCATGGCAGCAACAGAGAATCACTACCAGATTGACCCAAACAGATTCTCAAAATGGGATAAGTTGCTCAGGGTCACAATCAGAGTGATGAGATTTGTGGCATATCTGAAAAATCAGAAGAGATCAGCATGTCAAGATATCACTCTGAACACCAAAAAATTACCATTCATGGAAAGTGAATGGCATGCAGCCACTGAGTACTGGGTCAAAGTGGCACAGCAAATACAAATGGCAGATCAGATAAAACAAATCAAGGAGGCACAAAAGCAGAATGTGCCCTTCCAGAAACATTTGGGCATCACTGGCAAGGAGCTGAAATTTGACAGTGTCAAAAAGATTGTCAAAGTGATGACCAGGATTCCTGACATGGACTGCAATCAGGAATTATATCTGCTGCCACAGAAAGGATGCATCACAAAGTTGATCATTGAACATTACCACAGAAGTGTGATGCATTCTGGAGTAGTACACACATTGGCAGAGCTCAGGGAAAATTTTTGGATCCACAGGGGCAGAGTCGTAACACACAACATCATCAAACATTGTGTGGTGTGCAGAAAAGTCACAGGAAGACCATACAAGCAACCTGTGTATGGAACACTGCCACAGGAAAGGGCAGAGTTGCACAGACCATTCCACAATGTGGGCATGGATTACTTTGGTCCACTGTGGTATCAAGTGGTGGATGAGACTGGGCAGAAAGGACACAAAAAGGCATATGTCCTTCTCATCACATGCCTCAGCACAAGAGCTGTACACTTGGAACTTGTACCAAATATGACAGCAGCAGAAACTCAAATGGCATTCACCAGATTTGAAAGCAGGAGGAATACACCCCACAAAATCTGGTTGGACAATGCACCACAATTCAAACAATTGGCCAAGAATCTGCCAAACATACAATGGAACTTCATCACTCCATTTGCACCATGGCAAGGTGGAGTGTATGAGAGAATTGTGGGCATCATCAAACAACTCATGAAGAAAGCCCAGGCAGCAAATCACAACCCACTGTTGAGTTGGATGGAACTCAGCACAATGGTATTAGAGGTGGAAAGGGTGTCAAACAGCAGACCACTGACATATGTGGGTGATACAATTGACACACTCCAAGTCCTGAGGCCAATGGATTTTCTGCTGGGGGACCACACAGGATCAAATCCTGTGGAAAAAGATTTGACAGAAAATGAAAGTCATCAAAGCAAGGATCCTGATCCAGACTATACACCAGCCAAAAATGAAAAACAGAAAATGACAGAAATTTGGGATGCAATTCAACAGAAAAAGGAGAAATTATGGCAGTTATGGCAGAAGCTGTATCTGGACATGCTCAGACAGAGATACAACTTTGGGAAACAAAGCAATAGAGATGTCATCACAGAACCCAAAGTTGGTGCAGTGGTGCTGATCAAAGAGCAGAATTTACCAAGAGGTGCATGGAAACTTGGCAAAATTCATAAATTGAACAGAAGCAAGGATGGATGGATCAGAAGTGCAGAAGTACAACTGAAAAGTGGAAAACACATTGAGAGACCAATTGTGCATCTATGTCCACTGGAAGTACAAGACCATGATGGACAACTGCCAGAAAAAGTAGACAACACATTTGAACTTGGTGATCCACAGAATCCATCAGACCAACCAGCAAAAGCACTAACAACCAAAAATAATGCACCTGACCAGTCACTACAAGCACCAGAAACCAGAAAGAATCCACACAGGGCAGCCAGAAGACAGCAGACATATGCAGATTTCTTCATGGTGGGATTGCAAGTGTTGACAATCATATCAGTGATTATGTCTGGTGTAGAGACAACAACCAATTGGCAGCAAAAATACAGCAAACAGTTCAACCTGTGCACAAAGGCCAAGAATGGGCATGCAATTGCAATACCAGACAAGATATACTGCAAATTTCCTGTCACAGACAAAGTCAGGAAACAGGAAGTCAATTTGTGGGCACAAAGATTGGAGCCACAGAAAGCAATAGCATACAGATGCTACATTGATCACCACATCATCACAACCAATATGGGATTTTTTGGCAGCAAGGGCATAATTGGAGATATTCATCAGTTTGAAGAAGTGGATACCAATGAATGCTGGAATGCAGTCAAGACACAGAAATGGAAAAGCCAAGAAATCATGCAACTCAATGATGATTTATGGTCAACCAATCAGACACTGCAGGTAGAATACAAGTGGTGCTGCACTGACAAAAAGAATGAAGCAATCAACTTTGTCATTGAAAAAGGACAAGTGGCATCACTGGATGGGCACAGACTGGTGTCAGACTTGCAAGACCTGTCAGCATGCTCTCCACTGGCTGGATATTGTCATGATGTCATGCATGCTGTGACAGTGTGGAATGGAACAAAGTTTAAACACCAATGTGCTTATGAATTCCAAGGAAAATATGCTGGCAGCATCAGTAGACAGAGTGTCATCATAGAAGAAATTCAGAGTGCATATTCAGTGACACACAGAAATAAATGGCCTGCAGACACAGAATGTGTACCACAGGATGCATTTTATGTTGATCAGGGTGCAGTGTTCCTGCAATTCAAAACTAAGCTGAAAAAATTCACAGTATACAAGCCAGAAACTGACAACAACACAATCAGTCAGATTTTTGATGCACCAATTGAAGCTGTGGAGTTGGGAAAAATTCAATATACAGCTCAAAAGATTCTTGAAATGGAGAAAAGAGAATTTGGATTTGTGTGGCAACAGATGTGCACAATGAAGCAAAGTCAATTGGAGATGATCAGACAATTATTCAGACTGAATCCAACAATGGGCATCAGAGCATTGATGGGCAGAGAAGATGTTCATGCAGAGTGGGCAGGAGAAGCTGTTATTTTCTGGGAGTGCAAGAAAGTAAAACCAATAAAAGTGCACTTTGCTGGAAAATATGAAGGGACCTGTTACAAGTACACCCCAGTGCAAATTGAACCAGGTGGACAACTGTACTTCATCAGCCCAGGCAGCTCAGACCTCCTGCAACATTCACCAACAGAGGACTGCAGACATGCCACTCCACACTATTTCCAACTGGATAATGGTGAATGGACAACAGCAAATGGACCAGGACATGTGCATGTGTCAACATTGCCAATTGAACTGACATGGAAAGGCAAATGGACAGCCTTCACACTCAATGCTTCAAGCATATTCCACATCAGCTTGGCAAACATCAACTTCAACTTATGGGAAGCAAACTACCACTTCCAAAAGCTTCAGCAGCTAGAGCACATGACAAGAAAGTTGACAGACTACACAGCCAGTTGGGCACTGGATCCAGCTGTCATCAAGAATTCAATAGCTGGAGTTGGTCAAGGCATTGGAGGATTTTATGAAGGAGTTGGCAAGGAGATTGGTCACATTGTCAAGGGCACACTGAGTGGCAGCAATTCAATATGCAATGGTATTTTGAAGGGACCAGTGCAGTTCATCTTGAATTTGCTACTCATTGGAGGGGCAATATTTCTCACTGGATATGGACTGTATATGTATGGGACATACAGAGTCAGCAAAGGACTACCACTACTTCCAATCAAAGCACTTGGATCATGCTTCAGAACAGTCATCAAGCTACTGGGAAAAGGCATCAACATGACAACAAAAGTAGCAAGAGCTAAGCCAAAGCAGACAGAAGAACTACAACAAACTACAACAACTGATCTTGGTTCTCAAAAGGAAATCAACACACTGGGACCTACAGTTCAGTACAATGCAACAGAGGGTGAAGTCACACTGGTGCAGGGTGATCAAAGGGCACCTGGACAACCATTGGTGAAGTACCAGCAACACTGTATCATTCAAGGAGATGACATACTGTGATCAATGGTCAATCAAACACTGAGTGAATCAATGGTGACTTCACACATTTGTCCTCTGGGGAGTGTTGCCATCTTGGCAATAAAAATGATTTTAATAAATGTATTTACTTATTTAAATAACTTCTACTTACTTACCAATAATCCTAAGTACATAGATTTAAGTTATTTTAACTGCATGTGGGTAGTATTCAAGCAGTATCAAATCTGTTTGAGGAAACTAATCCTAAATACACAGTAGCTAAAAAGTTTATCTAAAAGTTAGCCGACACATGTAGGCAGGTGATGACACACATGTTTTGATAAGAATCTGTTTTGCAGAAAGTGTCGCTGTCTGGAGGTGTGATTCAATATCTACGTGGGCAAATTGTTTTGTTAATGTATTATTCATTTGGGCCAATGTCGGCTGTTCGATTAAAATTGAATAAGATTTGGATTTTTTAATCTGTGCTCACATTGTAGCTTTGATAAATCATGTTGTCTGCAGACATGTTTTTTGTCTGCAGTTCAATGCTTAAAAGTAGATTTTTTGTACCATTTCAATCACTCTGAAATACTCTGAAACATCTGGATATTAGTTGAAAACTTCTTGAACCATTGCTGAAACAAGTAAAAATAAAGGTAAAAATATAAATCTCTGGACTTAGACTTCTGAACTGCAAAATAGACCCAATCACACCTGCATCCATCCAACAAGAGAGAACAACTTCCATCACAACACAACCCACTACAACAGAGAACAGTCCTGCACCTGACTACTACAGATAGGGGAGAAAACAACCCACCACTGACCACACAAGAGTACAACTCTCACCACAAGAGAGCCACTCTCACAACACGCTGTCGCCATTGGCGCTTGGCGCCATGGCCCCCTGGCGCTTGGCGCTAAGGTCCAGAAAAGCGCCATGGCGCTTTTGGCGCTTGGTGCCATTTTGCTGTGGCGCCATTGGCGCTTGGCGTAGTTCCGGAAAAGCGCCATGGCGCTTTTGGCGCTTGGCGCCAAAAGCCTGGCGCTTTTTACATCACTAATAACGACATTTTTCCAGGAGTGTATGGTATAAACCCTGTTCTAGCGTAATACAGTCATTGTTTTAACATGCGTTCTGCATTGCCCAGATAACAAACTGGTTTTGTCATTCAAGTTCTGTTTACAATCAATTTGGGGGGGGGGGGTTCTTAATTCGGGGTCGAGCAGGTGGGGTTCTTAATTCATAGTAGTCATTTTGAGGGAATATTTCAATGGGGAGTATTTTGACGAGGGTATTTCGAGAAAATGGTTATGTTTAAAAAAACGGTATGTTTTTTTTCTCCTGATGAGTGTTTCTTTTAGGAGAATGTCAGTCATTTTCGCTAATTGTATCACACTGACTCTTAATCAGGGTTGGCAAAATCTCAGAAAAAATAAAAATAAATAAAAATTTAATGGAGAATTGGAGAATAAAATAAAATAAAATGGAAAATTAATAAAATAAAAATACAATTTTACTAAAATAAATTATAAATTTTTTTTTATTAAAATTGTACAAAAATTCGAATTTTTGTATAATTTGAGAATTTTTTACAAAAACTCATTGTCTGTAAAATTCTAAAAAAAGCTTTCTATCCTGTTGTTAAAGATTCTAGCTGCCAATTTGCAGAACTGGTGTTTTATTGTTGCTATCATTGATGTCATAAAAAATTTTTTGCTCAAATTTTCACATCTTTTAATATATTTTCACCATAGAAATAACTAATTTATGTGTTTTTTCCCATTTTCTTTATTCCATATCTCCAAAAAGCCTATGTATTGAACCCCACAAGCCCCTCACCCAAAATAATATTTTTTAAGCTATCTTTCCCCCAGGATGAGCAATTAGCTACAAATCTATCCGGCCCCTGATCGGGTCAAAATACAAGATACCTACGTCGCAACCCATGTCAGAAGTCTACGGTACATTAATTTCTTTGTATTCATCTGCATGCTTCTAGCGTGCACATTGTTTTATGGCCTTGCATCCATGATTCTGCTTTTCTGTAAAATTTTTGTAAAATATTTGTAAAATGGTTTCATTTTATTTTATTAATGACATTTCAGAATAAAATAAAATGAAACATGACAAAAATAAAAATATAATTTTTATAAAAATAAAATACAATTTTAGTAAAAAGAATTTTACTAAAACCAACCATGCTCTTAATACCATTTCAGCTCCACACATAGTCTCAATGAGAGGTGCCAGCAGAATACAGAGAATTATCACGCATCTGCTAAAGCTGAAAAATCAACCAACTAAAAGTGTCAACCTGATCACCCTCAGAAAGGCAATCAGAATTGCAATAAATGCCAAAAACTTTTTGAGTCACATTGTTCATAATTCTATGGCACCTGTCCCTGTGGGGGTGACCCAGATTGAGTCAGTAGAGATTGGAACCAAATTTGTTGGTGAGAAAAATCAGAAAAACAGTCCAGGAGGTTTTTTTAGGAGTTCTAGTGGTAAGTGTCTGTGCAAGCTCATTCTGTAAACTTCACAAAGTAAAGGGACAAAGCTGAAAAATTCATATCGGAATTAGGAATACTGGTGTCATTTTTAAGGTTTGCACAATTATCTTAGTTGTAGTACCATATGGCTCCAAGTATAATTCCCCCCCCCTGATCATAGTGCTCGGGGCACTATTTATATTGCAAAAAGTTCCATGCATAGTGCCCCGGCGCGCGTCTGGTCGAGTGTCGGTTTTATGGCACTTTCACATGCAATAATGCTTTGGTGGCAGCTTTTCTTTTATATAAAATTTTTTTCAAAGATGAAGATGAATTGCATAATGCCCAGGCACAATGCACAGCACTCGGAAAGTGTTTGAAAATAGCCCCCAAATTTGTATAATGCCCCAGGGATTATACTCAGAGCCATACAGTAGTTGATTGAGTTTACTACAAGTTTGTTCATTCAACTACTACAAAATGTACAAAATAAGTAGGTTTTTAAATACAAAAAGGTAGTAAATACAAAAAGATTTTTTTACATTCCAAATTTGTCTCCAAACAGTTTACAGACACTAAACATTAGGCACATTTGATCCCCTTTTCTTTTATTTAGTTTCACAAATTAGAAAAACATAAACAAGCAAAAAAGTTATCATCTATTTGCAGGTACATGGACAGAAATGAGAAATAAGTCAGAGATTCATCCAGCAATTGAACAAAATATGTCAGTATGCCAAAAACAATATCATGTAAAGCCAAAATCAATGAATAAATCTATAGAACTACAAACAGTGAAGCTGTGTGAGTCTCAAAAATGTCTATTTTGTGAATTTGAAATTGTTGATTGTGATTTTGACCCAGTGAAGAAATTGAAAATTTTGTCACACATGCTGTGCTTTCACCCAGAGGAGAGTTGCACAATAAAATTTGAGCTGTAATTAAGGTTGGAAAGTAGCATTGGTGGCCCACCCACTAGTTGACACATGTGTGTCAACCTAGATTTCAGTTTCACATAGTGATTTCTGAATGCACTTGCCATAATATTTCTTTTTGAACATTGCTGCATGTGCATTGCATTGGGAGATCACTCTGTGATGTGCACAAAATGTATTTACATTCACTCAAAAAATACATATACTCGAGTACTTTGTAAATATACTTTGTAAATACATATACTTAAAAAATACTTGTGTGAATACACATAGTTTGAAAAAATACCTGGACACATGTATGCGCACTACTCAATTGTATGCATACTTTAGAAAAGTACACATGTACAGAAAATGTATTTATGAAATTTCAAATCACAATTTTTTGTTGCTGAAATAATGAAAGCTTGAAGAAATCATATCATTTTACTATAAAATACTTTAAAAAATCACTAAAAATGACATCTAATATTATTATCTATTGTCTTCCAGTTTAAAAATCACTCTCACATGTAAAAAAAGTAAATAGTAGCTTTTAAATTTTCCACGAAAAAGTACCCACTTTTACATACTCTAAGAATAAAGGTACTACATTTCATTTTCCAGGAAAAAAGTTCTTGATTTGACATTGAACTGGGAAAAAGTTATATACTCACACTTATTCATGAGTATGGGTAAAAAAATATTTTTCATTTTCTGTATTCAGGGTTGAATAAAAAAGTATCTTACATACATATACTTTAAAAAAGTTCAGTACTTATAACAATGGCCCTGTGCCATTACACATGTAAACCCATCATGCTCATAGACCCGGGACTAGTGATGTTAAAGGCACCGGGAAAAATGGCACCGCACCGCACCGGCACCTTTGCCAACGCATGAAAAGGTCACCTGGCACCCTGGGGCACCGGCCAGAAAATGGCACCGCACCGCACCGGCACCGGTGCCTTTTGGACAAAATGGCACCGGCACCGAAGGGCACCGGCGGGTTGCCGGTGCTGGCACCGAAAGGCACCGCACCGGGCTGGAATTTCTGAAGTAAATATCGGGCAGAAATATCTCAGTGGTCTCACATTTAGAAGTGCATATTTCCATGAATTTTCAACCGATTTTGATGGTTGAGCACTTAAAATGATCAGAATGATGTGGCAATCATTTTTATGAAGCAATTACAATGATTACAAATGAAAGATAAAATATTTAATTCACTACAATGTCCATATCCACTTTTGTCTACTGATCGGAGTCGTTGCTCTACAGAGAATGGAACTATCTCTGTCATAAACTGACAACAAATTTTGAACAAAAAAGTAGGATAAATATAAAATAAAAAAATGATTTAAAATTCAACAAAATTTTAGATTCGCTCATCAGATCACGTATCGGGTATAATGGATTTCACAGTAGGTAAACTCGACAGACATGATATTATACAGGTTTGGTCCACTTATGTTTTGCTTCGCTGAGCGTCAATGAAATTCAACATCTTACTGAACAGCGAAGTGCGATACATCTTAAATACGGTAGAAAAACGGCGCACAGTGGGTCGTAAATATGTCAATATGTATAGTCGACGGACATATCATTCTACAAAATTGGAAAGTTATATTTTGTTCTTGTACGGAGCGAACGAGAAATGAAAATATTAAAAAAGAAAATGGAAAGATAATAAACAGGAACATAAAAATGTGCGGTTATTTACGCACTCGTTTACTCCAATTTTTGTGCCGATAGGTGCTGCAAATTTTTGATTATACGTTTACCTACGTTTAATCTAATTCATATTTAGAAAAGTTACATGCTATCGATTCATTTTGAAGAAAACTTGTTACGTTCAAGATTTTGAATTCAGAAAACGTTCCCGCTTTGTATTTATTCAGATGCTGTCCATCCAGACGACGCTTGGATGGCATCATGCCAAAAAAGTCAACTACACTTTGACGGGGGGTTTGAATTGTGCGGGCACAATTGAATAGTTTCACTCCGTATTTGCGTAAGCACGAGTCACCAAAACAGAGTTCTACGGGTTGGATACAGCGTGCATGATATGACATCATGCAACTCGTTGTATAGTACCATGTACGCCGAGTATATATTTATTTGATGGGAGGTTTACAAAATAGGGAAAAACGGTTGGGTAAATATATCGCTGTTTTTTGAAATATGAATAAGCACATACTATTGACAAAATTGCACAGCACATGAAGCCTTGGCCAGTGCCTTTTACTTTGGCCCTGGTGCTAGCACCTTTGGCACCGGCAAAAAAATGGCACCGCACCGCACCAGCACCGGTGCTATTCTGAAAAAAATGGCACCGGCATGGCACCCCTGAAGATTGCAATGGCACCGCACCAGCACCGGTGCTGGTGCCCTTCGGTGCCCAGCACCAGGGCACCGGTGCCCCAGTGCCTTTACATCACTACCCGGGACACATTTAATTATACCGGGCATGCTGAAAATAAACAATAAAACACATGACCCACTGATTTTGAAGGTGAAAATCTATTTAAAAAAATAGAAAATTAGCAATTTTGGGTGAAAGTTAGGGTAAAATTGCTCAAACGTGCTCCAGATAGCTAGGTAGATAACTAGGCAATTTGTGGGAGGCGGGATATATATAGGTATACTGTATTTGCTTGAATGATCCCCCTGGGGGATTATCATTTCGTCAGACTTTTTCGAGGGGGATTATTCAAGGAGGAATTATACGAGGGGGAAGTATTATTTTGTCAAAGTTCTCAAGCATGCTTCTATCAATTCATTATGCAAAATATGCTTTGTTAACAAGATAACATTACATTTTTGTTCAAATTGCACAAAAATTTATCAAATGCCTAAAATTTATATTCAACAGCATCAGTATCCATTGTGTACAAACAACATACACCTAGGATTGGAAAAAAACGTTTTTTTTAACTCGATGTTTTTTTTAATAAAAAAAACGTTTTTTTTTTAAAAAAACGTTGTTTTTTTTAAAAAAACGTTTTTTTTATAAAAAAAACATCGAGTTAAAAAAAAACGTTTTTTTTCCAACCCTAACCTCAGCACCAAAACTCAGATAATCAGGATAACTGGGTCACTAGAAGAAAGCCGCTGCAGCGCCAATACACAGTACTGCAGAAAAAGCAACATCCAGCATCTGAAAGTGTGAAAGGCAAGTGTTGGGGGAAAGCAATAGAGCAACATTTGAGCTAGGGAAGGAAAACCGTCTGTTCTTTTTCTTCAAAAACTCCCAGATATGGTTATGGCCAACACTGAAAAAAAACATAAATTGAACACAGTTTCTATGTTTTTGTTTTACGCAGAAACACGCAAACTCAAATTTTTTGAAAAACTCAAAACTCAAATGTTTTTTATTGGAGAACACGCAATCAACAATGCCAAATGTTAAAACTTTAATTTGACCTTTTGGTTTAGCCTTCCATCAGTGTTTGACGTAACCAAGGGCAATGGGCAATGTGCCAATTTTCTTTTTTGGAAATATGAAATAATGTGTCTCATGCGTTGCGGAGTCGGCTTCGCTTGAAAAAAACCATGATGGGGAGCCTACATCATCTGCGCCGAGCGCGCAGCGCGCAGCACGGCCCAGCGTATGTGTGCCGCGGAGCAGCTGAGCCGTGCAGCGCGGCAGATTGAGTTGGGGTGTGACTGGTCACTTGGCGCTGTACATGCGTACACGCAGTAGTGATTGCACTACTCGGGGCTGTATATGGCTGTGTGCAGCTGATCAGACACATCGCTGCGTCTTTACTGGGGGCATAACGACACTCACTATAGGGGGCTTAACAGCGAGTCTGTTAGGTGTGCAGTTGGCTCGGTGGTACGCGCGCGTTTATCGCGTGAGGTGCCCTGGGTTCGATCTCACTGACGGTGGCCTGGCCTCATTGCACAATTTAAATTATGTGACTGGGCTCATGGACATCTGCCAGAGAGACCAAACCCCGACGGATGGGAAACCAACATTTTGCACGACTGTTTACATTTTACAGCACATCTGAGAGGGTCCCTGGACATCCATAAACAAATATGAAATGAGAAAACCACGGTTTTTGCATTGAACCACTGTTTGGGTAAAAACTTGCATTTTATGAAGAAATAACCAAGTTTTTACAGACAAAAAAATCAGAAATAAAAACAGTTACTCAAAAAAAATGTCATGAAAAAACTCAAAACACAGGTATCCATTTTTGAAAAACTCAAAACACAGAAAGTGTTTTTTTCTGGAGAACTTACCCATCACTGGTGATGGCTATGGGTCAACATGTACAGGTATATTAGGCAAGCGGCAGTGTTTTGTTACGTTTTATATGATCATAGCATGGCTATTGCTATAGAGCAAATTTATTGCTTTATCTAACATCACAACGTGCTGCCACTAGTCCGTTATACCTGCACATGTTAACTCATAAGCATATATGGGAGAAATAAAACAAAATTCCACCCTGCAAATCATCCAGAACAGGATAAAACCAACCAACAAAGACCATGCCCTGCCCGTGGTAGCAAACGACCCATCAGCCGACGCCAGTCACGGTAGCAAAGCAGCGCCAAAACACGGCGCTGCAGTACGGCAGCGAGGCGACACGCAATCCCGCCGCAGCGCCATGACACGCCGCTGCGGCGTGCCGCACGTGCGAACTGCAACGGCAGGAGAACTTTGCGCGCGAACAGGGCAAACGTAACGTAAAATTGACAGTGATAACCGACCGGTGCAGATGCGGGTGGAGGCAGAGGACAAGATGACAGCTAGCAAATGAAGGGCCGAGGTGAAAACCTGCAGTCGCTTCACAGTGAACCTGAGCAGGGGGGAGGAAACAAAACCGTTAACCATTGGTAGGAAAGGGGGTTGGAGGGGATAACCCCCTCCCAAACAGCCGAGCTATCTATCTATCTAATTTTTGGCTTCTATCCCCCGAACCCGCCCCCCGCTCCAAATCGGTCAGCTAATTACATTTCAGGAGCGATTTTTGAGAAATTATACCAAATACTTGCTGAAAATCGCTAATTTATGTACCTTTAAAAAATTTTTCACCAACTAATCACTAGTTCATGTGCCCAACTGCCTACTATCGGCTATTATAAGTACTATAAATATGTCCTTTGTCCTTATATACCTAATTTGAGCTATTTTTCACCTACTATCAGCGATTTTTCTCCCTTTTCTTCCATCTTTACCTCGAAAAACTTACATATTGAACCGCCGCAACCATCCCCCCCCCCCCGCATTTTTTAGCTACTATTTAACTATGCGGAGACCCAATTTGCTATATACCCAAACCCCCGGAGGAGCAAAATGTAAAATACCCCGCCGTGAACCGCGAGACGTTAAGCTCCAAAAAAAAGAAGAAAAGTACGCAAAAGCTGCGTTTACACTGGCACGTGTGACGACAAAAACATTTTGGGCCTTAACTTTCATCATTACACGAAAATTGAATATTTGTTGTATCAGACACCTAGATCACACAACAAATATTCAATTATCGTGACAAAGAAAGTTGAAGCCCCCAAAAAATTTGTCATCACACGTGCCAGTGTAAACGCATCTAAGGCTCAAACTAACAGGAAAACGGGCAAAGCTCAAGGACAAGTTGAGCGGCCAGGAAAGGGTGGCTGGAAACGAATGGCACCGCAGCGGATGACCGCAGTCCGCACTGATAAATAATCGCAATGATCTGAAAAGTCGATAGCAGAAATTAAACACTGACTGGACACTAGCAGGTAATCAGACCACTTCTGAAAGTCATCAAAATCCATCACACTCACACAAATTTACTATGTAACTATAAATGTGCAATCCTGAAGAGTTTACAAAATTAGAATTGGACAGAAGATGTGACCATGAAATTTGGCATTGTGCCAAAACTAGACATCGAACCACTCCAGCAAATTTTTTGGCTACTATCCCATGAACCGCCCCCCCCCCAAATCGGTCATCTATCCACATAACTGGAGCGATTTTTGGTAAATTTAACCTTAAATTTTACCCTTTTTAATTTTGCTCAAATTCACTTAACCACCGATTGCCATAAAACTTGGAAGCGAGACAGGAAAAAAAACGACTAGACAAACCAGTTCATCATCGATTCGTCATGGTTGATTATCCCGGGTCCATTCTTCTCGTAAATACATACTGGAGGGGAAAATTTGCCTTGGACTGGAAATACATGGTCAAAGCACATTTTTCGGACGAAAAGCGACACGAGCGCGAATGCGACTTTTTAAATTTTTTTTTATAACGTGGGTAGAGCTGAAGCTAGTGATGTCCAATTTTTAATCGGTCATTCCACTAATCTCTGGCATAAACTACCTAAAGTTTTATCGTATTCTGCTATACAACAAATAATTTGATCCGCATAATCTATCGCGCTTTTCGAAAATGTTCATTCTCTTACCAAAAATCGTAGAAATTGGGTCAACTAGGTAAATAACATCAACTCATCAGTGATTGGTCCACTTTTTATTTCGACATTTTTCAGGTAATTTTTTATAGACTCGTTCTAGTCGGGAAAAAAATAATCATAGTTTCCACAAAAGATAACCAATTTATGAAAGTGAAGTTAGCCGAAACTAATTTTCAAGTGTGAACAATTGTGCTATTTCTGTTACCGCAAATCCTCGAATAAGACCCCCCCCCCTCGAATAACAACCCCGTTGAATAACTCTCCCCTGTTGGCGAGGTGAGGAAAAAATAACTCCCCCCCCCCTTGAATAACTCCCCCCTCCTGAATAACTCCCATGTGTATGGAAACGATACAATACGAAATACATAAGAATATTAGCCAATGGTAGCGACAGCATATAAATACATGATGTGTATGCAGTGTATACACATCTTTTTGTCGTTGGGTACAGTTAAATATTTGAATAACATGAGTTGAGAGACTGCATATGCAATGATTTGAGTTAAAGTGTTCTGAGGAAAAATAACTCCCCCCCTCGAATAACTCCCCCCCTTAAATAAGTCCCCTCTCCAAAACATCTGACAAAAAAATAACTCCCCTGGGGTCTTATTCGAGGATTTAGGGTATTTCGTTGCTGGTGTATGTAATAGCAAAAAGTCCATCAAGTTTATTCTAACTTGTACTCAAAGTTTCATTGTATTGTAGACATGCGGTCAACTCAGTGTGATCAAACGTACAATCTCGGATGTGAACTTTAACAACTTGTCAACAGGCGATATGACATTAGCGAGTGTTGTAAAACGTTATACAGAAAAAAATTACATTTTTTTCCAAATAGTGGTCAAGTGGAGAGGATTTCCCGCTGTAACAGTTGAGTTTTCGAATTTTTCAGTATTCGGTTCAATACGCGGAAAAATGCGTGAAAAACTGACATGAACACGATTAAAAACTTCAATTTTACATTTTTTCATCTATTTATATGTGGTGGCAGAACAAACGTGTCCATGGCAACAGCTTGGAGATACGCGAAAGATAAAAGAAATTCATAATTGAGCATAGCATTGAAAAAATCTCCGGGTGATTCAAATTAAAAAAATCTCAGAAAATCTCAGAAAATATAAGATTTCTCAGCGTCTCTCTAATTTTTTCACGATAGTCTAAAGAGATTTAATTACATTTATTTTCTTTTTGAGAGGTTTTCTGAGATTTTTAAAAATATCAGAAAATCTCTCAAATTCTGATATTTATATTTATTAATATTTTTCAGGTTTTTTTGAGAGAGATTTAATTATATATTTTTCTTGACAGATTTTCTGAGATGTCAATTTTTAGAAAATAAAGTTGAATATAATTTTTTCAATGCTTATTGAGCAGAACACTTCTACTTTATTCATTATATGAATGCATTCCATCAACTCGTGTAATCAAGGTTTTACTTAACAGTTCAAAAACAACAAAAACAAGCTGATATTAATGCTAAACTTCGTGTTCATGGGCACTGAATCGTTCAAATACACATTGTGGATACTAGTGATGGAATGGCGTTATGGCGCTGGCGCCCTTTAATGGCGCCAAAGGGCGCTAGCGCCATGGCGCTTGGCGCCCTTTTCCCTGGCGCCACCTGGCGCCATTATTTCGAATGGCGCCATGGCGCCCTTGGCGCTTGGCCCCATTTTCGCTGGTGCCCTTTGGCGCCCGGCGCCATTATTTTGAATGGCGCCTGGCGCTATTTTTCCTGGCGCTTTTCCATCACTAGTGGATACCCTAATTTCCCTATCAAATATCCAGAGGGGGGAGTTATTCAAGGGGAAGAGTTATTTTTCTTCAGCTGGTCAACAGGGAGAGTAATTCAAGGGGGTGTTATTCAAGGGAGGTCTTATTCAAGTATATACAGTAGTGGAAAATTTACAGTTTCACCCAGTTACAGTTCCATGCTGTATAATAGCAGGATGATCTTCCGTATTGCGCCACTTTCAATTTTTGAACTTTGAATTCTCTTTACGTTTTGCGGCTCTCCAAACTGTTGCTGCCGGCACATTTGCACAATTTTGTTTGCCCCCACGAAAAGATCCACGTGAAAAAGAAGTTTGAATTAGGTACATTCCTGTATTCATGCATTTTCAACCAAAAGTACCGGGGAAAATTATAAAATACCTCGAATTTTTCTTGAATTTTAGATGTTGAAAAACATTCCTGAAATCAAAAAAACAACAACTTGAAAATTCGAAACGTTTTCCATTCTTGAATTTTTGTTCGCCATCGTTACATCCAATCCATATCATTGAACCAATTTTGCCATCAAATGCGGCACAACTTGTCGCAAATTACGTACGCGGATTACATTAATTATCTGGCTTGAAGCAGTCTAATAAAGAAACGAGTGACTGGACTTACACAGCTTACCGTATTTCCCCGAAATACCCCCTCCCCCCCTCGAAATACCCCCCCTCGTTTGACCCCCCTCTCGAGACCACGATGAAACAATCACCCCACCCCCTCGTTTGACCCCCCCTCTCGAGACCACGATGAAACAATCACCCCCCCCTCGAAATACCCCCCCCCAAATTGAGTGTAAAGAGAACGTACAATGACAAATGCTGCAGTTTGTGTTCACACGTTAAAACAATGTCGGAATCACGTGAGAGCAGTGTTTATACCATCTACGTACTAATATTAGTATACAGGAGTCTATACATGTCAGTTATTGATGCATTTTTCTACCCCAGCGCTAGTGATGTAAAAGCGCCATGGCGCTGGCGCCAAAGCAAAAAGCGCCATGGCGCTTTTGGCGCTTGGCGCTAAAATGCTCTGGCGCCTGTGGCGCTTGGCGCCATGCTTCCGAAAGGCGCCATGGCGCTTTTGGCGCTTGGCGCTGTTTTCCGGTGGCGCCATTGGCGCTTGGCGCTAGCATTTTAAAAAGCGCCAAAAAAGCGCCAGAGAATGAAAAATTTACGCTGCGATAACTGACTGCGAATTGCGTAAGCTCGATGGCCAATTCATTTTATGGCTATTTTTATTCTTATGAATGAAGTGTGCATCATACTACCGGTCTTAAAAGTCTTAAAAGTCATGTAAAATGCCCGGTAAAATGTGAAACATATAGAATTTTGACATTCTATGGGGTCTTTCAACTGACATTTTACAGAATATTTTACATGACATTTGACATTTGACAGGGTTTTTTTTACAAAACTTTTGGCATTTTACAGGTAATTTGACACTTAACAGAGTTTTACAAGGTCTGGGAGTGTCCCCAGGTAGAATTTCTACTTTTAGTGTTAAGTAAGAAAGCTTTTTGGCCTTCATTTGGCTATTATTACGTTCTGGGAGACGATAGTAGTCATAAGGTGATGAAACTGATACCATGGAAAATATTTTGGCGCTGGCGCCATTGGCGCTTGGCGCCATAGCCTCCTGGCGCCATTGGCGCTTGGCGCCGTGGTCTGGAAAAGCGCCATGGCGCTTTTGGCGCTTGGCGCTATTTTGTCGTGGCACCATTGGCGCTTGGCGCTGAACTTTGAAAAGCGCCATGGCGCTTTTGGCGCTTGGCGCTAAAATCCTGGCGCTTTTTACATCACTACGCCAGCGCACATCACAAACGACGATTCTGTACTACATTTCAAAAAATTTCTGGCGAAATAATGACCCCCCCCCTCGAAATACCCCCCCCCCCTCTCTCGGGAACACTATGAACCAATCACCCCCCGGGGGGTATTTTGAGGAAATACGGTATATTAATTTCACATTTCACAGACGCTGTCCCGCGGGTGTTTAATTGACCGTTGATGCTGCGCAGTTGGCAACCGGCACTCTGACTTCACTGCGGATGTGTGAAAAATTTTGTGTGCATGTTGAATCGAAATTTTGAAAATTTCTAAAATCAACTTTGAACGGTGGAATAATGGAGATTAAAAAATACTTCATTGCGGTAAACTCACTGCGTTCAAAGCGGATTTACCTGTGTGTCACTATAGTTCAGATAATGCTTTCTTCAAAAAAATTCCCAGACAAGAAATGTCGGAAAGTAAATAGATACCGTATTTACTCGAATAGCCCCCCCTTGAATAATTCCCCCCTTAAAAAAGTATGAGGAAAAATAATTCCCCGGGGAAACTATTCGAGTAAATACGGTAGATGCACAGATGAGCCAACTGACAAATGGCACGGTGGTGTTGACGTTGAGTCAACAAAGTTAACTGAGCTGACGCCGGGGTACGATATTTATCTCAACAAACCACTTCAAAGAACACCACTGCCAAAACCCACCATTCACGCCACTAGGCCTTGGAGACACTGCAGAACTTGGTGACGTGCATGTTGAGGCCGTGCTGGGTGTCGTAGCCGCAGCCGCACTGGTTGCACACGTGCGGCAGGTGGCTGTTGTGCCGCCACATGTGACTCCACTTGGCGTTACGCGATGGGAAACGCTGGCCGCAGATGCTGCACCTGCAGTGTGTAAACTGAAAAGTATTTTGTATTTTAGATAAGTTTGAACTGTAATTTTCTTTTGATTTCTAATGAAAATATGTAGTTATCAAATTCAAAATAAAAATTTAAAATATCTATGATGAACACCATTAGAGTGGGTTAAGAAGTCATAGAGAAAAACAGAAGATTCCAAAAGCGAAACCGAGCATTCGAAAACAAATGTAAAAATTTATTTCTGAAAATTTTAAATGAAGAAAATATGATACACTACCTGAAGGGCTTCTTTGCGGGCGACTGCACTTGACTGGGATTCGAATCTTCGCGTGTAGGTCGCACTTTCTGCAAATGTAAATCGACAATGCAATCTGTTTATTCGGTGTACCGAAAATCGATGTGCTGTATTTCCTCGAGATATCCACCAGGGGGTTTATTTTTTCAGAGCGGAACTTTTGAGGGGAAGGGGGTTTATTATTTTGTCAGAAATTTACGTGAAATTCATAGTAAGGAACATGCTTTTACATACCTAAAACCAGTAATAAATGTGACTACCTAAATAAATTGGGACATCCAACGTACATACCGTATGACATCGAAATACACCCCGGCCTTGGGGGTTTATTAATTCACCATCAAAATTTGACGGGGGGTTAATTCGAGAGGGGGGGGGGTGTTTATTGGAGGGGGGTTTATTATTTCGTCAGAAATTTTTGAAAGGATCGTAGTAAATAGTAGGTATTTTCGTACCCATACAGGTAATAAATGTGTCCAAACAGGATATATTTGGACATAAAAACGTAGATACCGTATTTCCTCGAATTACCCCCTGGGGGGTTTATTTTTACAGAGTGGAAATTTTGAGGGGGGGTTAAACGAGGGGGGTATTTCGAGAGGGGTTTATTATTTCGCCAGAAATATTTTGGAAGTCCCAGTATTAAAGTGTCGTTCTCAATACTAACACAAACTGGTCTAATGTGTAGCTGCAATACAAATTAGCAGTAATAAATACATCATTTTACATTGCATACATGATGTACATCATTCCGGGGGGGGGGGTATTTCGAGGGGGGGTGGGTAATTATTTCACCAACGCATTTTAGGGGGGGGGGGGGCATTTTAGGGGGGGGGGGTTAATTCGAGACGGGGTTAATTCAAGGGGGAATAATTCAAGTAATCGGTAACTATACTATACTATACAAACTGTACAACCTACTAGTATGTGTAGCTGCGATGCAAACTGGTGAATTGATCGGTGAAAAAAAGAAAAAAACGGCTGGAAAAAATATTCCGGTCTAAGACGTCAAGGAGGCAGTTTTCGGCTTCCCTACACGCTGTTTGTTGGTGTTGCCGTGCGGCAAGTGATTCACGTGACACGCACGTGCGCCGCGGTGGCGACGCAGTGCGCAGTCGCAGTAGGGCGGCTGCGCACTGGGTCGCCATGGCGGCGCATGCAGATTTGCGGAAGGGCACCGCGCGGCCCGAGTATAAATAGCGCCGGCATTGTATCACATTTGGCAGTCCTACGTTTTCTTACCCTTTTCTCTTCCCCATTTCCATGCCTCCCCATGAGCACATATGAAATGGATTGTTAAAGAGAGTGGTTTTGTCGCGCGGCGACATTGAACGAAAGAAACGCGACTAGCACTTTCACATGCACGGTCCTCCTTCTCGGTCGCCGGCACCCCTGGAGAATCTAACACACTTTGCCCAGTTAGAGTTCTCACTGCCGGTCTTTCTTGATCGGAACTCGGACCCGGGTTTTATTTGTATGTGGGCCATATTCGAGTCCCATTCATACAACATGGTGACCACACAGCATTAAACCCCAGCAAAGACATTCTCCTGTCCCCACAAAAACTTATCAGCGGCCCCGAGAAATGTCCGAAAGCAACCAAATCAACGCGCTAGCGGGCACGCAGTCCAGCTCCGCCCCACGCGCGCAAATAACGTACCAGGAGCATGAATTGAGCCAAAAATTTTCCGAATGGACAGATTTCCGACGCAGAAGAGCGTTAGTAAACGCCATTGAATCCACAAACAAACTGCGGAAATCAGACTGGCCCAAGGGCACAGTGGCGGGCAAAGACAGCAACGCAACGCTAAGCCGGCGACTGCTACGCCTAGCGGAAAAATATTTTGAATCGTCGCAACTATCGACGATAACAATCGATAACCCCGAAGATGACGACGCAAATAGCAGCAACGACAGTGACAGCGGTGACGACACCGCGAACAGAGCACCATTGCTCCAACCGAGAATGCAACCCCCAGACGCGCAATCCCCCAACGCGCAATCCCTGTGATGAAGCCACCGAAGTCAGCGTCTTCTTCCACCGAATCCGGCTGCTTCAAGACCGTAGTGAGAAACGGCCTTTAGAGTGGTTGACTTCCCGTTGTTGCCGAACGTCCACTTGTCGACAGCCAAGTTGAGTTTATTTCGTAGTTGTGTGTTGAAAGGGGGTTCGAATTGTTTCAGGTACTTTATTGTGATCAGATACAGCGTGTTACAAAAGCGCAAAGCCTAGCGAGCTTCCTAGTCGAAGTTTCTATCGCTAGCTTATTTTGTTCACTTGGGGTGGATCCGCAGACTGCAGACTCTGGTTGGGTCAGAAGACTGAAGTAAAAACTTCTAAAGTAGCTAAGACACGGAAATCATGTATAGAAAAACAGTTACAGTAATTTCCTAATACAAATGCACAAATGAACCACAAATAAACACATAAAACACATTTGACCGAAACAGTTGGCTTATTTTACGCGTGCATACATTCAAATAATTATGGTAAAGAAATACCAGGTACAAATTGGGCTAATGGAAAAACTATTAATCTTGAGAGGCGCGAAGTCGGCAAACTCGGCCGATTTACTAATTTGCTTCAATTTGTCAGAAAACATTGACGCACATTAGAACTAATATGATAGGGTTGGGAAATCTAAATAGCAGTGCAAATGTTCCTAATGACGTAAATAGAACATGGTATATTCGATATAATAATAATAATCACTTCCTGGAAACGTATATTTCATAATTGGCAAATCGGGACTTATTCGAGGTAAATGGGTATATTAATTGAGCAGGGTCTATAATATATTCGGCTTGAGCAGGGTATTAAATATCAAGTAAATATAAATATAAGTTGTGAGCAGGGTTACAATAATTATGCCTACGCGAAGGGTTTCGTAAATACATACAGTAAATGCTAGTTGCGCACAGGGCACTATTTCTCCATTAGGACGCTGGCCTAGATAATTACGCAGCACGTAAATATTTACAAGATTTGACTTTTGTAAACTGCAAGTAAACTATGCAAATGTATATATAATCATGATCAGAAAATTACGGCGAGTTGAATGAGCCTAATTTTATATTAATACACCTAATAATAACATATTTGACCTTTTAACCTAAACATTCCACATAAACTTATCAATTACTTATAAAACACTTTCCTAATTGAATATTCTCCATGGATACGTAATAAGTATAGGAAATACAATTTGCGTGGTAAATAAATATAGTGCATGAAAAGTAAATAGTGCAAATAAGTAAATGTGCGAATATGAGCCTAATTATCAATTCTCTGTATTTCTTTATCCATCCATTTTGCCACGGTCAGCACACTCCGGGCGGAAGAGTTGCTGCACCCCGTTGTTGCAGCAACGTCACATGCTGGTGGTGGTGGGCGCCAAAGTGATGAGTGGCGTCTCCACTGTCGCCTCGGTGGTGAACGTGGTCGTGCGCGAAGTCGTGGGCGTACGTGAAGTTGCAGGTACGGTTGTTGGTGATGCCAACGCCGACCTAGCCTGATGATGAAGTAGGTAGTTGCCCGTGTCGCTTCCTGCGCGTTCGCGTGTGGTGAATTTGCGGATATCAGGCATGTGAACACTGTTTCTGTTCATGGCTCTGACTTGTCCCTCATCAGCTGAACTTTCATCTGGTTGAACGTATGCTGATAGTGATTTTGCCATTCTGTCCTCTGTTTCTGCTCTCTTGGCAAATCTGACGGACTGTGTTGAGTTGGATCTGGCTCTCCTCTTGATTGCTGGTCTCAACTCTGTTTTGCGCACTTTCCTTTGTGGATAATTGGTCTCTTTCTGAGTTGATTTCTTGATAGTGTATCTGATGGCTCTGAAGCATAGCCATATGCATTTGAATGGACACACTATGCATTTCCATATGCATGTGTATACGCATGGTGGAATCACTGGTTTCCCTGTGGCAATTCTCCAATTGTACCACAGGTATCCTGCAGCTACAATTCCGGCTATCAGGATTGTGATCCCCAGCAGTATTGCGATTGTGTTGATGATCACTTGAAAGGGTCCTTTCAGCATTCCTCCCATAAAGTTGGTGTACCCTTTTGACACTCCAGATATATAGTGACCATATGCCTTGCCGATTCCTGCTGCTGTCTGTCCAATTCCAGCTCCAATGCCTTCTATTGAATTTCTGATCACTCTGGGATCCAATGACATATCTGCTGTGTAATCGATCAACTGATTCTGCACATGCTCTAAATTCTGTAGTCTCTGAATCTGGCCTCTGACATCCATGAAATTGGTCGCTCTGTTGACAATGTTGGTGAACAAATGAGGCGCATCAAACGTGAAGGCCTGCCATTGTCCTTTCCATGTCATTTCAATTGGCGTCTCTGTGACATGCACCATTCCATGTGCGGACTTCCACTGTCCATGCTCATTTCTGTACAGGTGCGGTGTGGTGTGGCTGCAGTCCTCTTCTGGTGATTTCTCCACCAAGTCTCTGCTGCCTGGGCTCTTGAACCACAAGGGCCCGTCTTTGTCCAATCTCATTGGTGTGTATTTGTAACATGTTTCTCCCACTCTTCCTGTCTGATAAATTATGTATGGCTGCACTTCCTTGCATTCCCAAAACATAATTGCTTCTCCAGCCCATTCTGCATGAACATCCTGTCTTCCCAGCATGGCTCGAATCCCCAGTGTTGGATCGATGCGGAAAAGCTGAGTCAACATGTCCAGCTGGTTCTTGCGAAGTTGACATAGTTGATGCCATACAATCGCAAATTGTGCCTGAGTCATCTCTCTGACCACATGTTGCAGGAACTGAAACTTGGAGTTTCTGTCGTCCAATCTGGCATACAATGTTCCACTGATTGTTGACTCTCTCGCCTCCACTATCTTTCCTGGCATTGCCCATTCCACAGGCACATCTTCTCTTCTGTCAAACTGGATGAATACACCTCCTTGATCGGTGTAGTATGTGTCTCCCGGAACACATTCTGAACCAATTGGCCTCTTTGTCTTATTGCTGTGGGAGTATGCTGCTTGTAACTTTGACACAATAATTGTCTGGCCAGATATCTCTGATTTGAATCTGCCAATTCTCTCATATGCACATTGATGCTTGAAGTTCTCCGTGTCCCACACTGTGATTCCATAGTTGTGGTCTCTGCAATGTCCCATCATGGCTCTGCACTGGCTGAAATCTTGCAAGTCGCTGATTACAGTCTTTCCATCAAGTGAAGCTACGGTTCCTTCTTCCATGTAGAAGTTACTGACGACATTCTCTTTGTCATGACAACACCATGAATATTCCACATTCAAGGTTTGATTGGTTGTCCACACTCTGGGCTCCATTTCCACCAAAGGTGTTCCTCTGAACATTTTGTGAATTCTTGCATAGTTACAGGCTACCACGCCAACTTGTTGGTATTTCTCAAAATTGCCTGTAATGCCTTTCGCTCCCCAGAAACTGGTATGTGTGATGATTTCTTTGATTCTGATGTAGCATCTGTATGCTTTCTCTTTCTGTGGAATCTGTCTCTGTGCATAAAGTGTAACTTTCATTGCCTTGACAAAATTCCTTGGTGGGATATGGCACTGCACTTCTTCAGGAACTGTAAGCGCATGTCCATGCCTCCCACTGGTGCAAATTTGATACTTCTGGCTTTGTGAATTGATCACCTGTTCCACAGGATGATCCTTAATTGCATCCTTGAATCTCTCATAAGTCTGCATTTCTCTGACAGATTTTGGTGGCCATTCTGAAGGCAAAGGCGGCAATCCATGATGCGCTGCCAATGATGGTGGCCTTACTGTCGAGGTTTCTAGAACATATGTTCTAGAAAATACTTCGCTGTAAGCCTTGCCGGCTTCTCTCAGCGTTGCTGACTCTGACATGCCTGTCAGCATCAACACCATGCACAGCATTCCAATCACTAGATTGCTGGTGGTTGCTGTGGCCTTCCCTGTTGCACTCCTCAGGACTCTATCTGATGCTGAGTTCCTCTGAGCAGGGTTTGGAACAGAGTCTCTGTTTGAACTCTGATTTCTGACATGTTTCTGGACAATTGCTGGGTCCAGTAAATCCACTTTGACTGTTACTGCTGTCTCTGGGATATCCATTGTCTTTGAATTGATTTCCAGTGGATACAATTGATTGAGTGGTCTGCTGACCACATTTCTGTTGGCAGTTCTGACTTTTGCTGAGCGAATCTGTCCATCTTTGCTGGGCTCTAACTGCTCGATGCGACCCATCCTCCATGCACCTCTGGGCATGTTCTCTTCATAAATCAGCACAACTTCATTCACTTTGGGTTCTTGAGTCGCTGTCAATCTGCCATGTTTGTGTGTCACCTGAGTTCTTTCCCTCAAGCTCGGAATGTACTCTTGATGCCACAAGTCCCAGAACTTATCCAAAGTTTGCTGGGTTGTCTCCCAATATTTCTGCAGTTTCGCTGCGTTATCCATTCTGGGCATGAATTCTCCATCTTTGTCTGCATCAAACTGTGGTGCTCCAATCTGACCTTCCCCTGTCAGGAAGTCTTTTGGCGTCAGCACTCTGAGGCTTTTTACATCACCATAGATGTAAGAAATCGGCCTGCTGTTGATCACTGCTTCGACTTCTGGCAGAAGTGTCAACAATTCTTGCAGGGTTAACATTCTGTGCCCCACAGCTGCCTTGAAATGTTTCTTGGTGATGCCCACCATTCTCTCATAGACTCCTCCCTGCCACGGTGCCATAGGAGTAGTCATGTTCCACTGGATTTGTTGCTGTGAGCAGTAAGTCTGTACTGCTCCACTTTTGACCATTTCTGACCATTCCTTTCCAGTATTGATGGCCTTGTCAGTGCTTGTGCTGAGCACTTTTTCTGTCAATTTGAATTGCGTTGCATTGTCTGAAATCACTGCCTCAGGCTTTCCACGCCTGGCGATGAATCTCCTGACTGCGTTCAGGAATTCCTGTGCTGTCATGTCCAGCACACTCTCCAGGTGAACTGCACGTGTCACCATACATGTGAACAAACAGATCCACATTTTCCTATGATCTTTGTCCACTTTGTACCAAACTGGTCCCAAATAATCCAAGCCCGTGTACTGGAACGGTCTGGCTCTCTGAACTCTGGTTTCTGGCAAATCTGGCATTGGTGGAAGCTGGTACGGCTTCGCTCCCAATTTCTTACAGGTTGGGCAGGTTCTCGTCACATTGTAGATCACCCGTCTGCCCCGTGTAATCCAGTACTTTTGTCTGATTGCTGCCAATGTATGTTGCACTCCTGCGTGCATCAACCTCTCATGCTGGTCTCTGACGATCAGCTGAGTTACTGTAGCCGCTGCTGGCAACAGTATGAGTGGCACTGTGACCTCCTGTGGGTCAGTATGCTCCATTCTGCCGTGGCACTTCAGGATTCCATCCTGATGCATTTGCACATTGAGCCATTTGATCAACTGCTGGTCTGCAGCTACTTTTTTGCTATTCTGGCTGCCTCTGCTGTGGCCTGTTGCCAGAATCTCTGCCACTCCTTTGTAATGATTCTGTTGCGTCACTTTGATCCAATATTTCAACGCAATCTCTCTCTATTCAATGCTGATAATTCCCTGTGGTTTTATTGTACCACAGATACTTTTCATGATTTCTGACAATCCATTCTGACTGTCATTTCTGCTGCGCTTTTTGTGCATCTGTCGCACAAATCTCATCACGTATACTGTTGCATCCAGTAACTTTGTCAGTGATGAGAATCTCTGAATCTCAATTCCCAATGGGTTGCTTTGCTTGCTTTCATCAGCTTGCACATTGCTGGCATCTGGGTCACTGACCATTTGCTGTGTGGTGCCCAGGTAAATTGGACTGGCTTTTGGGAACTTGAGCTCTTCTCTCTTGATTTCTGCCATTACTTCTGGCGTGACTGGCTCCACTTTCGGCTCTGGCCACTCTCCAGTCATTAGCCATTCTGGCCCCTTCCACCACAGGTTACTGCCTTCCAACTCTGACATATTCATGCCTCTCGTGGCCATGTCAGCTGGGTTTTCCAGTCCTGCGATGTGTCTGATGTGCATGTTCTCTGTCTCACTCTGAATTTTCCTGACTTCATCCAATCTGTTCTTGACAAAACATGCTAGTGGCTTCGCTGTTGTTAGCCACTTCAGACAACAGGTTGAATCTGACCATACAACTGTTTGACTGAATTTGACGTCCTTGAGCTCTTTGTGAATAAACTTTGACATTCTGCTGCCGATCAACATTGCTAACAATTCCAGCCGTGGAATTGTCACTTCTGGTTTCTTTGGAGCGAGTCTCAATCTGGAGTACAGCAGGCTTGACGTGCCGCTGTCATTTTCCGTTTTCTGGCATATGTATGCCGCTGCGCTGTATGCCATTGCTGAGGCATCAACGAAAATGTGCAGTTGTGCATCTGCACCACTCTGATAATTCAGATTTCTGTTGAACTTGATCTGTCCAACCTTGAGCAATTCTGTTTCCAATTGCTGCCAAATTGCTGTCTGTTCCTCAGACAGGGGAGTATCCCACTCTTTGGCACTTGGTCCTGAATGCCATAATGTCTGCAAAAATCTCTTTGCTGGTAGTAGGACAGGACTGACGAGTCCCATTGGATCAAAACATCCCGCAGTCACCTTTGCAACTGTCCTTTTCGTGGGAAGTTTGATTTTCTGGTCAGTTTCTGATAACTGTGATTGCTGAACTGTCTTTGGCGTTTTCAGCCACATCTGGTCGCTTTCTGTGTCCCATTTCATTCCTAGGACTGTTGTGACCATTTCCTTGGCTACATCCGACTCTGCCAATTGCCAAGTAAAGCTCTTATTGTTGCTGTTCCATTCTCTCAGATTCATCTGTGCCTCTGTGAACAGCACTTTGGATTCCTGGTACAATTCGATTGCTTTCTGCTCTGTGTCCACACTGAGGATCAAATTATCCACATACAGATTTTCATCGATCAATTTTGCATTCTCTGTGCCAGCTTGATTCAGGTGGTATCTGACTGTCAGCGCCAGCAGCGCTGGACTGCAGATTATGCCAAATGGTACTCTGGCAAATCTGTAAATCTGAATGTTGTCCTCCATGGATGGTTTCGTGGGATCCTTGTACCACAGAAATCTTGTCACGTCTCTGTCACTGTCCTGCAGACTGATCTGCAGAAACGCTTTCTCTATGTCTGCGACCAGTGCAATTCCATGCAATCGGAATCGCATCAGCATCCCTACCAGCTGTGGTAGTATGATTGGACCGCGGTACATGCACTCATTCAAGCTGGGCATGCCTGGCGGTTTCGCTGAGGCATCATATACCTCTCTGACCTTTGTGGTAGTTTTCTCTGGCGTTATCACTGGTTGATGAGGTAATATATGGAACTTTCTGCCATCCATAATATCCTTTTGAACTTTTTCAATCACTCCTTGCTCCTCTTGCGTTTTCATGATTGCCTGAATTTTCTCCAGTAATTCTGGGTCTCTCTTGAGCCTGTTGGTGAGGTACCTGAACCTCTTGAACGCCATTGCTTTGTTATCTGGGAGTTCATGCAAATTCGGTTTGTACATGAACTTTACAGAGTATCGTCCATCTGGGTTTCTCTGTACACTCTCATTGAATTGCTTGATGGCCTCATCATCCTCGACGAGGTCTGGCTGGTCCATTATGCCAATGGTATCCAGTCTGTCCATATCTTTGACATTTGGTACAGGAGCAATTGACAACGGTGCTTCCTCGTACCACTTTTCTCTCTGAATTTGATGCACAATTGTGTTGACCACCACCGGATATGCGCCATCCGTGGTCCATTGATTTCTGTTGCTCGTCAGCTGCCCACCTCCCATCAGCAATCCCAATTCTGATGGAATGACATACAATCCTGACGGAAGTCTGGTGGTGCTGGTGTTTCTGGACATCAAGTCCCAGAAATAATTTAAGCCCACTATAATGTCTGGCTTGAACTTGCATTCTGTCTCTTTTTCCTTGGGAATTCTGTCTGCAAAGTAACTCTCATCCGGGAAGTACTTCTGCAGGTACTTTTCGTCCTGTTCTGATACAGGCACTTTAACTTGTTCTGTGGTCAACGTCGGGACCACATCAGCCACCATATCAACTTTCTGGCCATTTCTGAGCCGCATTCTGAATTCCACTTGCTGTACTACTTTATAGTGCGGCTTTTCATTTCCGAAAGTGTACACCTGGATGTGGTGTTCACCTGTACTCTTCAAATTGAGTTTCTTGGCCACTTTCTCTGACATGTACGTTCCCTGGGATCCTGTGTCCAGGAACGCTTGAATCTGTAGTGGTGGCTGTTCAGGCTCCATCTCTGTATCTATTTCTGAAGCCTCAATCACGGTTCTGGCTGTCATCAACATTGACATATTCCTGTTTACTGACAGGTTCACTGACGTATTTTGTTGCTTTGTATTTGGTTCTGTAACCACTGTGCTGGATATGGTTTCTGTCTCTACCATTTCTGGTCCAGCCTCTTCCACAGTGACACAATTCACTGTGGCCTTTCTCTGTTGGCTCTGTGCTGGTCGACCGGCTGTCGGCACAGACTTTCTGCCATTGTTTGCTGCTTGCTGGCCATTCTGTTGACCATTCGCTCTGAATGCTGGAATTTGCCGTCCAGCGTTTCCATTGCCATTGTCACCAAATTTCTCTGGGCACACCGCAGTGTGGTGCCTATTGGACTTGCAATAGAAACAACTTCTCGTAAATTGACATTGATTCATGTAATGCCCTTTCTGCAGGCATCTCAGGCATCGCTCTGCCTTTGACAAAATCACTCTCCTTTCTCTGGCAGTTTTGAACTTTGGACACTTATCGTTAAAGTGTAATTGCTGTGTGTCATTGCAAAACACACACGGCCTCCCAGGATTCATGAATCCAGCCTGTGGTGCACTCTGTCCATTCTGGATCACAGACATGCTCCCTGTGCTGGTCCTTGGGTTCTCTGGCCCTCTGAATCGGTTCCCATTGCTTTGGAATCGATTATTGAATTGCTGTGCGCGGGGATTATTCCCGAATCCCTGGCGCGATTGCTGAACTGGTGCCTCAGTTTGCTGTGCGTGCTGTACAGCCTCACTGAGCGCTAGCTGCTTGCCAAACAGCTCTCTGAATTTTTCCACCGTCAAGGCTTCCTCAGTTCCCTGTTCCTTCTGGATTTCTCTGAGAACCTCGGGTGGCACTTTCTGTTGCAGCTGGCTCAACAGCATTGGATGTTCCACTGATTCACCCAGTGACTCCAACTGCTGGAGCAGCCTTTCAATTGCATCAAACAAAATTCTCATATCCTGACAGGTATTCCTGGCCTGTCGCAGCTTCATGATATTACTCATCAGCGTGTTTCTGACCACAACTGGCTGGTCATATCTCTTCTTGAGCATTGCAATTGCGGGTGCATAATTCTCTGCGGTCACACTCAATCCACTGATCATGCCAAATGCTGAGCCTTTCAGCAAGCTCCTCAAGTATGAAAACTTGGAAATGTCCTCCAAATCTGTCCGATTGTGGATATGGGATTCGAACATTTGCCACCATGATCGAAATTTGACAATTTCCCCAGTAAACTGTTCCACTTCCAGTTTCTGTAATTTGACACTCTTTGCAGTGGTTGCATTGGTTGAACTGGCCCCCGGAGCAGCTCCCTGAGTTGTCAGAGCCATCTGGGCAGCCATCTGCTGTATGAATGCTGTATTAACTTCATACATGGTATTTCCGCTCTGTTGCTGGATCATGTCTTGCAACTCTTCGATGTACACATTCATGGCTACCACTTTCTGTGTCACCAAGTCTGACATATTTGCATATTCCTCATATGAGTCTTGGTATATCTTCTGTTCTTGTTCCATCTGATCGGGTTCGTCAATGTCTTTGACGATATCCCTCCATGCGTCAAATTGAGTTTTCACTGCATTCATTGCACTTTCCAATTTTGCACCCTCCTGTTTGACAGATGCAATTACTCTTCTCATTTCTGTTCTCTTTTCTTCCTTTGTTGCTCCCGCAAATAATTCTGGGTCATATTTGGCAAATTCTCTTGCCAATCTGCTTTCCACCCTGTGCTTTGCTGGCCCCAGGGTCTTTCTGATGTGACCCGTTGGTGAAACCATTTTCGCTGATGAATTTTCCTTCACTGTTTCTCTTTATAGTGCGTCGCCTGTGACGCTTGTGACGCTTCTCTGCGTCTTTCTGTGCAGTGCTCTATGCACCACGGATTTGTTGTGCCACGCACAATACCAATGCAGTCCTACAGGCCCCTGACGTGTTCTCACGCGTTGACCTTTACTGCACTGGCACCAGGTGTGTTCCTAAAGCCCCTGACGTGATTGTTTACACGCGTTGACTTCAACACACCGGTCAAATCCACCTGGACAATAAACAATTTATTTGCCCAGCAGTGTGCGCCCAAAGAGGGTCCGTACACACTCTTCCTGAGCGCTTTGGCGCTCTTTCTGGCACGCCTGTGTGCCTTGTGACCACGCCGGCCACTTGCTTTCCTGAGCGGCTCCTGTGCCGCTGTGCGCAGTGCTGCGTTTGCCGTGTCGCCCGTGACACGTTTCTGTGCACTCTGGTGCACTTTCTGATTCTGGGCAGTGTTTCTGTACACTGCTCTGCAATTGCGCCTGTGCAATGCAGAATTCTGGCACTTTTGTGCTGTCTGATCTGATGGTACCGAGCAGGCACAGCGTGTATATTTGATGGGAGCTCCGCAAAGCCCCTACACGCTACCAAGTATCCTAATACTTGGTTTTCAAATCCACTCTCTGTCAGCTACAGCCCTCTGTCAGCTACAGCCCTTTGTACACTGATACCCCTACTTTTGCACTTCCGAGGTATGAGTCCACTCTTACCCAGTGGAGCGAGGGACCTCCGCGAATGCCCAAAAAACAGCCCTTTGACTAGCGTGGCTTTGTGGCGATCCTGTCTCCGTCAGGTCACCCTCCCTTGGCATAGGAAGGACGTGCGAGCGGTCACTGGAGTCCAGATGTCCAGGAGCGTCCAGCGAAAGTTTGACCACCGTCCGACAATGACTCCTTGTCAAATGCCGGTGCCGCCCAGCCTCTAGCACCTTGCCAGAACACTGGTGAAAGCTGCCTGAAATCCTGACAGGCTTGTCAGAACTCCAGTGTCCTCCGCGCGTGAGCTTAGAACCGCTCCCAGGATGTAGACAGGAGTGCCGTGACTTTGGCACAATGCTGTCTGCAAATCAACAGCCAACGCTCAGCCAAGGCCAAATTGATGTTCAGCAGGACTTTTGAAGTTCTGCCAACTGCCGCACAATGTCCGTTCCGGCTTGGTGATAGCACAATGTCATGCAATCACCCTGCTCGCTGCGCCATGTGATGAAGCCACCGAAGTCAGCGTCTTCTTCCACCGAATCCGGCTGCTTCAAGACCGTAGTGAGAAACGGCCTTTAGAGTGGTTGACTTCCCGTTGTTGCCGAACGTCCACTTGTCGACAGCCAAGTTGAGTTTATTTCGTAGTTGTGTGTTGAAAGGGGGTTCGAATTGTTTCAGGTACTTTATTGTGATCAGATACAGCGTGTTACAAAAGCGCAAAGCCTAGCGAGCTTCCTAGTCGAAGTTTCTATCGCTAGCTTATTTTGTTCACTTGGGGTGGATCCGCAGACTGCAGACTCTGGTTGGGTCAGAAGACTGAAGTAAAAACTTCTAAAGTAGCTAAGACACGGAAATCATGTATAGAAAAACAGTTACAGTAATTTCCTAATACAAATGCACAAATGAACCACAAATAAACACATAAAACACATTTGACCGAAACAGTTGGCTTATTTTACGCGTGCATACATTCAAATAATTATGGTAAAGAAATACCAGGTACAAATTGGGCTAATGGAAAAACTATTAATCTTGAGAGGCGCGAAGTCGGCAAACTCGGCCGATTTACTAATTTGCTTCAATTTGTCAGAAAACATTGACGCACATTAGAACTAATATGATAGGGTTGGGAAATCTAAATAGCAGTGCAAATGTTCCTAATGACGTAAATAGAACATGGTATATTCGATATAATAATAATAATCACTTCCTGGAAACGTATATTTCATAATTGGCAAATCGGGACTTATTCGAGGTAAATGGGTATATTAATTGAGCAGGGTCTATAATATATTCGGCTTGAGCAGGGTATTAAATATCAAGTAAATATAAATATAAGTTGTGAGCAGGGTTACAATAATTATGCCTACGCGAAGGGTTTCGTAAATACATACAGTAAATGCTAGTTGCGCACAGGGCACTATTTCTCCATTAGGACGCTGGCCTAGATAATTACGCAGCACGTAAATATTTACAAGATTTGACTTTTGTAAACTGCAAGTAAACTATGCAAATGTATATATAATCATGATCAGAAAATTACGGCGAGTTGAATGAGCCTAATTTTATATTAATACACCTAATAATAACATATTTGACCTTTTAACCTAAACATTCCACATAAACTTATCAATTACTTATAAAACACTTTCCTAATTGAATATTCTCCATGGATACGTAATAAGTATAGGAAATACAATTTGCGTGGTAAATAAATATAGTGCATGAAAAGTAAATAGTGCAAATAAGTAAATGTGCGAATATGAGCCTAATTATCAATTCTCTGTATTTCTTTATCCATCCATTTTGCCACGGTCAGCACAATCCCCCACGCCATTTGCCGAAGTCAAAGCGCAGACATCTGATCTAGCGGCCATGGCGTCACTTTTTCAACAGCAGTTCAGCCAACTGCAACAGCAGGTCACCTCGCAAAACAAGCGAATGGAACAATTGACGCGCCTGCTGTCAAACAACATGCTCACAAACTTCCCCCAAACCACAACGCAACGCAACAGCGACCCGTGGCGTTGGTCGACAGAAGACCGCCTGGCAACACTGACCCAAGGCCCTCTGCTCCAACAAATAATCGAATACATGGAACGATTTGTCATCGCACCTGAAGACGGCCTACAGCCATTGAGCACAATTCGCCCCCCAAAAGACAAGGTTGGCGTAGGCCACGTGGCAACCACGGCGAGCAAACAGATCAAATTCGATGGAAGCAAGAACAGCCGAACGGGGCCATTTCGATTTTGGCTGCACATGATCGTGCAACAGGCAATGGGAATACCAGAATGCCAGCAGCAGTTCTTTTGGAACAACGTATTCATGCAGTGCCTCACAGACGACGCGCAAAACAAGTATCAGTCGGTGAGAATCAACAAACGCCACGATATAATATACGTAGTGGACACGTTGGTAGAGGCGTACCAAGCCGACCACACGGTGCATTCGGTGGCGGACTGGTACAATTTGAAGCCAGAGACAGGAGAATCCGCGTCATCCTTCCACACCCGCCTCTGCGCAAATTTCCATCACGTAAGCGAGACAATGTCAGACCAGGACCGACAGCGAATGATCGGCAACAAATTCTTCACAGAAGCCCCCAGCCTAGCACCGGTAAACTGCTGGTACATGTGGCGCAAATGCTGGCAAGATGGAGCATGCACGTTGAACCGAGCGATAACCAAAATCGACGCAGCTCGAGAAGAAGTAGAGCGGGCACGGGCAAAACGCAAAGACGAACAAAAAACCCAACGGTATCGCCCGCGGTATAACACAGGCTGGCAAAGCGAGCAAAGAATGCGTAACAACGACACAGATGGTGTTCGAGCCACGTTTGACCCAAGAACGCACAAAGGCCCATGGTGCACATTCCATTTACACCTGAAACCCATGGCCCACGACCCGAGCAACTGCTACATCAATCCCGCATCCCCGGCATGCCAAACCGGCAAAGCAGACAACATGGCATACAACCGCGACATCGCGCACGCACCATTCGAACTACTATTTGGGTACATGCCCCCGCTACTGAGCGGAACGACAGAAAACACATCAAATGCAGGCAGCAATGAAGACCCAAGCCCTCCCAGCGCCAACACATGGCTGCAGAAAACCCTAAAAGCACTAGCCGTAAAAGTCCCCAAAGCCGCAGATCGACCTGGACACCTGCAAGCGTTATGGCAACAAGCCAAAATGCACCTGAAAAACGCGCAACAGCGGTATAAGCAAGCGCACGATAAAAAAGCAGGAAGGGAAGTGCGGCCAGGCGACACAGTATATTTAGAAACGCGTTGGGGCATGGCAGTCGAACAGAAAATACGCCCCCTGCGCACAGGCCCATACGAAGTCGTGGGTATCGATAAGTCGATTGCCCTCGTGGATACGGGAGACTATATCCAAAGAGTCCCCGTGAATTGGCTCACGGTTGCCAACGAAATTGAAAAAAAAGAAAATAAACTGGGCAACGTGCCAACTCAAGCAAACAATTCCCACCCCCCAACCAGCAACTGCCTGTGCGACATTGCGATGGCCTCTCGCGATGGATACGCCACCGAGCGCGGGCGCGGCAGCAACGAACGCGGGCGCGGCAGCACCAGCCGCGGCCGACGGCCGGCAGCGGCCCAGCAGCGCAATGGCAGCACGGAACCGCGCCAGCCGAGCATGAAACGCGGACGCACGGAAACAGTCAGTTCCGTGCGGCATGTGTTCTCCGGGGATCCCGCTCCGCAGGGGAACTGCGAAAACAACCCCCTAACCGCCGGAGCCCCCACGCAGACACCGTTGGCCGGCCGCCACGATAGAAAAGTGGCGCCGCGCATCATTTCGGCCGAGGCGGCGAACAGCACGGTCCAGCCGCACAGCAACCTGGCGCCCATCCCACTGAACGAGGTGCTGGCGCAGCCCCCCGGAGACCCAGAAGGTGAGCGTCGGGACCGCGGTACGAGTCGCACCGACGGCTTGGCACACAGCCAAAACCCCCAAACCCCCCCCGCAGACACACAGAACGACTGGCGGCAGAGTATCTACGCGGGCGAAAAGGGCAACAAACACGCCGACCGCATGGCCGCGGCTGCGCGCACCGGCACAGACACACGTGAGCTGTTTTGCAGTCGGGTTTTTTGGAACACGAAAATTAAGCGCGAATACCGCGCAGACACGACGCCCCGCGGAGCGACGACCCGGCCCCTACTCCCGACGCCGCAGCCCAACGGCGGAACGGCCGCCGAAGGTGAGCACACGGCCAGCGAGAGTCATTTTAACAATAGCAAAACATGTGCACACGAAACCACCCCCCCCCTCCGCAGCCGGCACCGAGCTTTCCGCGCTGCGCAGCGTCAACCGCCTGCTAGAGTCGGCCATCGACCGACTCAAAGTGCACCTTCAGGAGGCAGCGCAGATGGTGCGCTGGAGCCTGAACGCCGAGGCGCGCGTCCGCGACGAACGCGACGCGCTCCTGCAGCAGCTCGGCCAGCACAAGGACAAACTCCACGCGGCCGTCGAACGCGCGGACGCGGCTCAGAAGGAAGCGGCCGAGGCGCGGCAGCGCAGCGCCAAAATGGCCGAACAGCAGCGCAAGGCCCGCGCCACGCACGTCCGCCGGCTGAACAACCGCGCCGTGCAAACCCACCCCCCCCCAGCCGTTCGCAGCCGAGCGACGCAGACGGCACCGGCCGCCCCGCCGCCGTCGCCCGAGCACAGCCCGGTGCTCAGCGACTGCGACGAGGACCTCCTGCCGCACAGTTCCCCGGAGGTGAGCAGAGTAGGGCTGGCACCGTATTTCCTCTTCGCCAGAATACCCCCCCTACTGTCCCCCCTGAAACCGCAGCCAGCCGAAACGCAGCGTGCGCGCCCCCCCACCCCACTCGGCGACAGCGCCGAAGAAGCGCCGCCGCGCCGCCGCGTCGTGACGACAGATTTGCGATCGTGGCTGCAGCACAGCAACAAGAAAACTCACTAGAGAGAGGCCAGTTTTTTTACGAATTTTAAGGGCCAGAATGAAGTGATTTATTTTTTCTGAGTGAAAAGTTTTTTCGGTAAAACGGTGGGCAATATTTTTTTGTTCGGATGGATTTCCAAGTTTAGCTGGTGCTACTTTATTTATTTATTTATTATTTATTTACCCCAAATATTTGTAATATTGTTTGGTATTTATTTATAAATAGGAAGTTTTTAATACGGGTACGTTAGTAGCGTCTTTCAGCGGATTTGCATACGGGTTCGGTTTTCTTTTTTTGTTCACTTTTTTCACAAAATTTTTGTCTGCTTCGTAGGCACCCCTGCCCCGAGCATGGGGGGGGGGTGTTGCCGTCCGGCAAGTGATTCACGTGACACGCACGTGCGCCGCGGTGGCGACGCAGTGCGCAGTCGCAGTAGGGCGGCTGCGCACTGGGTCGCCATGGCGGCGCATGCAGATTTGCGGAAGGGCACCGCGCGGCCCGAGTATAAATAGCGCCGGCATTGTATCACATTTGGCAGTCCTACGTTTTCTTACCCTTTTCTCTTCCCCATTTCCATGCCTCCCCATGAGCACATATGAAATGGATTGTTAAAGAGAGTGGTTTTGTCGCGCGGCGACATTGAACGAAAGAAACGCGACTAGCACTTTTACACGCACGGTCCTCCTTCTCGGTCGCCGGCACCCCTGGAGAATCTAACACACTTTGCCCAGTTAGAGTTCTCACTGCCGGTCTTTCTTGATCGGAACTCGGACCCGGGTTTTATTTGTATGTGGGCCATATTCGAGTCCCATTCATACAACATTGGTTTTTAGGAAGGGCAGATGAGTTTTCTGCCCTTCGGTCGCTCTCGCTACCCAGCGAGGTACGAGCAACGACAAAGTAGTCGATTTGGCTTTTTTGGCCAGATGCCAAAAGTTGGCGTCTTTCTTTCTGAACCCAAAATTGGGTCTTAATCCACAATTCCTTAATCTATTAACCTATAATGTGTCTGAGTTTGACACAATTTATCGGTGCTCTTGGCAAAGTGCTGAGGTGCTGATATCTGTCAAAATGACAGTTGTATACATACATATGCTGACAAAAAATCAGACCTTGGCAGCTTGCCAAAAATATCGAAAATCATTTCTAGCACTATTTCCTGGCAGTTTATCATCTGGTTCGTTATTGGGCGTTATTCCTATTGATATAATTTACCTCTATATATCAATCATTCTGAAAAATCTGATTAAATTAGTTAATATTTATCGGCTAACTACAGTTTCTGTATGGAAGCTAAAAATAAGTTTCCCTCTGTATAAGAAGTTCCATACACTAAACTACTCATTCTTTTATCCGCCGATTATCACAACATGCTTGTGTGACTTGACCTGGGTCCAATTGAAAAAATTCTTGGAACCGGTCCTGTCCCAAATTCAAAGAAGACTAAAAAACTCTGATAATGAAAAATGCCTGTTCAATGATCAGAATACTCTGTCATTTGATATCGATAGTGTCTACATAGGCATAATATTTTTAACAACAACACATTTAACATTTTTTCTGATCAAATTTGCTAATGTCATGGACAAAATTGGGGTGGAGGAAAAACAAAATATGCGCTCAACTAGAAAGTTGTGTAACAAATCAGTTGTGTCAAATATCAACCCCCCTGCTTCTGAGCTGGTCAAAGAGCTGACTTTCACACTGGCAGAAAGTGAAGTGTCAGAAGAGACAGGGGGTGAATTTGATAGTGCCGTAGAAGGCTCAAAAGCAGAGGTTAAGCTGACAAAACAATCTGTTCATTCATTTAAGCTGCATACAGATGCTGATACTTCATACACTGATAAAACTACTACAAAGTTTTTCTCAGATACTGAACTATTTTATAATAAAATATGCTTGAAATCCAACCTTTGCATTGGCATCATTGGCAGTATGTGTAAGACACTATTGACTCTGATGTCAATATTCTTAAGTGTTTTGTTACCTACATTTGTAGTAATGTTATTTACAAGTCATTTATCTAAATTGAGTGGTTACGGCAATCTTTATGCTGCACTACTCGTATTTGGGGCAAATTTAGATTGTGCGCATGCTTGTAACGACACAATGGGCCTCGGTAAAACTGACAAAATATTGACATTGTTGGCACTATCGATATTATATCAAAATGCAAGATATTTGAAAAATCAGGCTGGTTGTTTACTAAATACAATACACAAGACAGGGGCAGATGTACTTTGTTTCACAGAAACACAATATGAAAATATGAGTGAATGCGCAAACATTGGTGGATACAAAGGTATACATCAATTTAAACAGGGTAATAATACGGGCGGCCTCTCCATGTTTGTACGAAGAGGAATCCGCTTTTCACAGAATAAAATACATAAAGAAGTGCAAAACAATATCTTAAGCATAAAAATAAATGACCATCCAGGAATATATACTGATAATGTGGGTACAAAGCAAAACACAAATCTCAATATACTGACAGTATATTTGGAAAATAACACCAAGTTACTGCAGTCACGCAAGATACGAAACTTAAACTACAATATACTATGTGAATTGGAACGGCATCTATTGAAAATGTGTGAGATTGGAGAAAACACACTTATATTAGGTGATTTTAATGGGCACATTGGCAATGATGATCTAGGCATTGCCGACAATAATCCACAAACAAATGCAAATGGTGACCTAGTTAGAAACTTTATCAGTCACACTGGGGTGAGTTTGTTGAACAGAGAAATGGATGGTTTGTGGACATTTAAAGGCGGAATGCTAATACCGCTATAGATCTATGTTTCCTAGATGGAAACATCTCAATGATACATGGTAAAATAGATGCGTGTGGTGAGCTAAGTAGTATTCAATCCGATCACAATGCAATCTATCTCAAAATAGAGCACAGTAGCACATCACTGGTGCATAAGAAAAAACTTTATTGTCCAAAAACTGATAAAGAAGAATTGGAATTTCAAAGTGAATTGAAAAACCACAAAGTGGATGGATATAATTCACTCTTAAAGGCTATAACATCTACAGCTGAGTTAGACATTAGAGAAAACACAGTACAGAAGGTTCCTTCAAATATAAAAAAGCAATGCAAAAAAATTGCTAAACTTAGGCGTAAAATAAAGAGATTGGAAAAGAACCATATGGATAATTCTAGAGATAAAAATTCACTATACGATAACCTTAGAAATGAAAGAAGACACTTAAAACATTTTAAATATCGAAATGAGAGGGAGAGAAAGGAACGATTTATAAAACAGCTAACATCGAAAGTCAATGATAATCAACCATTGACAGAGATATTTAAAAAGGTAAACCTATTGAGAGACGAGGGAAGAACGACTGTACACACAATTCATGACCAAACAGGTAATGCTGTGACGACAGAGAATGGAATGAAAACTGAAATGAAATTAGCATGGGATATAATAATGACAAAGAACACAGGGAGTCATTTGTCAGATATTGGCATCATTGACAAAATACAATCATCCAAAAGAGATGTAGAAAATTTAAAAAAACCAATTACTGCAATTGAACTGGAAAAGTCTATATAACATTTAAAAAATAACAAATCAGGAGGTACAACTGGTGTTTACCATGAACATCTAAAGCTGTTGGAAGAACAACATCAAGTTGTTTTACTGGAGGTATTCAATGACTGGTTTCAAGGAGGTGAAATCCCAGATAACGCTGCAATGTGCAAATTGATATTACTGCATAAAAAGGGTGACAAGGGTGACCTACGAAACTATAGAACCTTAGGATTATCATGCAACATAAAAAAGATCTATATGTCAATACTTAACAGGAGATTCATCCGTTGGCTGGAAGTTACCAATGCCTTAACAGAAATGCAAGGGGGGTTTCGACCAGGTAGAAGGACTCTCAATAATGTACAAATATTAAAAACATGTCACAACTATGCACAGGCAAATGGAAATCCATTCATAACCTGCTTTGTCGATGCTGTCAAGGCATTTGACAGGGTGGACCGTGACAAATTGTGGCAAAAAATGACAATGATGGGGGTTCCAATTCAAATGGTGAAAGCAATTTCATCAGTCTATAGCAAAACAAAGGCGATAATGACCTATGGTGGTTATGAAAGTGACACTATGTCATATCCGCTGGGGGTGGCACAGGGGTGTGCTCTAAGTCCCACATTATATGCTATATATATGCATGATCTTGCCAAGGAACTGCTACAAACAAATATGGGTGCAAAATGTGGTAAAGGGGATCACAAAATTCCAGCACTATTTTTCGCAGATGACATAGTGATTATGGCTTCAAAAAATAGTGAACTTGAGCATCTCATGAACATTTTTAGCTCATGGGCATGGAGATGGAGTGTAAGTATAAATGCCTCAAAAAGCGAAGTGCTGCGATGGGGTGAGAACCAAATAAGGCCCCGTGAGTGGCATATAAAAGTTGGGGGTCCAGGATCCACAAAACAGGAAAAACTCACAGAAACATCAACAATACGCTATCTTGGGGTGTTAATCAATAGTGGGAAGGATCCTTTTGAACAACACAAAGATAGGGTTGTTGTTAAAATGAAACAACTCAGCGCATTAGCTGTAAATGCAGCACATAATACAGTGTTGCCACTATATGCGGGCTACATTACCTGGAAGGCCTATGTTGAGCCAGGGAGTATGTACGGTGTAGAGGTTACCGGCTTAGATAGCAAACATCTAAGTGAAATGGATAAGATATATATACAAACAATGAAAAGAATATTGAGACTTCCTGTCAAATGCAGTAGCAGCTCACTACTCTATGATATAGATGGTATATTACCATCAGATAAATACCATCAATTGGTATTAACAAATGACAACTATATGTACCGGATAAACAAGGGACGGTGGCTGGTTAGAGCACATACAGTAGACAAAACACTTTATGGCAATAAAAGATTGGGGATAGACAACACAAATGAGAATCTTGTTAATAAAAGCTAATATGGAGTCAAATTGTGTACACTACCGTGCATAATAGTGCGGAATGTGGTACCACGCATTGTTCTGGTGACACTCCAATGCAGAAAGGCATGGCTGCCAAGTAAATAGGCATTCGTTTGATGCACATGGGTGGTGACAACACTCATGCAAAAACATTATTTTCTATCTCACTCATGAGCCATTCTAGAACAAATGATTTGCACACACCTCATTTTGTTCATCGTGCATAATAGTCCGGAAAACGTCACGAAAGGTATTTAAAGTCAAAATTTTTTCGTTAAAAAGCTAATGTTTTGATGGAGGACATGATTCGCAACATAAATGCCAGAAAATATCACCCTTTTTACTCTCAGGTAATGCTTTTCAAGAAAAATGTTCACAATTGAGTTCTATCACCTGGTAGCAATTGCTACAAAATAGATTAATGGGGCACCATTATTTGCTCACAAGCAGCTTTATAATGAACATTGTATGTTGTACAGAATGTAGATTTCATCTAAAAAATGATGAAATGGGGCTAAAAAGTGATTTGAACTATAAATAAGCCCCCACACAAAACTGCACTCACAAGGCACTGGCACTACAACACGAAAACTGACATACAGACCATGTACAACCAGCCATAGCTGATCTGGGACTGGTGCACAATATAGAGCATTCTTAAGGGTACTTGACCATCTAACTCACAAAGTTCATATGAGTCTAGTTAAATCATGTTCTTAAGCCAAATGAAAATGTAGAAATTTTCTACATTTTCAGGAACAAATTTGATGAATCTGATCATCATATTTTTTGGCCTAAGAACAAATATTTTCTGGTCATCAAGATACACTGTAGGTACTGTATCAAGGTACCCCCAAGTGTCTTCTAAATGATAAACAATTCAAAACATCAATGTGCAGTTTGAAGATGTAATCCAGCTTGTATATTACTGACCCATACCATGGGAAACAGGCTAAGCTAAGCATGGTCACTTTCATTTTGCTTTATCCTTTAATATTAGTTTTAACATAAATATGGGAATGTTTACTGAAATTATATATTGCGAATCATTCCCTCCATCAAAACATTAGCTTTTTAACGAAAAAATTTTGACTTTAAATACCTTTCGTGACGTTTTCCGGACTATTATGCACGATGAACAAAATGAGGTGTGTGCAAATCATTTGTTCTAGAATGGCTCATGAGTGAGATAGAAAATAATTTTTTTGCATGAGTGTTGTCACCACCCATGTGCATCAAACGAATGCCTATTTACTTGGCAGCCATGCCTTTCTGCGTTGGAGTGTCACCAGAACAATGCGTGGTACCACATTCCGCACTATTATGCACGGTAGTGTATAGACACAAGCGCAGTTAGATGCGCATACATAAAAGATCACATCTACATTAGACGCAAGCACCTTCTTAAGCAAACAGTTAAGGGTGAAACAGCCATAAATTTACGGGGTGGTTTCATTGATCAACTAGAGAAAAAATCAATTTATTACAACGAACTCAACTGGCTTGCTGCAAGATATAATGCCTTACGGACATGGTCAGGCACAAATTGTCAAAAAATTTGCGGAAGCTGTTCAACAGGACATGTGAAAATAGCTGCTAACTTACATCACACTATGTATTTGTGTAAGAGCAACGCTGTTGAACGTAATCATTTGTCAAATATCATATGTAGCATTCCATGTCACTGGAGAGAGAATGCGCTGGGCATTGACACATGTCATGCCCATAGAAGTGGGATAGATACTATGATACTAAAATGTCTAAATCAGCTAGTAGATAGATAGTGAGTGATGTGGGAGAGGGGCGTAACCTTGCAAAAGGTATGGCCCCATATCTCATTACACTTATGTATGTATGTAACTGGCAGCAATAAGTACATCATGCACATTGCATGCATGATGTACATCATTTCAGATGGGGGGTATTTCGAAGGCGGGGGCTAATTCAAGGGGGGGGGTTTCGAGGAAATACGGTACATCGATTTGCTACACAGCGATTTTGATGTCCTCCTGAGTGGTAAACGCCATAGGTAATCATGGGTGGGTGAACAAATCGATGCACTCTCTGTTCCAATGCTAATGCGGGTATTTCACGAATATCCTATTTGTACCCGTGTGTACACATGTTTATGCAAGATTATTAAAAAATGTATCAAATTATTGAAATTCCAGAAATTGTCAATAAAAAAACACTTTACCGTATTTCTTCTAATAGAACGGCGCCGTTCTATTTTTTTCGTCAACTTTTTTACCTGCCCTATTGAAGGCGCCGTTCTATTGGAGGCTGCCGTTCTGTTTTTCGTCAAACTTTTCACACGATTTTCATTTGAATCTAGCATTTTTAGTGAGACATGAGTGACATTTTTATATCAGAGCTTCAATTAAAACAAAACCGAATGTGAAAACAACCCTTGGATCATAGTACGGAACACCCTTGATGTTCTCATCACCAATTTTCCTAATACACTAGCGGTCAGACTAGTTGAGACTTTTCACCATACAGACCACACTTTTGTTGCTGCCCAGTTACATATCCCTGGCCCAATTTTGATGCTGTTCAAGTATGTCGTGTTTTCAGGTCGGGACTATGACTAAATAAATTTGTTTGCTTGAATAATCCCCCAGTCACTAGATAAGGGGGGTCCATAAAATGGTGGTCAATAAAAAACAAAAAACTGGCCAATCTGGGTGATTGATTTTGAAGCTTAATAACTTGGCCATTTCTGGGCCGATTGGATCATTCAACTCTTACAATGATCAGGACAACCTGAAGATTCCATATTTGACATCAGATTAGTGATGTATAAATTCCGTATGCCGATTTGACCCAGTTTTTCAACACGAAAAATAATAAAAAAATTCCTAAACATGCTATTGTATACTTTTGATTGAGAGAAACACAATACCGAAAGAATAAGATCGATATCTCTTACCAATCAAAGGTTATAGCACTTCAAGCTTTTGCCTTTCATCCGTATCAATAACTGCAGGCCCAAATCTTTTACCTATGCACATTTCCACATCACCGATTTGACCTCCAAAATGAACTCCCAATCATTTGTGATCATTTTAAAAGCTGATTGACAGTAATCGGTCAACAAATGAACGAGTTATTGACGTGCAAATTTTGTTGTTTCAGGGCAACACCCAAATTTTTTTAGAAGAATATACTTTTTTCAGACCCACTATATCTTGGGTCAGGGGAGTCGTAGAAAGATGCCATCGATTTTCACGTTAGCCCCGACATAAAATTACATTACCGTATTTCCTTGAATTATCCCCTGGGGGTTTATTTTTTTCAGAGTGAAAATTTTGAGAGAAAAACGTGAAAAATGCAACAATAACCACCATTTAGAAGTTTTTACAGCCTTATATAAGGATGTAGATGGTATACTTAAACGATGTTCTAACGTAACACAGTAACTGTTATGAACGTCTGTTATGCAATCCCCGGACCACAAATTCATATATTTTCCTTAGAAAATTGTAGACCCGTAGCATGATCCATACTCGTGTAATTAATTTTACGACGTCATTTTACGTTGTCATTTCACGTCGAATCGACGCTGAGCTCTAATTCCGGCTTTATGAGGGGGGGGGGTATTTCGAGGAAATACGGTATATTCAAATATCAACAATTTGCATGAGTGACGTGCACACAAACACAGTCGAACGTCACCTGAACAAATTTCCCTTATGAGACGACGGTGGAGAGTCTCAACTATTCTGATCTGACCACTAGTTCTTTTCTATTCGTGAGTGCAAAAAACATGCGAAAACCTGCCGTTCTATTGGAGGTGCCGTTCTATTGGAGGTATGCTGTTCTATTAGGAGAAATACGGTATACGGCCACACGCAGACACACATACAAAATTTTATTCGTTGAAGGTGGAGTTAACACATAAGCAAAAAACGGAAGGTAGAATAAAAAGTCACCGAAAAATTTATTTTTTCAGTTTTTCAAGCTTTTTATTCAAGATGCAAACTCAAAATGATTGACGACAAATGCGTCAACGTGAAGTTTGACCGTCGGACTATTTTCATCATAAATTATTCATGCATGTTTGAAAATATAACTTTTCATATAATAGCTTTTTAAGGAAATATAGCTTTGAATATGAATTTTGAATAAGCTTGAAAACAGGAACAAATTATTTTTTCGGTAAAATTTTATTTTACATTTCCCCTTAGTTTTTCGTTCAGCTGCAACTGCACCTTGATCGTTGGATTCACTCAACAAAAACACTGAAATCGCTCACTTGGTCCATTTTGTCTTGCTTCGTTCCGTGGGCTTGGCTGATGTGAGCGCCGAGCCCCGTCTGCGTGGAGAAGCGCCACTTGCACAGGGAGCACACGTGCGGCAGGCTGCTGTCGTGCCGCGACGAGTGCCGCAATAGGTGTGATCGAATTGTGAACTTCGCATCGCATGTTTTGCACTCAAATGGCTTGTCTGCCGCGTGCACGCGCTTGTGTTCCTCCAATTTAGTATTACTGGCAAAGTACTTGCTGCACCACTCGCACTCGAAATGCTGTAAATAACGCGCATATACTGGAAAGTCTCATTGAATTAAGATAATAAAAAATTATGAATATTTTTTTATAGTAAATAGAAGATAGCAGGGATAATGTAACAAAATTATGAAGTCACAAACAGGGTTGGTTTTAGTAAAATTTCTTTTTAGTAAAATTGTAGTAAAATTGTGAAAAATTGTATTTAATTTAATTTTAATTTTATTTGATTCTACAATTTTCCATTTTATTTAGGGCAATTTATTTTTGTGAGATTTTGCCAGCCCTGGTCACAGATACTCACGTTGGGCACACTGTCCAGCTTTACTCCATGGGCATAACTGCAGTGATGGCTGAGACCCTTCTGCGTGGAGAAGTGCCACTTGCACAGGGAGCACACGTGCGGCAGCCTGCTGTCGTGCCGCGACGAGTGCTTCATTAAGTGTTTCCGATCCGAGAACTTTGCGTTGCACTGTTTGCATGCGAATGGCTTCTCTCCCGTGTGGACGCGCATGTGCCGCTCCAAGTTACTGCTATAGGCGAAGGACTTGCCGCACCACTGGCACTGGGTACGGTGCAAAGGAATGCATTAAGCCGGAGTTACAGCATAACGATAAATAGAAGGTGAAGCGACAAATACATGTCGCCGCAAATTCGATTACTCAAGAACGCTTGAAGGAATCCATCCCTAAATTAACATGTTGAAAGCACTAACCGATATCTTCATCGTGTCCAAAAATTTTCCAAAACGCTCCAGTGGTTCTTGAGATATCAATGAAAAACGAAAATTTCGCCATTTGTCGGCAATCTCAACGAGAAATGCTGCCGACAAATAGCGAAATTTTCGTTTTACACTGATATCTCTAAAACCACTGGAGGTTTTTAGGTGATTTTTGGACACGATGAAGATATCGGTTAGTGCTTTCAACATGTCAATTTAGGGATGGATAACTTCAAGCGTTCTTGAGTACCGTATTACCTCGAAATACCCCCAGGGGGTTTATTATTTCGCCAGCAAAATTTGAGGGGGGGATAATTCGAGGGGGGGTCTATTATTTCGCCAGAAATTTTCGGAAATTCCCCGTACGCAGACGTAGAAAAATTGAACAATCACATAGATTTATATGTGTTTAAAGGCATATATTACTGTATATATACACAAAAACCCTTTCCTAACGTCACTTAATCATCACTTTTAACGTGTGTTCTGCATAGTACAGATCACAAACTGCGGTATTTGTCATGTACGTTCACGTTACACTCAATTTTAGGGGGTATTTCGAGGGGGGGTTTATTATTTCCTCAGCCGAAATTTAGGGGGGGTATTTCGAGGGGGGGTTATGTCAAGGGGGGGGGATAATTCGAGGTAATACGGTAATCGAATTTGCGGCGACACGTATTTGTCGCTTCACCTTCTATTTACCGTTATGCTGTAACTCCGGCATTATTGTAGTTTTGACGTGGATCTATTTAGCGGTTGTTGAGAGCGACACAGAAAGAAGATGCTATTTATGTGCAACCACAGTAGTAAATATTTACCGTATTACCTCGAAATACCCCCAGGGGGTTTATTATTTCGCCAGCAAAATTTGAGGGGGATAATTCGAGGGGGGTATTTGAGGGGGGTCTATCATTTCGCCAGAAATTTTTGGAAAATCCCCATACTCAGACGTATAAAAATCCGACATTTACATAAATGTACATGTGTTTATAGTAATATATGACTGTAAATATATACACATCAACCCTTCCCTAACGTCACTCAATCATCGGTTTTAACGTGTGTTCTGCATTTTACAGCTCACAAATTGCGGTATTTGTCATGTACGTTCTCTTAACATTCAATTTTAGGGGAGTATTTCGAGGGGGGGTATTATTTCCTCAGTCAAATTTGAGGGGGTATTTCGAGGGGGGTTAATTCAAGGGTGGGGTTTATTCGAGGTCATACGGTATCCGGAAAAACAGTACCAGATATACCGAATACTCTGCTCTGCAGCGCCAAAGGGGGCCCATTTATAAGGTGCAATACGAGGAAAAATGCCTAATTTTTTCGGGTCAATCAGACACACACATTGGCTCTTAAAATAAACACCTTCCCGATCAAGTTCGGCCCCCCATTTTTTATTTTACTTCTGACGTCCTATCTCCAGTTCTAGGACGCGCCAGAAGCTGAAACTTGGGGTAGTGTGAGATCCTTGATGTGTGCGCGATAGTATTTCTCTTGTGATGATATTTAAGTAGCCACTTGGGCTGTAATGAGGATTGATCGAATGACATAAACTTCAAAACATCTTGCTGTCGCTTCTTCGGGCATCGCGTCTATCATCTTGGTGGACGTGCTGGGGAATTGATTTAGAGCTACTTTGCCAATCAAGTACCCGGCAGTGAGCACGATTGTCTATCAGTTATTCTATTCAATTCTATCGTTTATGACCGCGGATATTTGCTATCAATATTTGCTGGTTACATTGCTCGCTATGAGTATTCATTCCGACGATTCTATTTCAACGGCGCATCTACCGCGTCCGCACACGCGTTCACACCCGGTTAACGCGTTACCGCCCGCGTCTGTTCACCCAGAAGTGGTGCGTCAGTTCCAAGACCGGGCGTTACGCGTTGCCTCGGATAGACACCGCGTTGGTGATCCACCGCTTTTTCCGGTGGCACGTTATTTGTCGCCGGGTGCTAGCGTCTTGCACCCGGTCAGGGATCGGGTGATTGTCAATTCACAGCGTTCCAATTTCTCGCGGAGTATGAACAGTACTCAGCGGGATACATTTGTCAATTTAGATTCAATTGGGGGGAATTCGGATTTAATTTCTTCAACCTCGGATATGTTACTTTCAGCTGATATTGCAACGATTACTAAATTTGTTCGAGAACACGCACCGCTCAGATCGAACTATTCTGAGGCGGTGGATTTGGGAAATTGTGTGTCCCCGGTGCAAAATGTTCGGGTTTTGAGGGGGTGGCACCTACTACAATGGGTGCAGGACACAGCCGGAGGGCGCGATGTTACGTGGGCTAATCCCACGGCACAAAGAACCCCTTTTCATGTTTTAGCGTCACCGACTGAACACGTAGTGACACCTGAACCATTACCAATTCAAAATGACAACATTGACAGCACGCAGGCTACAACGTCCAGCTTACAGAAAGCGTACGACGAATTGCAGGCACGATTTTTGGCTCTGCAGTGCAAGGTTCCCGAAAAAGCCACGATCGACTCCAAACAACACAAGGAGCCAGAGACCGCGGCGACAACAGGGGCTGCTTTGGCTACCCCCGCAAATGGGGCAACCCTCCCGGATGCCGCGACCACCCCGGTTATGACCCAAAGGGATCCATGGTTAGTCCGTGACCTGACAAAGTTACCGGGCGCGGTGGCACACGTTCCCAAAGTCGAACTATTGAATTATTGGATGCTTGCAAAGCCTCATGTGATGGACAAAATCCCATCGTTTGCAAATAAACCCGATCAAGTAAGCTTCACTGAATGGAAACGTGCAGCACAAATGGCAGCACTTTCTGTGGCGGACCCGAGTTTACTTCAACAATTTTGGGTCGAAGTACTGTCAACTAAGCTCACAGGAGATGCTCATCGTGTTCTAACGACATTATGCTTACCGGAAGATTTGTTAGATTATGCAAAAGTCCTACAAGATTTGAGTTCTGTTTTTAAAGACACAAAAAAGGTTTATTCAATGTCGGAATGGGACGCCGCTGCTATGGCGCGAACGGAAAGTTTTTTGGATTTTTATCTGAGATTATTGGCAAAATTCCCAAGAGAGTTGAGAGAATCGGTGAATTATGACAAAAATTTAATAGACAAAATTGTTGGCACCAAATTGTGGGCCAAGTACGATGATTCGAGACATGACAGATTTGTCATGGCGAATTTCGCTAATTTGGGCAAAACAAAAAATCTGTCAACTATTCAGTTGGTGCAAATGGTGGAGGACTACTTTTTACAGGTAAAGAAACCATTAGCATCAGCGCCAAAATTATTTAATTCTCCTATTCAGCGTTCTAACACGCGCTTCAACATTAACAAAATTATGGCTGATAATGCCACCAATCCATGGTGCACACGACCAAATCACGTTGGTCACCGAGTTTCTGACTGCCGCGTCAATCAACGTGAGCAGCAGAATAAAAATGTTGTGCTCGACCCGAAACTATTGGCGCCAAAATCCCAGGGGTATGGCCAGGTTCAACGTTTTGGGCCAACAACTACTGGCGAAAATTCACTACCTAAGCAAATAAATGCCAAAATGGCACAAACATTTGATAACAGCAAGCCACTAATTGATTTATCCACTCCTGAAAGCACAGATTTTGAGAATGCTAGTAATGTTGAAGAACATGGGCAGGATGACAACCCATGGAGTATTTATTGTGACGAGTTCAGGCACAGATTGGCGGCCTCATTTAATTCTGACCCAGGTGGGTTGCCTGATTGGCAACGAGATTTTTGGGTAAAATTGCATGATCATTACCCACCGCAGAAAATGCAGCGTCACGAGTGGCTACATTCTTCGGTGACGTTTTCGCCACCGACACCTTTGATGTTCCAGGAGAGTAAAATGATGCCTGATGACTTGAAAGATAACTCGGCTACTGATATATTTCATTCGGATTCCGGAACTTCAAATAAAATTTCTGCATTTTCCAAGTGTGATAACTATTCCATTTATGATGATTCACACACGACTGCATCATCGTGTGTAGGGAACAATCAAAAATTATGCATTAGAATTGAAAAAACTACTGGACCTCAAATTTTTGCCGAATTGAAAATTGAAAATATACCATGCAAAGGTTTGCTCGACACTGGGTGTAATCGCACGATTATCCCATTACATTTATTACAAGACATTGCATCAAAAAGTGGCCTCGAAATTGACAAACACATCCGACCGACAAAAATAGAAGTTCACATGTTGAATGGCAAATCATCTCAAGGCACCATGTATGAGATGCCATTGTATTTTGAACATATATCACCAATAGATAAGGTTCTCCGAAAAGTTTTGGTTGTTTGTTTGGTTAATTACGATAAGACGGCAATGGACGATATTTTAATTGGGACAGACATCATGTCATTCCTGAAATTGTCCTGGTTAATCCCGTTAGCGCTAGAAAAATTGACACATGTGACCCCAACCCCAAACGTTGAAGCTCAACAACAATTCGATATCTTGCAAACTAGTTTTACACATTTACTCAGCGATACCATTCTACTAAAAAAAGATGTGTATTTACCTGCGAACGGATTTGTAAATATACCTGTGAAAATACCACAAAAACCTGACAAATTGCCGACAATGCTCTGGAAGAATTCATGTTTGCTGGCATGTACAATCCCGGAGGTGGAACGTGTTGGCGCACAAATGTATAATACTAAAGTAGATTTATTACACAACAATTCTTACTATCTGACATTATTTAATTACACTAGCACACCCATTCATTTTCTAAAGGGATCAAGCATTGCAAACTTTGAGATTTTACCAACATCACAATTTTACATTCTTGGAAAAAATGGACATTTATTAAACCCCCCCAGAAATCGCATGTAAATTTGGCGCTGTTTACGAACATGTAAACTGTGCTGGGGCATTACATTTACCTAAACCACCCCCTGACGAGTACACTAAAGCCCAAGATCCGGTGGAAATGTCTATTGATGAACGAAAAGCATTCATATTGTCAAATTTGCCATCGAAAAATAGAATACCGTTGACAGAAACTGAAACGACACAATTTGAGAATTTGATAGCAGAGTTTCATGATATCTTTTCATGTCACGACTACGATGTCGGGTGCACTACGCTCATTAATCATCCAATTCTCACGGACCCAAACCATCCACCTATCAAACAAGCTTCAAGATATGAACCACCATGTAAGCGAGACTTTATTCACAAAACAATAAAATCCTTGCTACGCGAAGGAATAATTGAACATTCGGACAGACCATGGGCTTCACCAATTTCTATTGCGCCTAAAGGGGAAAGTGATTACCGGTTTTGTGTCGATTTTAAAATGGTTAATTTGATTACAAAGATAGATAGCTATCCATTGCCACGCATTGGAGAGATATTGGCAGAATTCGCCGGTAGAAAAATCTTCACTGCCATTGATATACGCCACGGGTATTATAATGTCCCCATGGCGGACGAGGACTCTAAGGAAAAAACTTCCTTTGTGTGCAGTTTAGGACAATACAGGTACACGAGAATGCCATTTGGATCAGTGAATAGTGGGGCTACTTTCCAGAGGCTTATGACCATAATGTTAGCTGATTTGAATGAAAATTTAACTCGTGCATGGGTACGCGCCTATATTGACGATATTTTGTGCTGCAGCGATACGGTTGCGGAGCACTTGATTCATCTCCGACGGTTATTTCTTCGGTTGCGCTGGGCCAATCTGCGCATGCAACCGAAAAAATGTAATATTTTCACTTCAACATTGAAATATTTGGGGCACCAGATTACAGCTGAAGGTATTTCCCCAGCACGTCCACCAAGATGATAGACGCAATACTACAATACTACTATAACAAAATCATAATTTATTCAGAAACTTTCAATAACATATTTGAAGTAATTTTTGGGGTAAAATGACGCATTTTTTAGGGTCTCGATCTCCTCTGATGAAACAGAAGCTCAAATTTTGGAAGATAAACCGGAGGAGGGGACAGATGATGACTCCTTATCCGGCCAAAATCTGTTGCCAAGTAGTAACCCTACGACAGCACCACAGGAAACTGAGCAGTCAGCACCGGCGGCTGAAGACACACCAGGGTGCAGCACTGGTCCCGGGGACGGTCCACTCAGCAATTACGAGGTCAAGTATCGTAAAGCTGTTGCCAAGTATGCTCGAATAACACAGGTTTGATGTCGATTTTTGACTAAATTCGACGGCAAAAAATATCTATTGGGCATGAACACCACTCTAATTGTGTTCTACATGTTGTAGGATTTCTCTACATTGACTGCCCGGTTTAATGATGTGCGTGGTGACGTGGTCTCTCTGCGTGACGAAGCGGAACAACACCACCGCACTATAGTTGGATTCAAAGTGCCTTTCTTTTCTGATTTCAAATTTGGAGTAATCACTAAATTTAAAATTAAAATTTTAGGTGGAATGTGATAATTATCACAAATCACTTGAAAGCGAGCGGGCGCTACGAAATGAACAAGCTGCCGCTATAAATCGCCTTATCCACGAGCGCAACGCCGCACGTATGCGCCCCCAAATTAGCATGACAAACGCGACAACTCAGACTGAGATGTCAGCATTCTCTACGGTGAATGATTTTAATGAAAACAATAAATAGTGGGAATTACTAACATGACGCTGAAATGTTAAGTAGACGGTACTTATCCCTTTTCAGCGTGTCCCCCTTGACTTGGACACACGCACAACATTCTATCGTCATCGTGAACACGCTCCAAGCGTGGACTCGATTCGGGTTTTAGCACCAAACCCGCCAGAAGTTCGCCGCCATCGTGAACAGCTGGTCAATGCAGGGGTCAACCAACTGCCAGCTCAGCCAAGTGCCGATGAAGTCGCAGCTGAGGCACGACTTGAAGAGCTGGGGCGTCAAGTTGACATGCCATCCGGTCGACATGCAAATCGTCCCACTGCTCAGGCTACATTTCGCAACACAGCCGCACGTTTGAGTCGACCCAACGTGTCACGGCACAACACGCGTCGTCGTTCTCGTTCACCGCGTGCCCGCCGTTGATTACGTTTTTGTTGTGGAGAGAGGTGGTGGAATTTAGGGCCGATAGTTTGATTTGTTTGATTTTGTTCTTGGAGAGGGAATGATGTGAGATCCTTGATGTGTGCGCAATAGTATTTCTCTTGTGATGATATTTAAGTAGCCACTTGGGCTGTAATGAGGATTGATCGAATGACATAAACTTCAAAACATCTTGCTGTCGCTTCTTCGGGCATCGCGTCTATCAGTAGATATTGGCGCAACTCACCTCTACTTCGCATGAATTGAAGGGGTCGCGGCGACCCCCTACAGGGTGGGTCGACGAGTGCAAAAAAATGGCAGCTTTTTTAGTGTCCCACACAGGTCCGGCCCCCACTGATTTCTTACACTGCGGGTGCCGTACCTCCAGCTGTGGGAGGGGTATAAATCTAAAGTTTTGGGGATGTGTCGCCAACATCCCTCCCCTACTATACACTGGAAAGGCGGTTTTTGGCAACTCACCACAGTGTGGGGTGCAGCATTCAAAATTTATTAAATCATTACTGTCCCACACTGTCCCAATTGAATTTAAAAAAATAAACATTTTTGTGTTGTTTTAACACTAAAGTGATTGATAATGTCAAATAAGCATTAAATATCCGCTAAAAATATCTTATCCCACCAAAAACCGCCTGCCACATGAATCCCTCCCTCCAGTGGCTGACAAAAAATCACTTTTTACAACTTTCTTATTAGACACTTGAACTGCTGGTTTACAATAATTTATAGGGGAGAGTTCAAAGTCTCAAGTTCTGTAAAAAACCTTACCTCCAAAATGCCTTCATAAAAAAATTTCCTTGGGGTGAATTTGGAATTGTAAAAATGACATAATTGCAGGAACAAAAATAAGCAAAATTTACAATTTTAAATTTACCCCAAGCAAATTTTCTTATGAAGGCTTTTTGGAGCTAAGGTTTTTTACACAATTTGAAACCCGTAACCCTCATCTATAAAATATTGTAAACCAACAGTTCAAGTGTCTAATAAAAAAGTTGTAAAACGTGATTTTTTTGCCAGCCACTTTGGGGGAGGGGTTCATGTGATGGGAGGTTTTCGGTGGGATAAGATATTTATAGAGGATATATTCAATGCTTATTTGACATTATCAATCACTTTATTGTTAAAACAACACAAGTGTTTTTTTTTAATTCTATTGGGTGCTGGACTTGTGTGGGACAGTAATGTTTTAATAAATTTAAAATGCTGCGCCCCACGCTGTGGTGAATTGCCATAAAGCGCCTGGCCAGTGTATACTAGGGGAGGGGTGTTGGCAACACATCCCCAAAATTTACGATTTATACTCCTCCTACTGCTGGAGGTATGGCACCCACAGTGCAAGAAATCAGTGGGGGCCGGACCTGTGTGGGACACTAAAATCGCCACAAAAAATTTTTGCACTTAGGGTGACCCACCCTGTAGGGGGTCGCAGCGACCCCTTCAATTCATGCGAAGTAGAGGGGGGTTGCGCCAATGTCTACCCCAAGTTTCAGCTTCTGGTGCATCCTAGAACTGAAGACAGGACGTCAGAAGTAAAAAAAAATGGGGGGCCGGACTTGATCGGGAAGGTGTTTAGATTAGCAGTAGGTGAGTAGCACGTAAATACCCACTACACGTACGCACGTGCGTACCCACTACCACCCAGTAGCATGTACCCACTCCACTACCCGCCCACTACCCACTTATAACCACCAACCTTGGCTGGCGCTGGCGCCACGGCCTGTGGCGCTGTCTTCTGTGGCGCTGCCTTGGCGCTGTGGAGTTTGTATTGCAGCAGCGGATGCTCCAGGGCGCTGTGGATGTCCAGCTGCAGCAGGTCCTCCACTGCGAAATCACAGTGCACACATTGGAATTGCAAATCGTCGTCCATTGTTAGCAGCAGCTACGGGAATGAGTTCGCTGACGAGTTGACTGTGTCAATTGAGTTGCATGTGGAGAAGGAAATTATAAATAAAATAGACATCAGTTCTTATTGGCGCTGCACACACTAGTTTACCAACGTCAACCAAGAATTTGGTAAACTCATTGCTCAGCTTCTGAGCGCATCTGAGTTTACCGGAATGTGTGATTTCTATCTCCGTCAACTGTGGTTAACGAATAGCTCATTCTGGTAAACTCAGATTCGCTCAGAAGCTGAAAACTGAGTTTACCTAAATCTCAGTTTACCGTTGGTAAACTAGAGTGTGCAGCGCCAATAGAATCAGACAAACCATACCAAAAAAAATCGAAATCGAATGTGTGGGTAGGGTTGGGGGAACTGCAAAATGTTCTGTTCCGATTCTACGCGTGGGCACTTAAAACTACTGAATCATTTGCGAAAAAACGACTTCCAAAGATTAGAAAGAATGTTGTGAAGTGAATATGAAAAACATGTTTGTTTCTTCAAAATGTGTACATACACGGTGATATTCTACCTACAGTATTTCCTTGAATTAACCCCCCTCGAAATACCCCACCGCCCCCCTCGAAATACCCCTCAAAATGGGCACTATGAATAAGGCTGTAGACTCTTATACACGGTGGTTTTTATTGCATTTTTCAACGTCTGCGTTGAATTACAGGGAGTTGTCTCGTATTAGTACAGGGAGTTCAAAAAATTTCTGGCGAAATAATAAACCCCCCTCGGATTACCCCCCTCGAAATACCCCCTCAAAATTCTCACTCTGAAAAATAAACCCCCTGAGGGTATTTCGAGGAAATACTGTATATTTTGAAGCGACAATGGTGGGAAAAACACGACTCCAGCATCGCAAAGCGGGAATGAGCAGGTTGCAAATGCAAATTTTTGAATTATTTACATCGTACATGTATTTGTATTCAGTTTCCTGCATAAAAATTGCCAAGCATTGCATTCCACACATTGCAACGGAACCGCCAGTCTGCTGATTTTATCCACACTGCATTCCAAACAAAAAACAAAAAAGCACCGCAAAGCAACTGAAAAAAGGCCCGGGGAAAGGATTCATTTCATTTACATTTTCGTGTGGCACCAGAGTTGTACAAATACTGGTATTTTCGGAAAACGTAAACGTAAACGTAAATACCTTTTCTAAATTGTGAGTATTAATACTGAAAACGTAAAATACTTTTAAAATACACGGGTAAACGTAAACAAAACGTAAACGTAAAAATTTCTTTGAAGTGCACAACCCGTGATCAGATGCATTGAAAAACACCCTTGTTTTTCCTATTGCAAGCATTTCTCTGCTAATACGATCACTTTTTTGCTTACCTATGTTATTTATCAAACAATTTAGCGGCTAATTGGCCAAAAATATAAATTGTACTTATTGTATCAGAAAAAAGTTCAAAAATGCACTGTTTTTGTGCATTTTCCATACGATTTTTACGTTTTCTTTAGTACCCGGGTAATTGTGCCAGGAAAACGTAACAAAACGTAATGGTATTGTTGGATTGTAACATGTGATATACGGGTTTTCTGGCGAGTGAGAGCCGCGGTTGTCGCAGTAGAGCGCCGTGCTGCACGGCGAACTACTGCGGCACCCGCGACGCTCACGTTTCGACGTTCCCTACATAATGGGTTGATTTTATGCATTGGACAGTTCAGTTTCTTTTATCGCCCCGTTTTGGGCGTATTTGTTTTGTTGGCCCCGGGCCAGTGCGATCATGGAAAAATAAAGTAAATCAAGAAAAGTTGACGTGTCGCTCGGCGACGGTTTGAACTAAAACCAACTCGCATCAAAACACACACGTTCCTCTTATTTTCTTTCGCCGGCGGTAGCGAGCTCCACTTTGCCTATCGGAGGCTCGAAGCCGGAAAACACGGGAGGCTGACTTTATCTGTTCGCAACCCCCCGTGTTACATGGTGATCGTACTGATCGTAAAACGGTCAAAAATAACTGAACCCCTGCGCAAAACAGACCGGCGACAACACCGGTAGCGCGACAAATTTCCACCGCAAAAATAAACGCGAGTGGCGCGCCGCAAGAGCGCTCAGTAGGCACAGGATGCCTGACACTGAAGAAAATATCGCGGGAAGCTCAGGAGAAGCCGACCCCCCGAAAATTGTCCGACAAGTCACGTTTACAGAGCGGGAACTCACGCAGAAAATAAATGAATGGACAAACACCCCAGACAGATGGGCATTACTGAATGCCGGAAATTCCCTTAATGAACACAGAGATGACACTATCACGGACAGTAAAAGAAAATGGCCCAAATTCAACTCGCCATGGAAAGACGGCACCGAAACACTGGCAAAAAAGGTGTTACGGTTGGCGGAGAGATATTTCAGCGAAACCACGGACGGGCACATCACAATGGAAGACCCAGAGGGCGAATTTGATGACGATGCAGACCCGCTCAGCTCACCCGTCATTCGCCCTGGCGCTGGAATATTCAAACGAGCCGCGTATGTCCCCACACTGCGACGGGAATTAAAAGCGCACACGCAGGCGGTGGACACATCCACGCTGATAACCATAATCCAGCAACAACAACAGCAACAGGCGCAACAACAACAGCAACAGGCGCAACAACAACAACAACAAGCGCAACAGCACCAACAGCAAATGCAAATGCAACAACAACAAATGCAAATGCAACAACAACAACTGCAACAACAACAGCAGTTAATGGCCCAATTAACCAGCATGATGGTGCAGCAGCCAAGCTCATCAAGTCCCAAACAGGCACAGGGCGCCACAACAAAGAATCCATCAGGGAATGACCAGAAAGTGACGACAGACGTGCCGCAAACGAATCGCCAAAGCGATCCATGGACCTGGGAAACCGACGACCGCCTGGCAACGTTACCACAGGGTTCGATTCTGGTACGCATGATTGCATACATGGAGGAGTACGCGTTAACGCCAGGAGATGGACTACCACAGCTGAGCGCGCAAGAAATTCCCCAGGACCGCATGAGCGTAGGGCACGTAGCGTCAGCAGCAAACAAACAGAACAAATTCGATGGAGACCAAAACAGTAAAACCGGCCCATTTAAATTCTGGCTCCACATGGTTATGCAACAATCAATGGGAGTACCAGAAAGCCAGCAGCAACTGTTCTGGAACATCGTATTTCAGCAATGCTTGATAGACGATGCGCAAGACAGGTACATGAGTATCAGGATCGCCAGACATCACGACATCCTGTATGTAGTGGACAAACTGGTGGAAACCTACCGGCTGGACCACCAAGTGTATTCGGTCACGGATTGGTACAATTTGAAAGCGGTGACAGGGGAAACAGTCACAGCCCTGTACACACGACTGTGCACCAAATTCTACCATATCAGTGAAAGACTGTCAGACAAAGACCGCGAGCAAATGATCGGAGACAAGCTATTCAGCGAAGTACCAAAACTGGTCCCGGCATCATGCTGGTACATGTGGCAGCAACGCTGGGCGGAAAAGTGCTGCACACTGAACATGGCAGTTACAATGATGGAATCGGCACGCAAAAGCGTAGAAAAGACACGCGCACAGCGCAAAGAAGAGCAAAACCTACGGTCCCGCCCAAGGTACCGAAATTGGCAAACAGAACCCAAAGCGCAGAGTATGTTAACAACCAACAGCGCACCAGCGGAAATTCGGGCAACATTCGACCCAAAAACACACAAGGGCCCATGGTGCACCTATCACTTGCACCAAGGACCAATGCCACACGACCCATCAAATTGTTTCCTAGACGACAAATCACAAAAATTCGTGCCAAGCAGGGCAGAAAATGCGAAACGAAACCTGGCCAGGCGCGGCCAAACAGAAGACGATGCAAAACGAATCATGGAGGAAAAGTGCAAAGAATTGGGGGTCCCGATACAGGGCGAGAATGTGATGAGCAGGTGCACCCAGGAAGAGTATGAGGAAGAAAATGCAGTGTTCGGGGGTGAAAGTGACGACGACGACTGGGGCGGCCTAGATGAATGGGTACCCACAGTTGCGAGCACAAAAAACACTGAAAACGCCAAAGTCAGGGCAACCCAGTCACCAGATCCGATGGCAACCATAACCTTCCAAGGGGTACCGATAACGGGACACATCGATACAGGCTGCAATATTGGTCTGTTTATCGAAGACACGACACTGGAAAGTGTTTGGACCAAAGCCAACATGAGTCCAATAGAAGAACGCGCAAAATTTCGCCCATACACGGGAAGTCACATTCGAACATCGGGAGACATCATAAAAGGGGAATGGCTCCGGATTTATGACATGTGGGTGGAACACACTACCCCAGATGGGGTGAGACACAAAGACAAACTGCCAGCAGTGGTGAAACTACGAGAATTCCTGCCCCCAGCAGATCCGCTGCTCATCGGACGCGCAGCCATCTGGGGGCCACTACAAATAGTGCAGACGGCGCACAAAGAGCTAGAAAGACTAGCGAAGGAATTCGAGCAAGAAGTAGGAGTCCTGAAAACAAGTGAGGACACTACATACCGCACGGCAGGAGTGCACACATTGCACAATGTCACAATTTTGGCAGGTCAGCAGCACCAAATCAAAGTGGGCATTGACAAAAGCCAGCAAATCCCGGACCAGACTGAAACAGGTGCAAAGATCGCATACGCCCTCGACCCATATGTCCGCAACCACAGCGGGCAGTTGCAGGAGTGAGTGCCAGGAATAGCATGCACGGCAGCGCTGCACTGGGAACAGGAGTGGCTAGAAAGCGCGGAATTCCCACTGTATGTCACAAACACAACTGGCGCAGACCAATATATACCAGCACACACGCAAGTGGCAGAATTGTTTACCACAACACACGTACTGGTCACAGAAGGCCAGGACGTTGAATCAGCACAGGGACTAAAAGAACTCCCACAACCACCACCCCCAACCAAAACAACCCCGAAATGGGCAGAACTAACAAACGAACAAAAAGAACGAATCGAAGAAATTTGGCAACGACTGCCAAAAGAAAGTCAAGATGCGCTACCAGCGCAGATGCAAGACAGATTCAAAAATTTACTGGCGAGACAAGAGGGACTATTCAGCCTCACAGAATATGACATCGGAGAGACAGAAGTCACCGAACACAAAATTGAACTTGTGCCAGGGGCAGAACCAATAAAATGCGTGGCGCGGTTTGAAACCCCCCCAAAACGAGCATTTGTCTGGCGGACGATTGACGAAATGCTCAAGAAAAAACTGATCGTGCCATCCGCGTCGCCATGGGCGTTTCCTCTGGTAATCGTCCCAAAGGGAAAGACAGATTACAGACTGTGTTTGGACTTCAGGAAACTGAACGATGTGACAGTCCGAGATGCATATCCCCTACCCAGAATAACTGACATGTTCCAGCAGATGAGCGGCAGGGCTCTATTTTCTACGATGGATGCCAGTTTTGGGTATTACAATGTCACAATTTCCGACCCCGCCACCAGAGACATGGTCTCGTTTGTCTGTAGTCGGGGACAGTACAGTTATACGAGAATGCCGCTAGGGCTAAAAAATGCTGGCGCAAGTTTCCAAAGACTCATGGACTGTGTACTAACGGGGCTTAATCAGGAACCCGAACGCCCAGCATTTTTTGCATACATCGATGACTGTCTGGTGGCTAGCAATGAACCAGAAGAACATCTACAGCATCTGGTGCAACTATTTGACCGACTAAAGTGGGCAGGGATCAGACTCAAGCCAGAAAAGTGTTACTTTTTCTGTGCGAAGGTGAAATTTCTGGGCTTCGAATTAAGCGGAAACGGAATCTCACCAAAGCGAAGTAATGTGGCAGCAATCCTGGAAATGCCAACCCCAGAAACAAAACAGGCAATAAAAACATTCCTGGGGAAAGCAGGATACTTCAGCCACCACATTCCAGGATTTCGCAGGTTGGCAGCGCCACTAAATGAAATGGCGAAAGGGAAATACAGAGTAAACAGTGAAGACCCGATTCCAAAATGGGAAAATTGGACAGCAGACGCCAAAGCCGCCTACGAGACATTGAAGCACAAATTGAGCACGGCGCCAGTGCTAGCCCACCCAAACAGGGCCAAAACTTTTTACCTGTACACAGACGCATGTGATATTGGACTGGGCGCAGTACTAATGCAGCAAAGCGACACGGATCAGACTAAGCTGCGACCAGTATCTTTTGTATCGAAAAAACTGCCCACAACACACAAAAACTGGTCGACTATTGAGAAAGAAGCTCTGGCGTGCACTTGGGCACTGGACCGACTAGGGGATTATATAGACGGACAGAAAGTCATTTTGAGAACCGACCACAAGGCATTAGTGAATGCCCTGATCAAACCAGCACACGGGAAAATTGAGAGATGGACGCACCGGTGGGCGATGCGCCTATCACTCAAAGATTTGACAATCGAATACTGCCCGGGGGAACAAAATGTGGTGGCAGACGCCCTCAGCAGGAACCCCATTGACGACCCGGACAGCATCGCGTTCCAACAAGCGAGTGAAAGCATCAGAGTGCCTCTAGACAAGTTATGCCCACATATGGCACGTGCGACCCGGAAACCAGTAGATTGGAAAAAGGAACAAAATCGCGACCCCGAATGCCAAAACATACGGGCAAGGATAGAAAAAGGCACATTGGGCCAAGCTCAATATACTATCCTGGGCGACATTGTCCAGTATAAAGGACCACACGGATTCCAACCACTGGTACCGGAACACATGAGAAATTGGGTGTTAGAGAGAGCCCACGCAGGGATCCTGGGCGCACATGGTGGCACAGAACGAACAATGCAGCACATTAGCAAAGTAGCGGCATGGCCGAGAATGCGGCAAGATGCGGCAGACTTTGTAAAAAATTGCCACGTGTGCAAAATAACGAAAGATGGACAACAAAAATGCTTCAGCCCACTATTTCCCGTTGAACCAGGGACACATCCGTGGCAGAAAATGGCAGTAGACACCACGCCAATGCCAGAGCATAAGGGATACCGACACTTGCTAGTGATGGTAGATTACCTAACAAGGGCGGTAACACTGGCACCACTGCGGCAATTAACGGGAAAAGCAGTAGCCAACGCCATAGAGCAGCACATTGTGTGTCGCTTTGGACCACCTGAAGAGATGGTGAGTGACAACGGGACAGAGTTCATCAACAAAGACATCACCGAATTGGCAAAAAAATGGGGATTCAAGCAACGCACGACCACGCCATATCACTCACAATCAAACAGGCTGGCAGAAAGGGCCATCCGGAGTATTGAGCAATTGACCCGGCAATGGTCCTACCAAAATAAAGGGTCACGAGACTGGCCCGCATCTCTACCAGAAATCACACTGCGATTGAACACAGCATATAACAAAGATGTGGCCCACGCGCCATTTGAACTCCTTTTTGGCTACATGCCATCCATTTTAGAAGGGACAAACAATCCCTCAACCGAAACACACAGTGACGAGGCTGTAGATAGCCCACCAAGCAAAAACACACGATTACAAAAATCGCTGAAAGCGTTAGCAACACACATCCCGGAAGTGGCCAGCAGGCCGGGGCAACTGCAAAGTTTGTGGCAACGAGCCAAATCCCAATTAAAAAGCGCACAGCAGCGATACAAAAATGCCTACGATAAAAAATCGGGAACAGAAATAAACATCAGTGATAAGGTGTACATGGAAAACAAATGGGGAATGTCAGTGGAGAAAAAAATTCGACCCCTGCGCACAGGCCCCTACGATGTAATCGGAATTGACAAGTCAATCGCGATTTTGGATACAGGAGAGCATATCCAAAGGGTGCCCATAAATACACTGACATTAGAAAATAAAATAAAAAACGACCCCCCCGACACCGCGACCAAGTGCACAATGGACACAAGCGCCAATTCGAAAATCCCGCAGCTGGAGGGCGCCCGCGCCCGGCCACCGACATCGGCAGCGACAAAACACAAGCTCAGCGACCCCGCACCCACAGAGCCCGCTCAGAAACGAGCACCAATTGAATGGGTGGATTTCATTAGACATCTTGATACGGCATTAGACATCTCAGTGGCACAGAGCACGAATTCTCTTGCTTCGCAGGCGCCGATGTCGGACAAACAAGTGCAAATGCAGAAAGAAGCAGAACAAGTAGTGGCCAAGGCAAACGCCGCAAAAGTGTTGGCAGGTACGGACAGCACCGGTGAAATTTCTACGCCCTTTTTGGCAGTTGGCCAAAAATTCAATTCCGCAGAATCTCGGGCACAACCACGCGTGCCACAACGTAGGGCGCCGGTACGGGCCGACCGCAGGGCTGCGGCCGCGCCGCCAGGAAAAGTACAATGTCTGTTCAAATCACGCGTTTTTTTGAATTCCAAATTTAAATGTGTACGCGGTCCGACAAACACAGATTTCGGCAACAGGGCGGGCAGTCAAAAATCGCTGCTGCCGACTCCTAAATTTGCGCCATTTCCCGCGCCAGGTACGGAATGTTTCAAATTGAGTGGTCGGATGGCACACACAAATTCAACTGGCGACCACAATTTTAACGTCACAGAACGCAACGAGGTCGTCGAATTGCGCAACAGTGTCGCGTTGCTGAACAGTGCCCTGGAGAATTTGTCGCTGCACCCGAGAGAGGCGGTTCCCATGCTTAGATGGGCGCTGAACACAGAGGGCAGATTGCGCGGCGAGAGGGACACACTAAAAGAGCAAATCGATCAGAAACACAAAGCATTGCAAGAGTCCTTTACTCAGATGGAGCAAATGAAAAAACAGGTACCCGTTAAACGTTGTTGCCACAGCAACCAAAAACTTTCCAAAAAACCTGTCACTCAGCTCGAAAAATTTGAACAACCGCTGACGCACGCGGTCGAACAGCCGCCGCACACGGTCGCGCAGCCGGTGAACACGGTCGCACAGCTGGATGACAGCACCGACACGCGAGACGAAAACACGCCAGCCGAACTCACGGGGGACGATTTGCTGCCTGAAGAAGGGGCAGAGGTAGGGCGGCTGCGCAATATGCCCTTCTACCCCTTCACGCGGCTGCCACCGCTTTTATCACCACTGCAGCCGGGGCCTAGCCGCGCCTGCCCGCCGTCGCCGGTCTACTCAAGCGCTGGAGAAAGTCCGCCCGACGAACCGCCATCGCCCGAGAAAGAACCGAGGATCATCAGAGGAAGGAAGTCACAGTAAACTTGCGTGATTTTTCCGTGAGGTTTCTATTTTTAGTTTGAATTATTTTCAAGGTTTGCAAAATTTTATCTATCGAAGTCTGAGTTTTCTATTTTGTTTTGAAATTTGTAAAATTCTGTTTTATCCATTTTATCCAAATTTATACAGGACCCTTTTGGTCAAACTATTTATTGCTTACAAACTCAACTAACGGGTATTGCTAGGGGTTTTAATAAGTATTTAATCTATTTGAGCCGGGTATTTTTCTTTTGTACGGGTATTTTTTCTAAAAGCCCCCCCAGGTGGCTTGGGGGGGGGGGTGTTGGATTGTAACATGTGATATACGGGTTTTCTGGCAAGTGAGAGCCGCGGTTGTCGCAGTAGAGCGCCGTGCTGCACGGCAAACTACTGCGGCACCCGCGATGCTCACGTTTCGACGTTCCCTACATAATGGGTTGATTTTATGCATTGGACAGTTCAGTTTCTTTTATCGCCCCGTTTTGGGCGTATTTGTTTTGTTGGCCCCGGGCCAGTGCGATCATGGAAAAATAAAGTAAATCAAGAAAAGTTGACGTGTCGCTCGGCGACGGTTTGAACTAAAACCAACTCGCATCAAAACACACACGTTCCTCTTATTTTCTTTCGCCGGCGGTAGCGAGCTCCACTTTGCCTATCGGAGGCTCGAAGCCGGAAAACACGGGAGGCTGACTTTATCTGTTCGCAACCCCCCGTGTTACAGTATTTTTTGAAAACGTAAATGTAAACGTAAATATAAATAACCAAATAACCGGGTATTTCGGGAAAACGTAAATACGTTTTTCCAACTCTGTGTGGCACTACAAAAAAAACAATGTCAAGAAGTATTTGGTTCAATATTAAGTGTTGTTGTCATAATATGAATTACCATTCAGCAAGTGGTCAGGTGAAAGCAAAGTGGCAAGTGTCTAGGCTAATGAAAAAATATAAGTGAGAAGCAAAAATCTATGCAAATACTTGGAAAACTTGACATGACATCAGGCTCACACTGCGTGACGGAGTTTTTGGCGTTTCAAACGCAACAATGGCGACCCGCACACTAGTTGACACAAGTGTGTCAACTGGTTTATGTCAACCCAGATTCGGCTCCACGTGGCGCAGTGCGATCTTCCACAGCACTTGACGTAATATTTTATCAACATTTTCGCATGTGCATTTGGAGATCGCTCTACGACACGTGAAGACAAAATGTTAGTCAACACAACAGACCAGTTGACACGAGAATGTCAATTAGAATAAAAAATAAACGGTACTGCTCGAAAATGACGTTTTGTATTAGCGAGGGATTCGGAATGGAGAACCGTTCACTTTGAAATGGCCACTATGAATCAACTAGCAGTCCTCGTGCCGACCTTCGGTCGTTTGTAGCAAAATTGTAAGAAACAAAAGAAGAATGTGATGTTGGATATTTATTTATGAACCCCCCCCCCCCCCAAATGCCAAGCCCAAGTGAAATACCTTTAGAAATTACAATCTTTACAAAATGTGCATTGCTAGTAAATAACACACTGTAAATATGATGATGCATTTTCCTAGAATGTGGCCATTCAGCATTCTATTACATTGTGTTTGTGTGTTCCTAAATTATTGAGTGAGCACAATTTCTTAGTTCCTTCTGTAGGGAAAAGAATATTCATGATACAATTCAAAAAACATTTTTTTTACCATGCAAAAATTTGTCATTAAGTTGAACATACAAAATATGGGAATTGTCACATGAAAGTGATTTAAAGAATGTTTCAATTGTTTATGTAAGAATGGCCAAGCACTCATCATTTGTAAATATAACTGTCATGTGTATGAATCAATTTTATTTTTTATACTGTTTACTTTTAATTTGATGAGGAAAACAAACATTTTTATTGTTCAAAGATCAGCTTTATCAAATTGTAGATCAGACAGAATGAAATTATTAATCAGTTACAATTGTTGGAATGACATCACATCATTTCTCTGATTTGCTAGGTATGTTCTTATACATTTACAGATTAGAAACACATGTTAATATTGTTTAAACATGAGATTTATTACTTGGGGTTCAGTAGGATTTGAATTCAAATATATAGTTTGAACTTTAAAAATGCATATATTTTTATTTGTCAATTTCAAACAGTCTCTTAAATGCACTGTCCCAATAATTTTTAAATTTCAAATGAATCACAAAACATGTTCAAACCTCCCAGCTCTGCTGCTTATTACAAAGCAGTCCAGTGATGGCAAACCTTCAAGGAAACAAGCATTGGAATAAATTCCCATTAAAATAATTTTAAAATTTTTAATCCTATAGAAACTTTTAAAAGCAGTTTTGAATAATGAATTGCAAATTGTTTTGTAAATGTTTATTGTCAATTGTCATGCAAAATGTCAACTGACATGTCAAATGTCAAGCAAAGTGTATATTGTGTATCCAAATCTTTTTTTGTATCCAAACCTTATGTTTTTGTATCCAAACCTTTTGTTTTCATATTCAAATGTTAACATAAGATTTGGATACCAAAACAACAAGATTTGGATACAAAACATAAGGTTTGGATACACTTCGCTTGACAATTGACACTAATTTATATTTGTCATGACAATTGACACTTTACTTTACATTTGTCATGACAATTGACACTTTGCATGACATTTTACATGATATTTGACACTTTACAGAGCCCCCAGTTCAGTGAATAAACAGGTATAGAAACTCAAGCAACAAGATAAAAAATTTTACAAAAAATATAGGAATTTTTATACAATTTTACAAAAATAGGAATTTTTATACAATTTTACAAAAAAAATTACAAAAAAAATCGAATTTTTTTACAAATTTTATTTTTATTTTGAAATTTTCCATTTTATTTTATTTTATTCTTTAAGTTTCCATTTTATTTTTATTTTATTTTTATTTTATTTTTATTCTTTTCTGAGATTTTGCGAACCCTGGTGGCACCTAGTAAACAAGCAATCATTCATTGCTTAAGCAATCATTATGTAAAATACACATGTAAACACAAAAATGAGGATGTACTGGGGCTGAAGGCAGTTGACATTTGGTGTCATTGTGAACTGGTGTGTGGGCCAATACAAGTATCACTCTACAACTCAAACCTAATTGCACAGCACTCAGTGGGGTGGAAACGCAGCATATGTGAGAAAATATGCACTTTCACAATAGCTAATTCAGATTCACCATCTGCATCAAGCTGAAGTAAACAAAAGCGGCATTTATCAGAAAGTTTCACTGTTTGCAATTTTATACATTTTTCCACTGACTCTTGTCTTGAAGCATTTCTTTTTCGGCTTATTTGCACATTCTTGTCATTTCCAGCGTGTAGTTCTGTTGGTTTCCTGTCCTCCGTTAGGGTATCTGTAATTTAGAATCAATTTCAGCTGGCTGAAAGACATCATTTAAATTCAACAAAAAGTGGAGTGAAAAGAAAAGTGAATAGTGACGTGAAAAGCGAAGTTATTAGTTTTTTGAATGGGGTAACATTACCTAGCTATTCCAAAGTTCAGACGCAAGCAAAGAATCCACTGAATCATGATCATCAGAAACCATTCTTTTTAAGTTAGAATACCGGGTGGCCCACGTCAGGCGCACGGTTTCAATTGGCTCCCGTCACGTCAATGTTGAATGAAACTTCTCAAATTTGGTATGGGGGTAGATAACTGTACCCCATTTGTTGTGTTAAGCGCACGGTTTCATATCGCAAGATTTCCTGTCGGAATGTGAAGCAGTTTCATAATTACATGTTTGAACGTGTACCACTGTAGGTGGTCCTGTGGAGTGACGTTGTTTTGCATATCGTGTGATAAATGTGAAAATTTTGTGACATGCATGTGTGCACTTAACATACTAAACAGGGTACATTTATCTACAACCATGCCAAATTTTGACTATTTTCATTAAGAATTGGTGCTTTGGTAGACGACTGAATCTGTGTGCCACGTTCAAACAAATGGATACTATAAATTTCTAAACCCCCCCCCCCTCGAAAGAACGTAAATTTCAAAAGCTAAGGTTTGCGATCCGTACAACGCAGAACACGTTAAAAACAATGACTTTGTTGCGTTAGAACGTCTATACCAATTACCGTATTACCTCTTATTAGCCCCCCCCCTTGAATTAAACCCCCCTCGAAATACGCCCCCCCAAAAAAAAAATTTGTCTGAGGATATAATAAACCCCCTCGCAATACCCCCCCCCTTAAATTGAGTGTAAAGAGAACGTACATGACAAATACCGCAGTTGGTGATCTGTACAATGCAGAACACACATTAAAACCGATGATTGAGTGACGTTAGGGAAGGGTTTATGTGTAAATATATACAGTCATATATGACTACCGTATTACATCGAATTATCCCCCCCCCTTGAATTAACCCCCCCCCCCCTCGAAATACCCCCCCTAAAATTCGGCTGAGGAAATAATAAACCCCCCCTCGAAATACCCCACCTAACATTGAGTGTAAAGAGAACGTACATGACAAATACCTCAGTTTGTGATCTGTACAATGCAGAACACACGTTAAAACTGAAGATTGAGTGACGTTAGGGAAGGGTTTATGTGTATATACAGTTATATATACCTATAAAGACATATACATCCATGTAATTGTTCGATTTTTCTACGTCCGAGTATGGGGAATTTCCGAAAATTTCTGGCGAAATAATAGACCCCCCCCTCGAATAAACCCCCCCTCGAATTATCCCCCCCTCAAATTTTGCTGGCGAAATAATAAACCCCCTGGGGGTATTTCGAGGTAATACGGTATAAACATATGTACATGTATGTAATTGTTTTTATACGTCTGACTGGGGGAATTTCAAAAAATTTCTGGCGGAATAGTAGACCCCCCTCGAATAAACCCCCCCTCAAATTTTGCGGGCGAAAAAATACCCCCCCTGGGGGTATTTCGAGGTAATACAGTAGATACTTATATAAGTCTATAGACTCTTTTCTACATGATGCTTGTTTTTTGCATTTTTCTACGTCTGCGCAAACAACATTTTTTACAAACAACAAATTAGTACTGGGAGTGAGTAAAAAAAATTTCCGGCGAAATAATAACCCTCTCCCTTCGAAACAACCCCCTCGTATAACCCCCCTCAAAATTCTCACTCTGAAAAAATAAACCCCATGGGGCAAGAAAATAGGGTACCTTTGAAATTTTAGAATTTTTCTTATTAAATCATCGTATTTTCAAACATTCCTACGGAATTTTGAATTCATGTTTTGCGGCTTTTCAAGCCGTTGCAGCAAATACATTTGCATACTTTTGATTTTCCACTATTTATTGATCCATGTGAATTTGGGGTTTTGAATGGTTTTCTGCATTTTCAAACAAAAACACTGAAAAAAATTCAAAAACGTTTCCGAATTTTCGAAATGTTTGCCATCCTCACCGGCCGGGTTCGAGTGGGCCGCGTGTCTGTCGCAGAGGTGCGTCGCTGGCGGCGCCGCAGCTGCGTGCAGCTGGTGTTCGGCGGCCGCCTTTTTCGCCGCCTGATAAATTTGAATGAATGAAATTCGGGGCTTGCGGGTCTTGGAGCATGAATTTTACGGTCAGGGAAACTGATCGTTAGTTTTGACTTTTTACGCTAGACTAGCATTTTAGCTAAGCTAGGTATCCTCAGTACCAACTCAGCGAACTCAAAAACCATAACTTGATTAAATACATCTTATTTTCGATAGCCGATGTTACCAACCGCTAACATATTGCGTGCTATCCTAACTGTTGCCAAAAATCCAGAATACAAAGCCACAAACCTTTAAATTTGTACGTTTGGCCTGCCTATTGTACTGCGCCTTTAAAATGCACTTTCGAGTAGCGGAGTACGAGTGCAACTTATGCTAATAATTGGGGATCATTCAAATGGGATATGGTAAATTTCAGTGCAGTGATCGTAGTGAAGTGAGCAGATGTCTGGCAATTACCGTAAATCCTCGTAAACCGTAGGTCCCCGGGGGAGTTATTTTTTCCTCAGAATTTTTTGAGGGGGGACTTATTCGAGGGGGGGAGTTATTCAAGGGGGGAGTTATTTCTTCGTCGGAACATTGAGTAAAATACTTGATCAGTATATCATCTGAATGGGGTTAAGTAGGCTGCATAAACGTGTGAGCCAGAATAGAAATCCCGTAATTCATGCAATAAAATCAATGCTAGTGTGCATAAACTGCAAAATAATGAATGCTTTTAATGATCATATACATACAGTACGTTTTTTATACGTGGACTTTGTTCCCACCCATAAAAGAGGGGGGAGTAATTCGAGGGGGGGAGTTATTTTTTCTCAGTCAGTTTACAGGGGGGAGTTATTCGAGGGGGGGGTTATTGAGGGGGGGGACTTATTCGAGGATTTACGGTAGTTGCACATGAAGGGACAAAAATCAAACATACCCTGGCGATTTTGCGGTTCAGCGTACGGCGCTGGTTGCTCGTAGTGTTGGGCCGTTTGACGGGCGTCAACTCAATTTCATCCCGGATAGCAGTTTGGACGGCCATCGAGCGCGTATTGGGGTCGGTTTGAGTGTGAATCGAGTTGACCGGGCGGCGCCTTTGCATGTGTTCGCGAAAAATGGGCAGCCTTTCCTTCGTCAACTGCCCAAAGAATTCAGCCTCTTCAGTTGACGAGGCGTTGCCATAAGCGAACTTTCGCAGGCCCGGCGGCAGGCAAGCGGGGAAGCAAAGGCAACTTTCACCGTTCCTGGGGGCAGTCCCAAGCCCTGTAAAGTGTAAAGTAGAGTGTCAAATGTAATGTCAAATGCAAAGTAAAGTGTCAATCAAAACAAAAAAGAAAAGATTTTATTACTGAACTTTGCATGACAATTTACAGTTGACTTTGCATTTGACTTTACATTTGACACTTTACTTAACACTTTACAGGGCTTGGGACTGCCACCAGGTGCAGGGCCGGCTGGGGTTACAAAGTTGGCTTTCGCAACAGTGAGGGGTGATTAGCAAAAGCGGCTTGCCCAGTTGACGCTCCATTGCTTCCAAAAAGAAGTTTCGATTTTCGAGTTCAAAATGGGTCAAGCGGCGTTCTTTTGGTAGTTTGGTGAATTTTAGTTGAGGTGGCAGTGCAGTGGGGCGCATGGTGTTTGATTGTTTCGAATTTTAGTTGACAGTTTTTGAGTGTCAACTGAATGAAAGTGCGCACACTTTATACTCAGGTAGGTTGGGTGACTGTATCAAAGGGTGGATTTGCAGTCAATTTGCAATATGCATTTCTTAATGCCAGATAAGTGGTAATGAGTTCCCCACGACCCGCTGTTGTGAACTACATTTAATTGAGCGATCGGGTTAGATCAAAGAATGTGAAAAGCTATGCGAATGAAAGGCATTTGCTACCGATCTATTAATGAGTGGCAGTGATTTCATTAATGAATTAGGCACAGATCGCACAGTGTGGTTCCCAAAACAAAATCGCGCCAGTCACAGCAATGTTTTCGAATGTCGTCGATGGTTGAATTTTCGCTGACGTTCTATGCCGCGCTGCGGGCGAGTGCTGTGCCGCGGAATCAAAATCCCCGTGTGAAAATCCTATTTGAAGTGCGCACTGTGCAGTGATTTCATGTGCGATCATTCTCCGTAGGTAGATTACTGGATAATTAATTATGTTCTGAAACGCATGCTTTGTGGAATGTGTTAGACTGAGCGATCAATAGTCGATTAATCCTCTGGTCATGAGAAAAAATTCTTATGGGTCTCGAGCGAGCTGTAATGGTCGGTTTGTGCCTGAATCGTCACTGGCTGTATCGTCAGTGCCGCAATGGTCACTGTCCGAACGGCATGTGTGCTGAGCCGCAATCGTGCTGTTGTATGCACGGGGCATACAAAATCCGTTTTCCAAGTTCCAGTCAAGAAGACCAGCCACGGGAACTCTGAGCGAGCAAGTGCTAGATTCCCAAAGGGGCTGGCGACCGAGGAGGAGGAACGTTTGTGCTGAGTTGATAATTAGTTTCTGGGGAACTGTCGCTGCGCGACACGGGTCAACTCGTGTAACACTCCATTTCATGTGCTCTCGGAAAGGGGCATGGAAATGGGAAAGGAAAAGGAAATGGGAAAAAACGTTCAACTGCCCAGTATGAATCAAACGGCGGCTTTTATACGCGGGCCCGCGCGGTGCCCTTCACCAAATCCCGCGGCGTCGTGGCGGCGCAGTGAACGGCCGCCTTAACTCGGCCGCGCACTGCGTCGACACGGCGGCGCGTGCGCGCGCTACCGAAAATATGTCCGCTGACAACACCCCCCCCCACGCTGGGCGCCGGGGTCTACCGAGCAGCGATAAAACAAACAAAAATTGAAAAAAAAAATAAACTCATCAAACCCGTATGTAACTCGAAGATAAATAAAAATAAAACCCGTAACTGTGTCATAAATGAAGAAAAAAATTCCGTAAATGTCAACCCGTATTAAGTAACTGCTATTTAAAATTGTTTTACAAATAAACTAAACTAAAAAAATGTTTTTACAAATTAGAAAAAACCTTTTTACAAATCCAACAAGTACTCTCTATTTTCGAAAAAAAATCTCCACATCACTCTTCTCAACTTTGTAAAAAAAACTGGCCCGTTATTCTACTGTGCCGATTTCTTGCTGCCGCGCTGCAGCCATGTCCGCAGGTCCGTGGTGACTACGCGGCGGCGCGGTGGGGTTTCGCCGGAGCTCGCTCCAAGTGGGGTGGGGGGGCGCGCCGTGTCGATGGGGTTGTGGCTCAGCTGCGGTTTCAGCGGGGAAAGTAGAGGGGGGAGTTGCGTAAAAATGAAATACGGCGCTAGGCCACTCCTTCTCACCTCCGGGGAGCTCTGGGGGAGCAGGTCCTCATCGCAGTCGCTCAATATTGGACTGTAGGTGGGCGACAGCGGCGGGCCGGCCGGTGCGGTCTGCACCGCCCGGCTGCGCATGGGCGGGGGCGGGGGGGTTTGCACGGCGCGGTTGTTGAGGCGGGAGGCGCGGGTTGCGCGGGCTCGGCGCTGTTGCTCGGCCATTTTCGCGGTGCGCTGCCGGGCGTTGGCCGCCTCTTTCTGCGCCGCCTCCAGACGCTCCACCGTCACTCGAATCTGCTCGTTGTGCGTGTTGGCTTGCTGCATGAGCGCATCGCGCTCCGTGCGGACGCGGTGCTCTGCGTCCAAACTCCACCGCAGCATCGCCGCCGCTTCTTGTGGGTAGACTTTGAGGCGCTCGAGTGTAGACTCCAGTCGCTGTTTTGCAGCGCGCAGCTCGGCTACTTCGGCGCGGGCTGCAGAGGGGGGGGGGGCAATATTTTTGGTGTCGCATGTCCCCGCCATTGTAGCGAAAATTTCCCACTCGCTCACCTTCCTGCAGCTTGTCGCCGTTGGTCTTTGGGGTCGGGAGCAGTGGGCGGCCTGCCGCGGCGCGGGGCGTCGTGTCTACGCAGGGCGTTGAATGTTTTTTGCTGTTCCAGATGACACGAGTTCGAAATGACTTACGTGTCTCTGTTCCGGTGCGCGTGGCCGCAGCCATGCGGTCGGCTCGCATCTCCGCTTCTCTGCCCTCGCGCCACCCGCCGTGCATGTGCGTGTCTGTGGGGGGGGTTACTGATGTAACTCGGCACCGTGCCAATTCGTTGGCACCGTCCCAATTTTGCTGCGGCTCACCTTCGATGGGTTCGGGCGGCTGCGGTGTCACCTCGTTCAACGGAATGGGCGCCGGGTTGACCCGCCGGACTGTCTGTGCGAGCGCCGCTTGCTGACGGTCCTGTCGATCAGATGGCGGTGCCTGTGTGGGTGTGACCGGGCTTAAGGGGTGTTCGCCTTCACCGGCATGCCGCGCGAAACCGACCCACTCTACGCGTCCTCGTTTTCGGCTCGGTTCACGTTCGCGTTCATTGTCGTTTCCGCCTCGCAAGGACATGATTGTGCCGTGTGTGGGGTCACTGTTTGGGGTTTGGGGATTTGAATTATTATTTGGCCCGGTGCCAGGATTTTCTTTTTTTATTTCATTTGCAACTGTGAGCGTGTGTATGGGGACTCTTTGGATATAGTCTCCTGTATCCAAAAGTGCAATTGATTTATCAATGCCTACAACTTCGTAGGGGCCTGTGCGTAGGGGGCGTATCTTTTGCTCCACCGCCATGCCCCATCGTGTTTCCATATACACTGTATCGCCTATATGCAGTTCTTTCCCTGTTTTTTTGTCGTGTGCGTGCTTGTACCGTCGCTGTGCATTTTGCAGGTGCATTTTGGCTTGCTGCCAAAATGCCTGTAACTGCCCTGGCCGATCAGCCGCTTTGGGGACTTTTACCGCTAGTGCTTTCAGCGTTTTTTGTAGTCGAGTATTCGCACTGGGGGGGCTTTTGTCCGCGCCGGCCTCGTCCAGGTGTTTTTTGGTCATTTGTCGTTCCATTCAGGAGTGGTGGCATGTATCCAAAAAGTAACTCGAACGGCGCATGGGCGATATCGCGGTTGTATGCCACGTTCATGCGTAGCGCGATTTCTGACAGCGCCTCTGGCCAATTGCGGGAATTTGCGTTGCTCTGTGCCCATTGGCGGGTCAATTGTTCTACGCTGCGTATGGCGCGTTCTGCTAAACCGTTAGATTGGGAGTGGTAGGGGGTCGTTGTTCTCAACTTTATTCCCCATTTGCGAGCCATTGCTGTGACATTCTTGTTGACAAATTCTGTGCCATTGTCGCTGATTAATTCTGTTGGGGGTCCAAAACGGTGGATTACATTTTTCTCCACTGCGCTCACTACTGCCTCTCCTGTGAGTTGTCGTAATGGCGCCAGCACTACAGCCCGTGTGAGGTAGTCCACCGCTACCAGCAAGTACTTGTAGCCCTTAAACTCTGGCATGGGCGTTGTGTCTGTAGCTACTTTCTGCCACGGGTGGGTGCCTGGCTCTACGGGGAACAGTGGGCTGAAGCTTTTGCGCTGGCCGTCTTTCGTGATTTTGCATGTGTGACATTTTTTGACAAATTCTGCTGCATCTTGTCGCATCCCGGGCCACGCGGCCACTGTTCCTACTTGCTGGGTTGTGCGTTCCGCGCCGCCATGTGCGCCCAGGTTGCCAGCATGCGCCCGGTGCAACAGTCCTTCCCTCATGTGCTGGGGTGCCCATGGCTGGAACCCGTGGGGTCCCCTGTACTGGATCACGTCGTTGACCGCTGTGTATTGGGTGGATCCCATGACGCCTTTGGCTAGCTTGTCTCTGATTATTTCGCATTCTGGGTCTTTGGCTTGTTCTTGGCGCCAGCTGATCGTCGCTTGTGTGCATCTGGACATGTGTGGGCATAGTTTCTCGAGCGGGATGCGGATTATTTCGCTGGCTCGCTGGAATGCCATTGTGTCCGGGTCATCAATCGGGTTTCTGCTGAGTGCATCTGCCACTACATTGTGCTCGCCCGGGCAGTACTCGATTGTCAGATCTTTTAGCGACAGTCGCATAGCCCAGCGATGTGTCCAGCGCTCGATTTTCCCGTGTGCGGGTTTGGTCAGCGCGTTTACTAACGCCTTGTGGTCAGTTCTCAGGATGACTTTTTGTCCGTCGATGTAGTCTCCCAGCCTGTCTAGTGCCCACGTGCACGCTAACGCTTCTTTCTCGATGGTGGACCAATTTTTGTGGGATGTGGGCAGTTTTTTGGACACGAATGACACCGGTCGAAGCCGTGTGGGGTCGGTGGCGCTTTTTTGCATCAAAACTGCTCCTAGTCCCAAGTCACATGCATCGGTATAGAGATAGTACTCTTTCGTTCTGTCTGGGTGGGCTAGGACTGGCGCTGAGCTCAACTTTAGTTTGAGTACCTTGTAAGCGCATTTCGCGTCTGCTGTCCAGTTTGCGTGTGGTGGGATGGGGTCATTTCCATTCACTCTATATTTCCCTTTGGCCATTTCGTTCAGTGGTGCTGCCAATCAATGGAAGCCGGGGATGTGCTGGCTGAAGTAGCCAGCCTTTCCTAGGAAGGTTTTAATTGCTTGTTTGGTGGTCGGGGTGGCCATTTCGAGGATTGCGGCAATGTTGCTCCTTTTCGGGGCAATACCGTTCTCACTTAGCTCAAATCCAAGGAATTTTACTTTGGCGCAAAAGAAATGGCATTTCTCCGGTTTTAGTCGGATCCCTGCCCATTTCAGCCGGTTGAATAGTTGGACCAGGTGCTGCAGGTGCTCCTCGGGGTTGTTGCTGGCCACCAGGCAGTCGTCAATATATGCGAAAAACGCTGGGCGTTCAGGTTCCTGGTTCAAACCTGTTAGTACGCAGTCCATAAGACGTTGGAAACTTGCCCCCGCGTTTTTTAGGCCCAGGGGCATTCGTGTGTAGCTGTACTGCCCGCGGCTGCACACAAATGAAACCATGTCTCTCGTGGCTGGGTCAGAGATGGTGACGTTGTAGTAGCCGAAACTGGCGTCCATGGTTGAAAATAGCGATCGCCCGCTCATTTGTTGGAACATGTCTGTTATTCTTGGAAGTGGGTATGCGTCGCGTACTGTGACATCATTCAGTTTTCGGAAATCCAGGCACAATCGGTAGTCTGACTTGCCTTTTGGGACTATCACTAGAGGGAATGCCCAGGGTGACGCTGATGGAACTATCAGCTTTTTCTTCAGCATTTCTTCTATGGTCCGCCACACAAACGCGCGTTTCGGGGGGGTTTCAAACCGTGCTGCGCATTTTATTGGTTCTGCACCTGGGACCAGTTCGATCTTGTGTTCTGTGACCTGTGTTTCCCCAATGTCGTATTCGTTCATGCTGAACAGTCCTTCCTGCCTTGCTAGGAGGTTCTTAAAGCGTTCTTCTAGCTGTGGCGGGAGCGCGTCTTTGCTTTCGCTCGGCAGTCGGGGCCAAATTTCTGAGATGCGCTCCTGCTCTTCCTGCGTCAACTCTTGCCACTCTGGGATGCTGTCGGTTGGGGGGGGTGGTTGCGGCAATTCCTTGAGTCCCTGAGCCGCCACTGTTTCGGGTTCTTCCCATGTCAGTGCGTGAGTGGTTGCGTATACTTCAGCGATTTTTGTGTGTGCCGGGATATAACACTCCGCCCCTGTCGTGTTTGTGACCCACAATGGGAATTCCGCTATTTCTAACCAATCCCGGTTTGTTTGGAAAGCTGCGTCACATGCAACGCCCGGCACTAGCCTTTTCAGGCTGCCATTCGCGTCTCGTGTGTATGGGTCAAGTGTATACGCTACCGTTGCACCCGATCTCGTCTGTGGTGGGATGTGGTGGCTTTTGTCAACTGCGACTTTGATGTGGTGCTGTTGGCCCGCAAAAATGGTCGTGTCATGCAGGGTTCGCACGTCCACTGTGCGGAAGTTATCTTTTTCCGACTCGTCGCTGGTGCGGAGCACCCCGCTCCCATGGTCATATTCATTGGATAGTCGTTCCAGCTCTTTGTGGGCTGTTTGCACTATTTGCAATGGGCCTAGAATTGCTGCTCGGCCAATGAGCAGTGGGTCGGCGGGGGGCAGGAATTCCATCAATTTTACCACTGCAGGTAATGTGTCGGTGCGTTCTACGCCGTCCGGGGTTCGATGCGTGATTTTCATGTCATAGATGCGGAGCCACTCTCCTTTGATGCTTTTCCCTGATGTGCGAATGTGGCTGCCTCCATATGGGCGGAATTTTGCCCGTTCTTCTTCTGGATCTAACTTTGCTTTCGCCCAGACTTGCTCGAGAGTGATGTCTTCAATGAATATCCCAATGTTGCACCCAGTGTCGATGTGGCCGGTGATGGGGATTGCATGAAATGTGATTGTGGCCATTGGATCTAGGGACGCATTTGTTGTATTGCATGACTGTTCCTTTGCGCTTGCTACTGTGGGGAACCAGTCGTCAGACTCGTTGTCCTCCTCGGGGTCCGGGTCAACAAAATTTTCCCACGATTCCTCGTCGTCCTGTTCTTGTGTGCACCGGACATTAGGCACTTCTCGGAATGGGACCTCCATTTCTTTGCATTTTCGTCTCATGTTCTCTCGTGCCTCTTCTTCTGTTTTTCCCCGCTTTATTAGAGACTGCAAGATGTTGTCTGCTTTGCCCGTTTGGCATGCTGGGGAGGCGGGGTTGATATAACAATTGTCTGGGTCGTGGGGCATTGGTTTCAGATGCAGGTGGAATGTGCACCAAGGGCCCTTGTGCGTCTTTGGGTCAAACATGGCTCGCACGCCCGCTGTGTCGTTGTTGCGCATTCTCTGTTCGCCTTGCCAGTTGGTGCTATATCGTGGCCTGTATTGCTGGGTTTTCTGTTCGTCTCTGCGCTTTGCCCGGGCTTGTTCTGCCTCCTCTCTGGCTGCATCAATCATGGTTATCGCCCGATTCAATGTGCATGCTCCGTCTTGCCATCTTGTGCGCCACATGTACCAGCAGCTGACTGGGGCTAGGCTAGGGGCCTCTGTGAAGAATTTATCTCCGATCATATGCTGGCGGTCGTGGTCAGACATCGTTTCGCTGACGTGGTGGAAATTTGCGCACAGGCGGGTGTGGAATGATGATGCGGATTCTCCTGCCTCGGGTTTCAAGTTGTACCAGTTTGCCACTGAGTGCACCGAGTGGTCGGCTTGGTACGCTTCGACCAGAGTATCCAACACGTATAGAATGTCGTGGCGCTTATTTACTCTCACAGCTTGATATTTGTTCTGCGCGTCATCGGTGAGGCACTGCATGAATACGCTGTTCCAGAAAAATTGCTGTTGGCACTCGGGTATGCCTAGTGCTTGTTGCACGATCATGTGGAGCCAAAATCGGAATGGTCCTGTTAGGCTGTTTTTGCTCCCGTCAAACTTGATTTGTTTGGTTGCCGTGGATGCCACGTGGCCGACGCCAATTTTATCTTTCGGCTGGCGGATTGTGCTTAGCGGCTGCAGGCCGTCTTCTGGGGCTATCACGAATCGCTCCATATATTCGATTATTTGTTGGAGCAGGGGGCCTTGACTCAAAGTTGCCAGCCGGTCTTCCGTTGACCAGCGCCAGGGGTCGCTACTGGCTTGTCTCGTGGCTTGGGATGAACTGCCGAGGGTGCTGTTCGCTACCAATCGTTTGAGCTGCTCGATCTGCTTGCTTTGCTGATCGAACTGTTGCTGGAACATTGCTGCCATTGCGGCTAGGTCGGACGTTTGCACTTTTGCTTCTGCAAACGGCGTAGGGGATGGGTCGTTTCTTTGGAATTTTGGCTGGAGCACCGGGGCTCTGGTTGCGGTTTCGTCGCCGCTGGCGCTCTCATCGCTGCTGTTGTCGCTGTTGTATTCTGGGTCAGCGATCGTTATTGTGGACAGCTGCGCCGACTCGAAATATTTGTCAGCCAAGCGGATGAGCCGGCGACTCAGCGTTGAATTGCTGTCTTTGCTCGCCACTGTGCTCTTTGGCCATCCTGGTTTCCGCTGTTTGTGCAATGCTTCTATTGCGTTCACCAGCGCTTTCCGCCTTCGGAAATCGGTCCATTCGGCGATTTTTTGGCTGAATTCATGCTCCGCATACGTTATCTGCGGTCGCCCCGTGGGGTTCCCTCGCGGGGGTTGGCTAACCCTCGGTGGGTTAGCGGTTTCGTGATCAGACATTTTTTCTGACTCTACGTGCGCACTTTGTGGCGCCCCACTTGTCGCTCACGCTGGGGATGTGGGAAAAAAAGGATCGCGGGGCCGCTGTGCGAACGGCGCTACCGCGCGTGGAAATTTCACTGGGGTTTAGAGCTGTACGATCACCATGTTGTATGCACGGGGCATACAAAATCCGTTTTCCAAGTTCCAGTCAAGAAGACCAGCCACGGGAACTCTGAGCGAGCAAGTGCTAGATTCCCAAAGGGGCTGGCGACCGAGGAGGAGGAACGTTTGTGCTGAGTTGATAATTAGTTTCTGGGGAACTGTCGCCGCGCGACACGGGTCAACTCGTGTAACACTCCATTTCATGTGCTCTCGGAAAGGGGCATGGAAATGGGAAAGGAAAAGGAAATGGGAAAAAACGTTCAACTGCCCAGTATGAATCAAACGGCGGCTTTTATACGCGGGCCCGCGCGGTGCCCTTCACCAAATCCCGCGGCGTCGTGGCGGCGCAGTGAACGGCCGCCTTAACTCGGCCGCGCACTGCGTCGACACGGCGGCGCGTGCGCGCGCTACCGAAAATATGTCCGCTGACAACAGTGCTCATATGCACATGCATTGAGTGGTCAACGTCTGTATCGTCAGAACTCGTCTCACTCTTCATTAGAGGGGGTGCCGCTGCGCGCGCGCATACGCACTTATACTGTTTAATTATCCATTGGATTTGATTTTTTGTGCTATGTTTATTTTGTTGATTTTATAAATGATTTAGAAAATCAGTATATCAATGTTTTCAAAATTGAAATTAACTGAATTCATAATCGTCATCATTTTCAAAATAGGATAAACTTGGCAGACATGAAACGAGTCAGCTTTCCTTCTTTTATGTATGAGCAGGGTTGGTTTTATAAAAATCATTTGTATACAAATTGTATAAAAATTGTATAAAAATGTAATTTATTTTTATTTTATTCTTGTTTCATTTTATTTTATTTTATTTTATTCCAAAATGTAAATAAAATAATAAAATGGAACCATTTTACAAAAATTTTACAAAAATTTTACAAAAATTTTACAAAAAATCGAATCTTGCATGCAAGGCCAACAAAATGTTATCATTAGACCTAAACATGAAAAACTTTCAAGTGAAATTTTTTTCATTACTTTGCAAAACGTTGCATGCAGTAGGTATTGTTTTCTAGTTAAAAGTGTAAGGTTACAATTATTGATAACGATGGTTTGCATTTTTGGTAAAAACTACTGAAGTGTGCAGGGTGTAAAATGTCATGCAAAGTGTCAATTATCATGACAAATGTAAAGTAAAGTGTCAAATGTCAAGCAAAGCGTCAATTGTCATTATAAATGCCATGCAAAGTATAAATTGTTTATTCAAATCATCAAATATTTCTGTATCCAAATTTTATGTTTTTGTATCCAAATCATTTTGTATCAAAATCTGATGTTCGCATATGATTTGGATACAAAAACAACAACAAGATTTCGATACAAAACATAAAATTTGTGCTTGATACAAAGATGCAACATGCTTAACACTTGACACTTAAACTTATATTTATCATGACAATTCACACTTTACTTTACATTTGTCATGACAATTGACACTTTGCATGACATTTTACATGACATTTAACACTTCAAAGGCTTAGTACAGCACCCAGTTCCCAAAATAGACAGGTAGAAACTCAAGCAACACAATAAAAATTTTACAAAAAATATGAATTTTTATACAATTTTACAAAAATTCGATTTTTTATACAATTTTACAAAAATTGTACAAAAATTCGAATTTTTATACAATTTTTATTTTTATTTTGAAATTTTCCATTTTATTTTATTTTATTTTATTCTTAAATTTTCCATTTTATTTTTATTTTATTTTATTTTTATTATTTTCTGAGATTTTGCCAACCCTGTGTATGAGTAAGATATGTCTCAAATTTGAATTCGAACGGACGGATTCCGTTCGATTCACAGTTTATTCAAACCGATTGAACTTTCAAATGTGAAAAATGAATGGATAAAGCACGGATATAAAAATACAGAGTCAGAAAGCTAGATATCTCGCTCAAACAGTGCTAATGAATTCCTAAAAAGGACGAATGTGATAGATATCCAGTATGTTAAACTTTCGTTTCATGTAAGTCGAGTTTAACTTGTCACACGTCGGGTTGCGTATTTTATGAATGAGGTGAAAGACGCAGGATTTACATTTGCGTTACTCATTACGTCTGTGGAATACAATTGGCACACTTCCAGCGGGAACCACGCGTGCAAGGTGTAAAGTAACCGGAGTATACATAGGGTGGACACGTTGAGCAATAACCACCCACATACACATGCAATGCACAGGAAGTTATTTAGTGACCATTTGTGGAAATGTCAGTACCAATTTTGACAGTATAGCTCTGTGTTCAGTCAGGCAAGTGATCATTCAGAACGTGACTATTCAAAATGTGACAATTCGGTGAGTGACGATTCCGGAACACACCGTAATGGTCCTACTCAAGTACCGTATATATTTTTTTTGTAATAATTTTTTTGTCAGACTGTTTTTGAGAGGGGACTATTCGAGGGGGGAATTATTTTTTCATCAATACGTTTAAGCATGTTTCCACTTTTGAGTAAAACTAATAAATAGCGATACGGTAATTTTTCCCAGCATTATGCAGTGTTTTCATGGCAGCCGTTTTCGTGTGGCTAACAAAGTCACATTTACACAAATAAAAAACCCATATTCTTCCAAATAAGCAATCAAAATCCATTTTACAGACTCGTAAAATACAGTTTACGTAATATACCGTAAATGCTCTAATAATACAACAGGTCTCCAATAATACGACATCTCCAATAGTGCGACAGGTTTGGGCACGTTGTGTGAAAATAATCCGACACTCTCCAATAGTGCGACACCCGAGAAAAAAATAAAAAACAGCGTAATGATGTCGCAATCTGCGGAAGCCGTGGATTCCGCGCTTTTGGACAATTGTTTTGTTAATGTTGATGTTTAATGGCGATTTAATGAGCGATTGTTGATGTTTATTGCTTTACTAAGTCATGCTCACGTTTGAGTTATGTGGACAATGAAGTTGTTGATTTGATGAAAACAATAATGCGACACTCTCTAATAATGCGACATCTCCAATAGTACGACACCTAAAAATGTGCTGAAAAAATAGTACGACTGTCGTATTATTAGAGCATTTACGGTAAAATAAAAAAAATTAATATAAATGTACGGTATATAATGCGTAGCACCAAGTAAATTATTTAGCAATAATCAGATGTACATAAATACACATTTACAAGAATGAGGGTGTACAGGGAGCGGAAATGATTGTCTATATGGCAATAATATGCGACACAAATGAAAAAATATTCGTTTAAAAATTTTCTCACATTATCCACACCCTGTATCTATGCTCCAATTATTTCGGGCACACAACATTTTCTCACCTCAGAAAATCGCGCATCACACTAAGAATATGCAATGACGCTGCAGACACTAATTAAAAAATTTGAAAACTTAGAAATCAGCCTCGTGCGCATTTGAATGTACTGGAATGGGATTGTTTCTTCTCTCCGTCAACTGTAGTTGACGGACACCTAATCCATGTAAACTGAAATGCCAAACTGAAAGTTGATTTATGAGTTTACCAAAATTTTAGTTTACAGGCAGTAAACTAGTGTGTGCGGCGCCATTGGCGGACACACACTAGTTGCCACTTGTGTGTCAACCAGTTTATGTCAACTCAGATTTCAGGTCACGTGTCGCAAGTAATAACCGATGCACTTGCCGTAATGACTAATGTTCAACATTTCCGCATGTGCAATGTGCATTTGGAGATCGCTCTGCGGCACTTGAGTTTGAAATCTGAGTTGACATAAACTAGTTCACACACAAATGTAAACTAGTGTGTGCAGCGCCATTGGCCATCATAGACGAATCAAAGTTCAACTCGTGGCGCTGTGTCCGACGGCTCTAATGGCGGCGGTGGGGTGACGCACCAGGCGCCAAATTCTCCCAACGAGACCCATGCAGCCCGATTCATTTTGCCCGACGCCCGACTGGTGGTTGGCCGACGCGACGGCGGACCCCAGCTGCTTGTTGCAGCGCTGCGAGAACCGGCGCATGCTGTTCGACAGGCGCAGCTGCAGCGCGGTGGACGCGTCGCCGTGCAGGAGGTCCCGCGCCGGCGACCCGTTCGGTCCCGCAGAGCGAGCCTGAGATGTTTTGGATGCCTGAGATGCGAGGTGATGGTGGTATTTTGGTGTTTTTGTTGTCTTTTCAAACAATGTTTTCAACTCAGAGAGAGTGACTGAGGTTAATCTTTTTTTCTAAAGATTGATGAGTACCTACTCATCTTTTAGTTTTTTATACAAAATCTGGACAGTCCCGCCTCGAAAATGTCGTGAAAACGTTAAATAAATTACAGACAATTTTGTCAAGTGTCTTCTCAAATGTAAAGTGCAATTTACCTGACAAATTATTCTGCGCTTTTTCTTTGCACTAAATTTTCCAAGTATAGCCAAGCTGTTTTACGAAATGTTTTTCAAATGCAAAATGTCAATAGAAAAAAAATTAAATGAAGTTTCCAATAAAAAATTTGAATGAAATACTGTAGGTAATTAAACGAGGCGTCCAATTCTAAAAGTCGACAAGTCCAAAAAATGAAAATTTCGAGTAAGACCCGGAAACTTCATCTGGGGCTACTTCTAGTGATGTTAAAGGCACCGGGAAAAATGGCACCGCACCGCACCGGCACCTTTGCCAACGCATGAAAAGGGCACCTGGCACCCTGGGGCACCGGCCAGAAAATGGCACCGCACCGCACCGGCACCTTTGCCAACGCATGAAAAGGGCACCTGGCACCCTGGGGCACCGGCCAGAAAATGGCACCGCACCGCACCGGCACCGGTGCCTTTTGGAAAAAATGGCACCGGCACCGAAGGGCACCGGCGGGTTGCCGGTGCTAGCACCGAAAGGCACCGCACCGGGCTGGAATTTCTGAAGTAAATATCAGGCAGTTTCCCAGTGGTCTCACCTTTGGAAATGCATATTTCCATGAATTTTCAATCGATTTTGATGGTTGAGCACTTAAAATGATCAGAATGATGTGGCAATCACTTTTATGAAGCAATTACAATGATTACAAATGAAAGATAAAATATTTAATTCACTGCAATATCCATAGCCACTATTGTCTAGTGATCGGAGTTGTTGCTGTACAGAGAATAGAACTATCTCAGTCATAAACTGACAACAAATTTTGAACAAACAAGTAAGATAAATATAAAATATAAAAATGATTTAAAATTCAACAAAATTTTAGATTCGCTCATCAGATCACGTATCGGGTATAGTGGATTTCACAGTAGGTATATTTATTTGATGGGAGGTTTACAAAATAGGCAAAAATGGTTGGGTAAATATATCGTGTGTTTTTTGAAATATGAATAAGCACATACTATGGACAAAATTGCACAGCACATGAAGCCTTGGCCGGTGCCTTTCCCGGTGCCTTTTACTTTGGCACTGGTGCTAGCACCTTTGGCACCGGCCAAAAAATGGCACCGCACCGCACCGCCACCGGTGCTATTCTGAAAAAAATGGCACCGGCACCGGCATGGCACCCCTGAAGATTGCAATGGCACCGCACCAGCACCGGTGCTGGTGCCCTTCGGTGCCCAGCACCGGGGCACCGGTGCCCCGGTGCCTTTACATCACTAGCTACTTCTGCACATTTTTCATCATTTTCCATAAATTTTTTGACCTCACATGCCCATATGGCAAAGTGCTAAATTTGACATTTTTGGGGAAAAATGCAAAAAATTTGGGCAAGAAGTCGACAAGTCCACTTAGTTTTGGGCTACAAGGCGACAAGTCCATCCTCCGCTTCCTTTGGGAAAAAAACGCAAGAAATGTGATAAGTCCACTATGGAAACCGATTTCTAAAAGGCGACAAGTCCATAATTTTCCCATAAGGCAGCCTCGGCTTCCCCGGGAACAAAAATGTTCTCGCGTGCAAGAAGGCGACAAGTCCATTTCCCTCCCCGAAACAGTTTTGCTCTGACCGAATGGAATTTTATGGACATCCCATTCTTCACATATAGGTTGAGAGCAGTGGCTGAAAATTTGACACTTTATTGTCAACATATGGAACTTTATGAAAAGCATGAGAGAGCGAAATTGGACATGCACCACGGGCCTGGAATTGAATCGGAAACTTAAAATGCGATTTACTCAAAATCACATTTTGTGGACTTGTCGACTTTTAGAATTAGACGTCTCAAACATATTCTGCCAATTTACCGTGCAGTTCACATATTACAGATGCGCGTTTCCACTTTTTACACAAACTACCTAGTCAACTACCTAATGGAATTTTCAATATTTGGTAGACTCATAAACTAGTCTTGACCGAATTTGAGGTTACTTTAATGAGTAATGTTTATTTTACTCTCCGTAAAGTGTAGTTGACAAACACCTAAGTCCAGTAAAGTCAGATGCCATCCAAAGTTGATTTCTGAGTTTACACAAGTTCTAGTTTACTGGCAAAAAAGTAGTGTGCGCAGCGTCTTTATATTCTAATGGAGCCCATTTCCTCCCACCTGTATTCTGGCGCGTTTTTCGTCGGCGCGGCGGCTTCTCCACGCGTCAATAGCCGCCAGCAGCCCCACCAGAGGGCAGTCCCAGACCGTGTAAAATGCCCTGTAAAATGTCAAATGTCATGCAAAGTGTCAAAAGTCATGCAAAATGCCCGGTAAAATGGCAAACGTACGTTTGCCATTTTACCGGACATTTTCCATGACTTTGACACTTTGCCTGACATTTGACATATTACAGGGCACTCTACAGGGCCTGGGACTGACACCAGCAGCTCGTCGCAGCCGTGGTTCAGCGCGACGGAGCATTCGAACGCGGCGCACTGGTGCTGCCGGGCCTGCGGTGCCATTTCATTTGCCCCTGGGGTTTTGTCGGGCAGCCCGATACGGTATACCGTATTTCCTAGAATAATTGCCCTGGTGAATTATTTTTCATCGGGCTTTTTGAGGGAGAAAATCAAGGAGGTTATTCAACAGGGGTTTTTATCGTCAAAAGTCTCGAGCATCTTTCTATCAAGTCATTTCACGAGATATGCTTTGTTAACAAAACAACATGCCAGTTTTGTTCAAATTGGACAAAAAAAACTTATCATATGGCAAAGGGCGGAATTATTCGAGGGAAACTAATATTCCCGACCTCGTCTGACAGAAGAAATCGTTCAAGATGGAATTATTCACGGCGAGAAATTATACAAGCAAATACGGTACATGTTTATCCGAAATTTGAAGCTGACCGATTCAATATGCGACCAGAAGCAAATCCCGGACCTTTTAAAATCTTATGTCAATGTAAAATGTCAAACAAATTTGTAATATGTCATAAATGATATCATCCTATTAAATAGGTAGATTACTGGGCAATTAACATTTTACATTAAATTTGACAAATAGGTTTTAAATAGCTTTTAGCTTCTACAAATAGACATTATACAGAGTACGGGACTGGCCTCCAGCTGGAGTTGCATCTGGCTGGAGCAGCGCATAATATCATTGAAACGCATATCATTGAAAAAATGTTTGGGAGATACCTACCTAGGTAGGTAGGTATCTTGAAAATATGAAAAAATTGAAGAGTTTTTGTATGTCCAGTTTTCAGGATTTTCCAGAGAGATTTAATTAAAAATACCTATATTTTCTTTTTTAGAGAATTCCTGACATACAATTTAATCATAATTTCTCAAAATGGCCCGTTCTCTGACGCACCAGAGTGCGGCACTGGTCGGCGGTGACGAGTCGCTTGCGCGCCAGGTCGACCTTGTTGGCGACGAGCACGATGGGCCTGGCGGCCAGGTGCGGCAGGTTGCGCAGCTGCTCGACCACGCGGCTCGCGTGCTGCCACGACTTCTTGCTGTTCACGCCGAACATGACGATGTACGCGGACGCCAGCCGCGCCAGCGACAGTTGGTCCTGTGGCGGCGGCGCGTTCAAATTGCCAATCAAGACTAAGTATATTTTGAGTCTGTGGTATCGTCAGGCTTTTTAGACTGGGGGATTTATTCGAGGGGGAGTTCTTTTTTCCTCACTCGACTAACGGGGGGGGGGGGGCGAGTTTTTTGAGCGAGCTTATTCGAGAGTAACGGTACCTTTTAAAATATAGAGTTTTAAATTCAAATTTTAAAGCCAAACTTGGTGTTTTAATTCAAAATATTTTTCGTATTAACCCAAAGTATTTTTAAATTTACACTTTTCCAATCCCGCACCGACCTGCTCGGTGCCGCCCTCGAAGAATATGAGCTCGGTGATGACGCCGTCGATGGCCACCGACACAGAGTTCTCCGTGGGCGCGTCTGCGGTGGACACACGCAGTTTGTATGGAAATGGCGCCGCACACGCAAGTTTTCATGGTTCTAATTTGAAAGCTCGATCGAAAACTTGTCCATCTCCTTAAACGGTAGTTCATGAACTGATCATTTCTGAAAATTGATAATTGAATCGTTTTACTACTAGTGCGCTGAGTCTTTGAACGAATTTTCAAATTGGAACCCTGAAAACGATGTGGCGACGCTGCGCGGCACAGAATTTTGTAGCGTCGATGCATGCGACGAACAGCGAAAGCCGCTCGTTAAATGTGCAAAACTTTTTAACTTTTTTACAGAAAGTATTCATAAATGTAGGGTATTTTGTATTGGTTTACTCACTGCCTTAGTACAAAAATGTAAAGTAAAGATACTTGGACTAAATGAAAAAAGGAAGATAAAAGCAATTTTCACCCGAGAAAACACCAAAACATGCATTTTTCAAAAACTTTTACCGGCAAAACGTAAAAGTAGTGAAATAATTGTTGTATTCGTAAATTTATATTTTTTAAGTAAGTTTTTTCAGGAACATGTTTTTCTACAAGTCAACAAAATACTCAAAAAATCAACTTCAAAAGTACCATTCTCCGCAGCAAAGGGGTTCCTGTGCTCGGAAGTCATCAACTGGTTGATAAGCGACGTCTTGCCGGCGCCCGTCGACCCCAGCACGTAGATGTCGTACGACGCCGCACTGCTAGAGTCGTCCGCCGCCGCGGCCAGTGCAGTCGAAGGTTCCTGCTGGTCGGACGGCGTGCCGCTGCGCTGCTCGTCCCCGTTCTCGCAGCCTGCGTGTGGCAATCGTTTTTGCTGGGGGTGGGGGTATACTCGGCGGACATCACACTTAGTATGAAAACCTACCATAACCCATCTGAATAATGAACCAAATTACACAGTTTTTTTCTTCATAATATTTCATTTTTACTGTGGAATAATTAATAACGAAATTTATTTCAAGATTTTATTCATTAAATTATGATAGGTTTCCATACTAGGTGTGCTGTCCGCCGAGTATATAAAGGAAGCGTTTTTACTTGAATAATTCCTCCCATTTGAATAGTTCCCCCTTTTTAGATTGTTTTAAGGTTACGACAAATGTTCCAACTCAATTTTTCAAATACAACAAATACTTCCAATTTTTGGCTATTTGTGTCAAAAAATCCAAGGGCACAAAAATAGAAACACCGAGGTTGATGCGCAGTGGTAATAAAATAGGTAAAAACGTGTTAAAATGACATTCGCGGAAACAGCTGGAAAGCTGTCGCACGACATCGAAACGAATCATGCTGATGCCGCTTCCATGGCCAATAAAATCCCATATCATGTGAAATGTCCCATAAAATGTCAAATGTCATGGAAAATGTGAAAAGTCAGTAAAATGCACCATAAAATGTCGAATGTCATGCAAAGTGTCAAAAAGTCATGTAAAATGCCCTGTAAAATGTAAAATGCCGTGCAAAGTATTAAAAGTCCTGTTAAATTCGATGTGAAAAGTGAAATCTTATTAAATTTGCCTAGTTTAGCGGTCGTTCGACATTTTACAACAGGGTTTTTTATCTGACTGACCATATACCGTATTTCCTCGAAATACCCCCGGGGGGTTTATATTTTCAGAGTGAGAATTTTGAGGGGGGTTAAATGAGGGGGGGTATTTCGAGGGGGGTTTATAATTTCGCCAGAAATTTTTTGAAAACCAAGTACTAAATTGTCGTCTGAAACGTACGCAGACGTCGAAAATGCAACAAAAATCGCCATTTATAAGACTCTAAAGACTTGTATAAGTGTGTAGACGTATAATCACTGTTCTCACATAACAGAGTCATCGTTTTTAACGTGTGTTTTGCATTACCCAGTTGACAAACCGCAGCCTTTGTCATTTACGTTCTCTATACACTAAATTTGGGTGGGGGGTGTATTTCTAGGGGGGGGTTATAAGTTCATAGTGTCCATTTTGAGGGGGGGTATTTCGAGGCGGGAGGGGGGTATTTCGAGGGGGGGGGGGTATTTCGAGGAACTACGGTACACTTTGCATGACATTTGTCATTACTACAAGGCTTCTTACACTGTCTGGTAGCGGCCCTCTGCAGGACAAAACATGCTGTAAAAGTCTACCTCTCCTCTGAAAGGAATCGCCCCTGTTGACGACGCAGCCCTTGCTGTCGATGTCGAACTGGCGCATGCGCGTGTAGTTGTCCGCGTCGGGCGGCAGCAGTAAGCTCGGCTTGACGTCGCTCGCCGCCGGCCACCCGTAACTCTGCCCCAGTGTCGCTCGACCAGTGGAACGTCTGAGCGGCGCGGCACAAAATAACTACCTATATTACGTGGCGCACAGCGACATACTCCTGTCACTTTATAGAGAATGTAACCGTATCGTTTTGGATAAAGTTGTGTGAAAAATGATGTACCAAATTCACCCACAGTGAAACCAATTGCTACTTTATTCAGATGGGTTATTGTGTGAGATGGACAGATTAAATGTGTGTCCTTGCTAACTATTGTTTGCATTAGCAAAGTGTGATTTTCAAATGGTAAGGAATCATACAGAAATAAAGGTAAAATTTCCAACGACTAAATAGACGCTTAAAAAAGTGAAATATTTATCACAACATGCGCATCATGGTGAAAGGTCATTTCACATAACAAATACAACTACAGATGTGCAAAAGCATGAGAAATTTGTGTGTGTTAAGTTCAGTCACCCAATCTCATCAGTGTGAAATAATTCGACACTCATTATCACTGATCACAGCATCATGCGGCGCGCAATCGACTCACCTGCGCAGCTCGCCGGGCGTGCTGTTGCGTCTGCCGCGCATGTCGCCCGTCTCGCCGCCCACGGCGCTCAACTGCGCCACCCTGGGCGACCGGCTGCCGTCGTTGACGCGCGCCCGCTGCCGCATGCTGTTCGACCGCACGTTGCCGTGCCGGTGCGTCGCGCCGCCGTCCACGCGCAACAAGTGCTGCTGCGGCGCGGCACAGGGCGGCTTGAGCAGCGCCTCCATGTCGCTAGCCTCCACCCGCTTGCCCTGCTCCATCGTGGACGAGTCGCCTGCGCTCTGGGAACTCTGTAAACGGACACGCGATAACTGTCTCGCTTACTCCTATGGCACGGCGCCGTGCCAACGCAGGTCGCATGACGCACTAGCGGCGCGAGCTTATGCGGTGCCACCGGCGTCCGCTGCCGCGCCGCCGCCGCCGCACAAACAGCGCGCAGTGAGAAGGCAATCTGTGCGCGCGGCCGCAGTGCACTGCAGCGGGGCGGCGCGCGCTCGCACTCCGCTCGCTTCGTCCGCCGCCGCGGCGCGCCGTCGCAACGGCTGCGGCTTCTCTTACTTGGATATGCTCGCGGCGCAGCGCCGCCGCCAGTGTTTTGACAAGTTTCGGCGCGCCCGAACCAAGTGCCGCGCACCAACGCGGGTGACTTCTGAGCGGCGGCTTTTGTCGACCAAATCCATCATGGCGCACGCAAAGGCAAGCGCTGCAACGCAGTGAGCCGCGCGCCGGCGCGTCATTTTTCACGCGCGAAAAATGCCGCGCGACACCGGCAGGCCGGCCGGCCACAAAGGCGACCTTCTAGCGGCTCGGTGCTGCGACCGGCACGAAATAGCGTTACCTTTTGAAGACGCGCCCGCCCGAACAGAGCATTAAGCAAATGTCAGCTGTGCATCCGCGCAAAGAGCTAGCTAGCAACGGCGCCGCCCCCAAGTGCGCCGCTCGCTTCTCTTGCCGCTTTGTTGCGCGTTCCACACGAAAACACTGAAAACACGGGGGGGGGGCGGCCGTGGCTGGGGTTGTGTGCGCCTCTTTCGTCATGATGTGGGTTGTCACATTTGGTTTGGTCACCTTTCAATGCGTCATTGAACATATGAGAAAAAGACAAATCTAATTTCTTTTCATTGGAAATCGATGTATACTCTGTCTAACAAATTTTGTAAGGATTGGAATTTATTGAAAATGGACATTATGTGTGGTGAAACTCCTCGATGGTAGTCAAGCCTCTGCACACAGAACAGTAAACCTATCTCACAAATCACACATGTGGTTTAGAATGTGCGAGTGTCTCACAAAAAAACACAACAGGAAATAATAGATACATTCTGGATTGCAATGTGGGTTTATCGACTACAATTTTGAAGAACACATAAGCAAGCTGGATAGAGTGTAACACATTACAATGATAAACAGTGAGGTCTAAAATTTAGCTTGTAGAACATATGTACACACCACATGTCAACTGCAGAGTTGTTAAAAGTACTGAAATTTTTTTAAAGTAAATGTAAATGTAAAGTATTTTTATTTTATTCACACATGAGTACAGAAAACGTTAAGTATTTTATATTTATTTTGATACTGTGTAAAAGGTGAGTAAAATATTTATCTCCAGAGAAAACATGAAATTACTGTATTTCCTCAAAATACCCCCCCTTGAATTAACCCCCTCCCCTCAAAATACCCCTAGGTGTTTTTGCGCTGGGGAAAAAATAAACCCCCCTCACAATACCCCCAGTCTTCGATGAGGTCAATCATGACGTATTTATTGGGGCCGAATCGCATTGCAGCTATACATAGAGTACTCTGTATGGCTATATCTAAGTTTTTATGTTCTAACACATCCTCTTTTGTAACATTTATTACCAGTTTTGGGTATGTAAAACCCATTCTTTACTACGAACTTACTGAAAATTTCTGGCAAAATAATAAACCCCCCTTGAATAAGCCCCCCTCGAAATACCCCTCCTAAAAATTTCCACTCTGAAAAAATTAACCCCCCAAGGGTATTTCGAGGAAATACGGTAGTATTTTTCCAGGGAAAACATAAAAATAGTGTTTTTTCACAGAAAATGTAATAGTGGGTATTTTTCTCACAAAAATAACATAAAAATTGGTGTTTTTTTCAATTTTTACCTTGAAATACATCAAAAATGTGTGTTTTTATCTCTTGATAAGTATTTCTAAGGAAAATGTCCTATTTTTGTCACTTCTATCTGGAAAATCACATTTTCTGTCCCCTTAAAATACATTTTATGTACGTGTGTACTTACAGGTATGCGAGTACTGGTGTGTTTCTTTCAGGAGGAAACATAAACATATTTACACAGTATGCAAGTATAAATATTTATTGAGTAAACGTAAATATGTTTTAACAACTATGGTCAACTGTTATATCATGATGTTTGTGCTGTGGAAGTGTAGCCTGGTAATGGAGGTGGATTGCATGCCATTGATGTGTGCCAGGCCAGAAAATTACAAATGCAAAGGTAAAAATTTTGCATTCAGAAACAGAAATAGAAAACGGAAAGGTGACCTTACTCCACACACCTCTGACATGGCTGCATGCACGCAGCATTTTGCTGTGAGGTTTACTTAACTGAGCGGCCAAGTAGCGCGAGACGATGGGGAACATGACCAATGAGCTTGTGACGAAATGAACACACGGAGGTGGCCGGGAAGTGCGCTAAAGCTGCAAGCGTCTGACTGCCAGTGGGAGGCAGCCGGCTCGCTTGATAGCACACGCTGGTATAATAATCCATGAGCATGCACGCATGATCCCGCGGCGCGGATGTCTGAAAACAGACCCGGCCGCACATAAGCTCGCATCGCCTTTGATTGGCCCGACTTTATTGTAGCAGAAATTGCACCCTGCGTCAATAAACCCTTTTACCAGTTTATAAAAAGTGTGCTTGTCAAGTTACTTCCTAAAATACTTACAGCCTCTAACATTAGTTACCAACCATATGAATTGACACATACCCGATTAAATATAGGTATCTAGCCCGTCAATTGCCATTTCAAACCCAAAAAAAATCGGGCAGCCCGACAAAAGTCATGTCGGACAATTTTAACCCCCATCTCCTGTCGTAGCCGCATGAACAAGTTGTAAATGTAATCGATGTCTGGCGGCCGCAGAGAAGCTATCATATCTGACGCCACTGCATGTCGCCAGTGACGGGACGGCAACTTGTGACGCGCAAAGTGCCGACAAAGATTCGGCGGCAACAGCCATCCATGACGCGTTTGGCTAGAAGTATAGGGCTTGACGCATGGATGGTAAATAACAGTGCGGTGCGTGATGTGACCATGTACACTTGTTTACTGCTGAAATTTGGAGACTGATAAGTTTGTTTTCAACGCATTTGTGTTTACCAGAAGGAATCATTTTCAGTCTTCTCCAACAGCTGTTGACGAACTTCTCATTCCGGTTAACTCAAATGTGTTCAAAACGGATTTATCAGTTTCCGAAATTTCGGCCGTCAACTGGAGTGTTCATGTGCGTGCGGCTAATGAAGTCACACGCATGGATCTCGCGTGAACGAGCATCGCTTTTTAGGCATTTAGGCATTTGTTTACAGTTGACATGCTCTGCAGTTTGCTGCCGCACGAGCTTGCTTATCTGCGCAATTTTCGCCGCCCCTGTTTTTAACTATGACAACTGTGTGCACCAACTGAACCTGCCAATGAAAAAACGATGGCGAACGAAAGGAAGATTCAAGAACGTTTCTCAATTTTCGAAATTTTCGAGTTTTTTTAATTTTATTTACCGTAGTAAAAACACGCAAATATAGAATTTTCTTAAAGAAAATTTAAAATCGCGTAAATGTTACATACCGTATATCCTCGAATAAGACCCCAGGGGCCAGATTAAATTCTCCCTGCAGATTTGTAGGGTAGGGCGTACGCCCGATAGATTTTTTAAAGTTCAGCCGCATCGACGCACATGCACCGAGAGCAAGGCGGTTTGTAAAAATATACGAAACCATCCCTTAAGGTCGCCGATATTGCAATATGACGTATATCTCTTCGATTTTGGCCCGGAAATCACTATTTCCTCATTTCTTGGCCGTCTGCCAATTCGCTTTTTATTTTATTTTGTCGGGCGGGTTACTCGTATTGGGCCCACACACGCTAGTTGACATCGACACAAAATGTCAACTGGTGCCGATCCCGATTCAAAGCTCGCTGACGAGTGGACGAACGACGTTCAAACGCAAGCTTTGAATTAGGAACGGAACCAGTTGACATTTGGTGTCAATGTCAACTAGCGTGTGTAGGGCCATAAGTCGCGCTTTTGTACGCTCGTGCATGCATTTCTTTCTTGTCGCTGCCCTCATGGTTTCGGTTGCAGACAGTGAACACCAAAAAAGTGACCACCTGACTACACAAAAGCGCGACTTATGCGAGTAACCCGCCCGACAAAATAAAATAAAAAACGAATTGGCCGACGGCCAAGAAATGACGAAATCATGATTTCCGTGCCAAAATCGAAGTGATATACGTCATATTGCAATATCGGCGACCTTAAGGGATGGTTTAGTATATTTTACAAACCGCCTTGCTCTCGGTGCATGTGCGTCGATGCGGCTGAACTTTAAAAAATCTATCGGGCGTACGCCCTACCTAGGGTGTCAAATTTCCGTTTCCGTTTTCCGTTTCCGCCTTTCCGCAGGAAAATTTTTTACCTTTCCGTTTTCCGGCAGCTGAAATTTTTTTACCTTTCCGTTTTCCGTTTTCCGCTGAGTGAAAATTTTTTACCTTACCGTCTTCCGTTTTCCGGCAGAAATTTTTTTTTACCTTTCCGTTTTCCGTTTTCTGTAAAGTGAAAATTTTTTACCTTGCCGTTTTCCGTTTTCCGTAAAACAATTTTTTTGACACCCTAGCCCTACCCTACAAATCTGTAGGGAGAATTAAATCTGGCCACAGGGGAGTTATTTTTTCGTCAGAGTTTTTGAGGGGGGAGTTATTCAAGGGGGAGGAGTTATTCAAGGGAGGGAGTTATTTTTTCCTCAGAAATCCTGGACTTAATTCATTGTATGAATGCATTCTGTCAACTCGTGTAATACAGCTATTTGTTCAACAACAACAAAAAGGTGTGTATAGTGACACACTGCGTACACGTTATGTATCTGTTGTCGCTGCCATATGTAAACATTATTTTGTATTTTCATCCATCATTTTTGTAGCATATTTTTCACCTAGAGGGGGGAATTATTCAAGAGGGGGGGTATTCGAGGGAGGGAGTTATTTTTCCGTCAGAGTTTTTGAGAGGGAGTTATTCAAGGGGGAGAAGTTATTCGAGGGGGGTCTTATTCAAGGATATACGGTAAACACCTTCTCATTTACAAATCTGCAGCAAAAAAAAAATTGGAATATTTATCGGAAGTCGAGTAACTGCAAAAAAGTTGATCCCATTCAAACCCAGCAGCCGCTGGGCGACATAAAGCGGCCACATTTGCAATGCATTGAGTTAGCGGAGTTAGGTATTTAGATCCCAATTGAATTGTGAGTTCGCAGCGGCAAAAATACAGTGGCGACAGAGTCATTACGTATGCCGCTGTCGAGATCATTTCCGATCTGTGCGGCAAATGCGAATGCAAATGAAATTTGAAAATATTTTTGGGATGGTTTTGCTGTATTTTACCATTTTCTAGTGTACACACTTTTTAAGCTCCACACAATAGTTTGCGGCCGAAATTTCGGTATCTAATAAAGATGTGCCAAACCACGGTGATGCGACCAGAATGTATCATTTTTGACCACCGTCGACAGTAAATATTTCCTCGAATTACCCGCGCGGGTTTATTTTTTAGAGAGGAAATTTTGAGGGGGGGGAAACGAGGGGGGTATTTCGAGGGGAGGGTTATTATTTGGCCAGAAATTTTTCGAAATCCCAGTGCTAATTTGTTGTTTGAAACTAGGGTGTCAACTTTCCGTTTTCCGTTTTCCGTTTCCGCTTTCCGCAGGCAAATTTTTTTCCGTTTCCGTTTTCCGGTTGCTAAATTTTTTTACCATTTCCGTTTCCGTTTTTCCGGCTCATTTTCCGTTTCCCGGCAATTTTTTTCAGTTTTTCCACCTTTTTCCGTTTTCCGGTTCAATTGTCTGTTTTTCCAACTTTTTTCCACTTTCCAGCTCAATTTTCTGTTTTCTGTTTCAGCCAAACTCGTAAAAATGCATGCAGGTTCTCAATGAAGTGAATTTTTCCTATTTCTAGTGAGATTTCTGCAAAAAAATTTAATTCAGGATAAATTTCTGCAAATTTTTTTCTGTTTCCGGCAAAATTTCAGCAAATTTTTTCCGTTTCCGGCATAATTTCAGCAAATTTTTCCGTTTCCGTTTCCGTTTTCAGGCCTTCCATTTTTCCGTTTTCCGTTTTCCGGCAAGTGCAAATTTTTTTCCGTTTCCGTTTCCGTTTTCCGGCATGTGCAAAAAAATTTCCGTTTCCGTTTCCGTTTTCCGCCAAAAAGTGTTTGTTGACACCCTATTTGAAACGTACACAAACGTCAAAAAATGAAACAAAAACTGATAATTTATAACACTATATGGACTTATATATGTAAACACCTTCCTGGACAAGTTCACCACCCATTTTTTTTTCACTTCGAATGCAATATCTCCATCCATGGGGGTGTTATAAAGCTGAAACTTTGTATATAACAAGTTGTAAGACCCCTCTACTCCCCAACAATAGGGGAGGTGCGGCGACCCACCCTGTAGTGAGTCGCCGCACCTCCCCCATTGTTGGGGAGTAGAGGGGTCTTACAACTTATTATATACAAAGTTTCAGCTTTATAACACCCCCATGAACGGAGATATTGCATTCGAAGTGAAATAAAAAAATGGGTGGTGAACTTGTCCGGGAAGGTGTTTACGTAGACAGTATATAACCGGTTCCGACATAACACAGTCATTGTTTTTAACATGTGTTCTGCGTTCCCCGGATCACAAACCGCATTACGTTCTCAATGCAGTAAATTGGGGGGGGGGGTATTTCGAGCGGGGGGTTATAAGTTCATAGTGCCCATTTTGAGGGTGGGGGGTATTTCGAGACGGGGGTATTTCGAGGGGGGTATTTCGAGGAAATAAGGTATATTAGTAGACGAACTCCTTATTCCGGTAATGAGTTCAAAGCTGGCTCGTCAGTTTCCGAAATTTTGGCAATCAAACCATTCCTTCCCTGGAAACTACTCTGAGACATCCGCTTGCAACGCTGGGGGAAAATGATCAGAAAGTCCTAGCAGGTCGCGCTGATTCTGTTGGGAAATTTATTGCATTGTAAATTATAAACATGTAGCGTGGTTGTCATGCTGAGGCATTCAAATGGAAACTTTCATAGACAGAAATACAGAGAAGAACGACAGACTTTCATAGACAGAAAGATAGAAATGTCAGAGGCTTGAAAACTGGATATCAAATTCACGATGTAGTAAACTTTGAAAAGATAGCACTAAGCTTTTTTAAAAACCTCCAAAAACAACAGTATTGTCATCATTGTCACCAAAAGGCTCCCCCAACTCAAATTCTGAAAATGTTACAAAATTCCTTCATTCATTCAAAAAGAATTTACCAAATTTTTAGTTTCCAGAAATATCAGTTCAGTTTACAGAGTGAGCTTGGATGGTCACTAAAAGAAGTGGCCCATGCTTTATTGTCGAGAGATTGAACCATATTTATTTGTTGGCCTTGGATCTTCAGAGAATATCCAAGTTTTTTTAGATAACATACAGACATAAAGATCTATCATATGTCCATTAATAAACTCCCCAAGGAGCTTTTTCTGAACAGATTTATTGACTTCGGGAAGGGGCGTAAAAACGGGATAGGTAAAATAAATAGGTTTTCTCTCACGATAGGTTAACTTTTATCTCAAACAATAGCTCATAGCATGTGTATTGGATAATATTTAATAGGTACTCATACGATCAAAATAGACGTGAATAATATAAATAAACGATCCGGGAATGGTTTCGCACTTTGCCAAGTGAAGAATAAAGTTTCAACTAACAAGGGATTTGATAAGAAGTGATTCAAGTGACAAAAAATCGTACAGCCAGTATTTCGTTGTGTTATAATGTACTAGGTGTTAAAAAATTTTTATTTTTTTTCTTATCACTTGTCCCTTTTAGCTTGCAAGCTTTGATGGCGTTTGCAAAGTACAGAAAGTTCATCAAACACATACCAGGATACATTTTGATTGATCACATGTAAATATGTATACAGGTTCTTAAAACAACAGTTGGGTCCCATCTTATCGTAAAACACAGTCACAAACAACGTTGTAAAATATCACAGAAACGGAATTTTGGAAACTTCATATCCGACACTAGTGAACGAAAAAGATCCGGTAAATAAATATGTAACCGCACCGCACCGGCACCGCGTTGAATATAATGACACCAACACAGGAGGGACACTTCTGAAAATTATAAGTTTCCGGTGCCTTCCATCACTTACCAAAACCCCAATTAAAAAACAACAATCCAAAACAACAGTAAACCACAAACTCTACATGAGATGACACTTTGCATCGTGCTGGTGGTCGGCGTGCATGTGATTGTGGTGCGGCAGCAGTTGGCCGGGCGTCGACTGCAGTTCCGCCGGCGCCAGCAGGTCGATGGAGCCGCGCGGCTGCGTGTCGTGCGCGTGCTGCCGCCGCCTACGATCAAATCTGTTTTCTTTGGTCTGTCGGGTTGCCCGATTGGTTTTGTTGTGTAATGCATATATTTAGATTTTCACCGGGTAAAATGTCATGGTCCCATTTGACATGTTGACATGTACTTTACTCTTGACTCTTGACTTTGCTCTTGACTTTTAACTTGGCTCATGAATTTGACACTTGCGGAACCGACAAAGGGGGCAGTCCCAAAGTGTCAATTGTGTATCCAAATTTTATGTTTTCGTATCCAAATATTATCTTTGACATAAGATTTAGATACACAATTGACACTTTGGGACTGCCCCCTGGTGCCGGTTCCGCAAGTGACAAAGTCATGAGACAAGTGAAAAGTCAAGAGCAAAGTCAACGGTCAAATCAAGAATCAAGGGTAAAGATCTTCTGGCACCAGGTTTGAATATGCAAAATGAAACAGTCATCGCGAATACGGTGTCTAAAATACGGTAAAAATTGGGGACTGTAAAAGAATTAAATTGAATTCGAATCAAATGGCCCACCAGAAGCTGCCGACGCGGGTGGCGCCGCCCGACGAGGCGACGGAGCGGCGGCGCGACTGCGGCTGCGCGTTGTGTTCGCCGCCGCCGCACAGCAGCCCAGCCTCGCGCGCCTCCTCCAGCTGCACTAGCTGCGACGGCCGCACGATGCGTTTGATTTTTACCATATTGCTCGAATAGGCTCTACACACACTAGTTTTCAATTGAAAGTCTTGAAACCTCACAAATTTGAATTTGAACATTTGAACGTAAGTCATTTGATTGAACGCTACGGGAATTTTGAATTTGAGTTCACCGGAACGAGGTGGCTGTAAAACTACAGTTTATGAACATTAGAAATAATTTATTCAGGTAAACTCGGTTTAACTTTCGTTAAAATTATTTATGAGTTTTTGAACCTTATTTGTGAGTTTTCTCAATTTAGGTTGAATACTAGTATGTGTAGGTACATACAGGGTGCGGCAATTTAGACCCCCCTCTAGATTTCGAATAACTTGTCACTGGGTAGTCGGATTAACATTCAAATTTGCCACGAGGTGGTAGTAAAGCGACAATTCTTGGTGTTTGCGTGAATAACTTGAGAACTAGTGGAGCTCTCGCGGCCACATTTTCAGGGATCCTGTACTATTTAGTCGTTAATGTTGACCTTAAATTTGACGTTAATCGGACCACCCGGTGACAAGTTTTTCGAAATCTAGTGGGGGCGTCTAAATTGCCGCACCCTGTACAGTGTATCTTCGTTTGGTGCCCCTCTCTTGAACAGTCCTCAACTCGCCACGTGATCGACACTCACAAACATACAAAAACGGGCCACCTAGCCGAAACGGACCAACGACTTGAACACCTCGGTGACGTTCCAGTGTCTCTTGGCGGAGCAGAAGACGTGGGCGCAGCGCCACTGCTTGGTGACGCAGGCGGCCGCGTCGTCGCACTGCCGCTGCGAGTCGCCGCTGCAGTCCACCAGGTCGAACTTGGCCCCGGCAACCACCACCGGCACGGCCGGTCTGACAGTTATCTACCGTATTTTTTGTAATAGAGCGGCATGTCTCCAATAGACCCTTCAACAGGTTTTGGCTCTTTTTCATAAAAAAAAGCCAACGAAATAGAACGGCAGGCAAAAAAATCATGAGAAAAAAACAGCGTTCTTCTATTAAAATGTCAGTTATTTGGAAATGCGTGAAATTCCCACCATATGCCACCACCGTTTATTGTCAAGTGATAAGTGATAAGAAAAGTCAGTGATGAGGGAACTGACTAGTAACCCTTTTAAAACAACAACAACCGTTTTCACTTACTTGACGTGTTCACTTGAAAAGTTTACTTCTCACAATGTTTTATTATTCTCAACCAGGTTGGCAAGTATGCTCATAACTGTGTCTTTGTCATAAAATGAGTTTTTTAATTTCGGAGAAAAATTGAGAAATATCTTCTAATTTTTACTTCATAGTGTAAAAAATTACGAAACACCAGAAAACTCCCAAAATGCAAAATAATAATCCAAATCTCTTTTCAAACTCCCAATCAAACCAGCACCAGCACCCACCCACCTGCAGGCCCTAATCTGCAGCAGCATATCGTGCGCCTGCTCGAGCGTCTCCCTGACTCTGGTGGTGTCGTAGACGAGCACGTAGCCGGTGGCCGCCCTCACGCCGGTGCCCCTCCAGCGCCCGTCCCACTCGCGCAGCGCGTCCGTGGGGAACATGTCCGGGTCGCCAGACACGTCCGTCAGCGACAGCTCGTACAGCCGGCCTGGGCGTGTGGTTGAGTGAACAGATTTAAATTGGAGAATACTCGAGATATTTGAGGGATAATTGGCCACGCGACTTGATTCACACAATTATGGTAGCATTTTCTATGAAGTACCTATACGCACGGTCGGATATGCATACGTAATGCATTCCCGAAAGTTGGATTTTGAAAAAGTTGGAAATCTCTGAAAAACCTCATGCTTTGAATTCGTACAGTACAGTACAGTACAGTGTTTCGTACTGTCTTGTCAAAACAGTTTACCAAAATGGTCGCGCATTTCATGTTAGTAAACTAGTGGGTGTGTTGGCATTATAAAAAGAGGTAAGATATGAAAATTATAAGGCCGCGTTTACACGGATTTTTTGTGACGACTCAACATCACTAAAAAGTTCAATAAAATGAGTAAAAAGGTTCCAAATTCATGAGAAAAAGTGGTCAATTGTACATTCAACCTAGGCGAATATACATGTCAAATTGCAGAATCGTGTCTATAGCTTAGACTTATAGACGTTTGAAAAAAATTTGCTGTTGTCGGACAGTCTTCCGACAGCCAGCGACAACAGCAAAATTGTTTCAAACGTATATAGGTCTAAGCTAAAAGCACCATTCTGCAATTTGACATGCGTATTCACCTAGGTCGAATATACAGTTAACCATTTTTCCCATGAATATGGCACCTTTTTACTCAACTTATTAAACTTTTTAGTGATGTTGAGTCGTCACAAAAAATCCGTGTAAACGCGGTCTAAAGCTTTTTGCAGGTAAATCTCGGACCAAATATGCAAAAGCTCGCGTAATAGCAATTACCTAAACCACCAAAAATTAGAAAAACACAAAAAGTAAAAAAGAAAATTTATAAGTTTCCCCAACCCTCGCCCCACACTTGCCACCCGTCAACTGCCCAAAACCCTCCCACCCACTATTGAGCACGGCGCTGGCGTAGTGCACGTGTTTGTGCTGCGGCCGGGCGCGGGCGGCGGCGCGGCGCAGCTGCACGCACTGTTCCAGGCGGCTGTCGTCGGGCGCCCGCGCTCTCGCTAATTGCTCTGGCGGGCATTAAGTGACTGAACTTTTTTGCCCGACGATTTTGTCGGGCGACCCGATTTATTTTGGATGCGAGAGTACACGACACAGGATGTCTACTTGTTGACATGTCAATTCAGATTTTGTTTGATCAGTCGGAGATCATCGCAACGTGTAACAGTGCGTGCGCACACTAGTTTACACACAAAATTTCAAAAACTCACAAATCAGCTTAGAACGCATTTGAGTTTTCTACAATGACGTGGCCGTCAACTACCGTTGGCGGATATAGTAAAAATGACTCATTGTGGAAAACTCAAACACGTTAAAGCTCATTTATGAGTTTTCGAAGTTTCGTGTGGAAACTAGTGTGCGCAGGGCCATTTGAATACCTTTCTGCAACCCGTCGCGTCAACTAAAATCTGAATTGACACGAAATCAGTTGACAGCAGATGTCAACTAGTGCGTCAACTAGTATGTAGCGTCATTGTCTCGGAAATATACGATGCCAAGCTAAATAACATGGATCTGATTGATGGGGGACCAAATTCCAAGCCAACGCAACACCAAAGCAATTATCCAGAGCGGCTACCGGTCCGGCGACAAACTGGTGCAGCAGCGACGACTTGCCGGCGCCGCGCGGCCCCAACACCACGACCGTGGCGGCAATCATCGCCACCAGCGAAAAGGCACTGGCGCCGCGGCGCGGCACGACTGCAGCACTGGGAGTCAGTCAGCGCGCGTGCCGCCGGCCGCCCAGGTGATATGATAGTCGGCCTCGCCGGCGGGCAGAGTTCGCGCGGCGCGCCGCTCGGCCCATCGGTCAAGCGCGGCTGCCGGCGGCCAGCGGCGCAGACGTCGCCAGCGGCTGGCGATGGCAATGTGACATGTTTGGGGGTTTCGGGGGGGGGGGGTCGGTGTTCTTTTTTATTGTCTGGGAAAGTTAATGGAAATTTACTTTTATCAGTGAAGGTTGAACAATGGGGTATACGATAATGGAATATACGAGGGTCTAAAAATCCTTCAAAAATAAAAAATTCGGAAACGTCATTAAAAGAAACAGCATATTTGAAAAACGACAACTTATTTTTGAAAAAAGCAACACTGCAATCTTTAACTTTTCTCCCACCAATTGCCATCGTTACATTGGCGCGATATGATACCGCAGCGCAGAGCACTGCGTATAGCCAGTCCCTGTAAACTGTCCCATAAAATCTATCGTAACACATCTGAATGAAGAATCACAGATTTAGTGACGAAAATTGAACAGTGAAAGTAATAGTTTTTAACCGAAATCTCGAAAACTAATAAATAGACTTTGAATGTATTTGTTTCGACCGAAATGAGTTATTTTGAAAGTTAACCGAAATAAGTTTTTTGTAATCTGCATAAACTGGAGCTGACAGTCACCTCATTATGGTATTTTAAACTCAGATGTCACTCAAAGCCTAAGACGTTGTTAGTAAACTAGTGTGCAGCTACATTCAGATGGGTTACGGTAGACTCCACTGAGAGTGCGCACTTCACGGGTAGGTATTTGTATTTATACGCGCTCGTTCCACTGGCATGGAAACGCCGGCGCTGCCGCCCGACGTGCAAAGAGCCACCACGCAGCTCCGATTGGCCATCGGGAGATAAATGCGCACTTCCCATGAGATAAATCCAAAGCGGCGATCATTTTTCGGGCTATCATCGGGCGGGCAACTATTTTCGCGTTGGTAAATGCAACGTGACTTTCAGTCTGGGGCTGGTTCCAAGTAGACAAGTGACAGTGACAAGTGACAAGTGATGCGTCGAGTTATAAATGGTAAGTCAAGTGGCACGTAAACATATAGCATTTTAAGTGTCAACTAAATTTCAAATAACAATAGTTGTCACAGATAAGTTTACATTTCACTTGACTTGTCACCTCCAACTTTGCTTGTGGAAGCACTCGTCAAACCTCAAAACGTGGCTAGCAAATGCCTCACCGAAATGAAAACAGCACAGTAAGGTTATGACATAAATATTTTAGTAAAATACTAAGAGTGACTTTAATTGAACCTACAAAAGCCATCAAAATCAAACAAAATCCTTCAGAATCAAAATACCAGAAAATTTGCCACCGCTACCACAGAGAGCAATTTAAAAAACTTTTCTGATATACCGTATTACCTCGAATTACCTCTCCCCCCTTGAATTAACCCCCCTCAAAATGGGCTGGGGAAATAATAACCCCCCCTCGAAATACCCCCCCTTCGGTATGATGTACATCATGTATGCAATGTACATGATGTATTTATTACTACTTATTTGCATCGCAGCTACACTTATACGCTCATTTGTGTACAGATGTACATCTATAGCCACAATGTGACCTATTTTCTCACATTTATTACCGTTTTGTGTAAGAAAAGGCGTATTCTTTAGTATGAATTTCACGAAAATTTCTGGCGAAATAATAAAACCCCCCTCGAATAAACCCCCCTCAAATTTTGCTGGCGAAATAATAAACCGCCATGGGGGTATTTCGAGGTAATACGGTAGATAAAACATAAAGCGCAGTTTCCCGAAGCAATTTAAATATGACACAATATTTTACGTCGCAGTGAACAATATGAAGTGCAGTTCATGTAAGAAGTACAATAGGTACGTAAATACCTAAAGACCTATTTTATATGTAACTAAATACAAAGGGAACCCAGCGACAGCGCTGCGAGTAGATATTTTTTTTAGTCAATAGATACATAAATAAAGTAGATATGCGAACATAGGGAGGCAGCCACGCACTGATCTCACAAAGGGGGGTTGAAGTTGCTGGAATTTCCCCGGCCCTGAGGACACCACCTGCAAAATGTCAATTTTTTTGCTTTTTTGTTCCAGACGTCTGGCATTTTACATAACATTTTGCATGACATTCGACATTCTACAGGGCATTTTACATGACTTTTGACACTTTGCATGCACTTCGAAATGTTACAGGGAATTTTACATGACCTTTAACACTTTTATTGACATTTTACATGAATTTTGACACTTTGCGTGACATTTGACATTTTACATGGCACTTTACAAGACTTCTGACACTTTGAGTGGAATTTGACATGACATTTAACACTTTACATGGTGCCACACGTGGGTAGATGGTAGGTTAACTTTATCCTATAAAAACGTTCATTCATTTACACTTTTACATTCAAATTTCATGCAACTTCATTTAATCTGCAATCACTTGGACTTTCAAAAATTTAGCTGAACTGAGCCACTGGCAATAAAACTGGAGCTCGATGCCCTGAAACTTATCACTACAGAGCACTAGCCAAAGTGGCACCTAAACATTTAGTGAGCAGCGGTGCGGCGACGCGGCACGAAACGCGCAGCGGCTTGCCGCTTGAGCGGCGGCGCGAGACCCCGCCAACAACGGCCGCGCGCCGCCGGTCTAATTGAAAGGCTCGCCGGCAGCTGAATGGGCGCGCTTGATGAGTGCAATTCAGCTGGCAATTGCAATGCGTTTGATCTGCAGCCGGGGCGGCGGCGCGGCGCGCCCATTGTCGCCAGACCAGCAGAAAGATGGCGGCCGGCGGGGCGGCACAAACGCGGCGAGCCTAGCGCGGCGCAGTCTCAGCTGCAGTTTCGCATGACGCCCCATCGGGCTGGTGATCAAGCATCGCGCTGCTCGCATGATTGCCGCTTGGCTGGACCACACGCGCACGCACAATCCAGCATCTTGTCAAGCGGAAAGTGACAAAAATGTGACAGAAAGGTGAGTGTGATAAAATTAAACTGATGAAACGAAGCGAGTAGAAAGTAATTGAGTAGTAAGTGAGTAGTGATGCCACAAATAAATCTGGAAGCGGTGAAAGGTTCAAGCCACGTGCCAAGAAAAATCCCGTCACTTACAACTTCGCCACCAGCCGTCGCTTGACAACACGTGGAACGGTCCCCCGGCCGCCAGTTTTGACTTGGAGCGGCGCGACGACCAGTCGGCACGCGATGCAACCAGGGTGCATTGGGTCGTTCGCGGCGGGGCGGCACAAGCGCATCAATCAGCCGCGGCACAAACTTGTCCCCGCCCGGCCGCAACACATGTATTTAGATGCGGTGCGGCTGCGCGCGCGTTGCAGTTGCGGCTAGTGATGGAAAAGGCACCGGGAAAAATGGCACCGCTCCGCACCGGCACCATTCCTCAGAAAGGGCACCTGGTACCTTGGGCACCGGCAAAAAATGGCACCGCACCGCACCGGCACCGGTGCCATTCTGAAAAAGATAGCACCAGCACCCTGGGGCACCGGCCGGATGCCGGTGCTAGCACTGAGAGGCACTGCACCGGGCTGAAAGTTCCGAAGATTTATTGGGTATTCTCTTAGAGGCCACACCTTCGGAAGTGCATTTTTTTCATGAACTCTCTATCGATTTTGATGTTTCAGCATTCAAAATGATCAGAATGATGTGGCTATCACTTTATGAAGCAATTATAATAATTACAAATGATAGCTCAAATATTTATCTGCTCCAATACACATACCGGTAGTCACTATTGTCTACTGTCTGGGGTGGATATTGTACAGGAAATGGTTTATATTTTGTCATATACTGACAACAAATTATGAACAAAATAGCAAAACAAACGTTGAAGAAAGCACAATCATGTATTCCCTATTTAGAAGGGTATGGCACATTTCAAAGTAAATTTGACGAGACGTTTTTTCTAAAAATGACTAAAAACAGTTGAATATAGAATATTGATCTTATAAATATGATTAAGCACATGCTGTTGACAAAGTTGTCCGCCCTATTACGACTTGGCCGGTGCCTTTTACTTTGGCCCTGGTGCTAGCATCTTTGGCACCGGCTGAAAAATGGCACCGCACCGGCACTATTCTGGAAAAAATGGCACCGGCACCGGCAGGGCACCCCCGAAAAATGGCACCGCACCGCACCAGCACCGGTGCCCTTCGTTGCCCAGCACCGGGGCACCGGTGCCTTTCCATCACTAGTTGCGGCCAGTGCCGCGTAGCCTCGGCGGCAAGTCGACCAGCGGCCGGCTGCACTAGATTAGTGGCAGCCGGTTCGCGACTTGATTGGCCCTAGTAGCAGTAGTTGATAACGACACCAAAGGTCAACTGGTTCCCATCCCTTTGAAAGTTTGTTGACGAGTAACACTGCGCATTATTGTACCCACATAATCTATGCCGGTGTGCGTTGCACATACCGCGATATTTTTTCAACGCTAGCGCTGCATTGAACACTTTTGCATCTGCATGCCGTTCGTCGGCTAATCAGCAAGCTTTGAATTGGAATGGGAACCAGTTGACATTTGGTGTCGTTGTCAACTAGCGCGTTGAGCCCTTAGCCCTTCGTCGGGCTGCATGAATCGTCGCATCACGCTGCCTGATTCGATGAGCTTGGCTAGTTAGTGACCCCGACTGCCCGAAGTAAGCGTCGGGCACATTAAATTGCGCCGCCGGTGCGGTGCTTCTGGTGCTGGTGATCTAATCATGCACTCCGGCAAAGGTGGCCGCAGCCGCGCCACGGGGGGTAAGTGCTAGTGACCAAGTGGTGACAGGGGGGTGGCATTTTGACGGGGGGTCAAGTGGGGTGGAAAGTGTTCCCGATAGTGACACAGATGCAGGTGGGAGGCAGAAAATTATGTGCGTTGATATGTCTAGAATAATTTTGATGCCCGGCGTTGTTGCAACAAATTTGCGAGCGTGTCAGCAGTGGAACCACAGCGGTACCCCCGCGCCAAACTCCACAAGTCACCCCTGAATTTATACTATACTCGGCAGACATGATACTCTACAAATAGATATGATTTGTCTTGGGCTGGCAGACAGCCAACTGCAAACTTATGAACTGACACCCCACTCCACTCCACTTCATCCCAAACTAGTTCAGGGTCAAGGTTCAGGGACGAGCTAGTCCCAAGCCCTGTAAAGTAGTGTCAAATGCGAAGTGAAATCTAAAGTAAAGTGTCAATTGTGTATCCAAATCTTATTTTTCGTATCCAAATCTTATGTTTTTTGTATCCAAATCTTATGTCGAAAAATAAGATTTGAATACAAAAACATAAGATTTGGATACGAAAATAATAAGATTTGGATACACAATTGACACTTTCTGTAATGTCGCCCGCGTATACCACACCCAAAGGCCACAGCCGTATATGCACGCATGCAAATATGATTTATCAAGCACGGTTTCAGCACTATCGTTATACCCAATGCGGCACGCACTTTAATGGGATTTTTCCATCACACCTACCAATTTGCATCAGTAGAAAGTGGCATTTCAGATATTTTATAAATACAGTGCTGGGGCATAAATTTCTACCATTTGCATCTGAGGGGAGGGGGGTGTTGCTTAAGGGAAAAGGGTCTGTTACAAATTGTGTTAAGAGAGTCTTTCACGCTATTAAAATGGCTACTTCGAAAAGTGGAGTGGAATAAGTTTTTAAACTGGACGACACGCATCAAGTGTTCAGTTTGGTCCACTTATTATCTTTTTGCTGGAATCATTCCACACGTATCCAAATGAGGTTTTTGTGAATGCCACTACCGCGGTCATCACGTCACAGTTTATCTTCTCACCTTGAGCGAGATTTCGTTTTCGAAATTGCAATAACCATAATTAGTGATTTCATTTTCATCGATATTGTAAATATTTATGTTCTGCATTCTATTTAAAAACAAATAAAAAAGAAAATACAACAGACAAGAAAATGTGAACGACGAACCTGAAAAACATTATGTTAGCATATTACTCCATAAAAGTAGAATAAAAAAGGCGACATTACGCATGGGTTACAATATAAAATATAATATAAAAAACAAACAGAAAAAGCATAAAAATGCAACCATAAGCGGGGGCTGTAATCAAGCGTAGACGCAAGCGTTGAGGGCGATCTTGTTCGAGCGGCGCTGGTGCTGCGCCAAGTCGACGGCCGCGCCGCCCAGCCGCAGGTCGCTGATGCAGCCCACCGGCGACTCGTCGCCGACCAAAGCACGCAGAGAGCCTGCACAAGCGAGTGTTGCTGTCGTCGTGTCTATTCCGCAGGCGGTGACACGTCAACAAAGGTGACAAGTCAAAATTATTTTCACTTGTTTACTTGCCACTTGACTTCACAATATTCTTGTCTTGACACGGCTCGACTAGTAGCATAACACTTTTAGCTATCCATGTTTTTCCGCAAAGACACTACTAAAACCATGACAAATACATAATCAGCCTCACGCCGTTATCGTTTGGTAAATACCTTTCAGTTAATATAGGAGAACCGTAGAAACTTTATTTCCAAATAACACACTATAACAACAAATTTTCACTATTAATCACACTATGAGGACCCTAGAAGTTAAATTCACATACTGGTACCAGTCACGAGCCCTGTAAAGTGAAAATAAAGTGTCAAATGGTCATGTAAATGTCAAATGTCATGTAAGATGTAGGGATGGCCGACGGGTTTTTTATATAAATGGAGTCGTTGAAAAAACGTTTTTTTTCATCCCCAGTAAGATGTCAGTCAAATTTGTCAATTTGTCATGCAAAGTGTCAAAATTTCAGTTATGAAATCTATTATTTTCTATTAAAATTTTATACATTTGACACTCGACTTAACACTTTACAGGGCTGGGTGTAATTTCGAGATTGACAACCGCGGTGCCACCTACCGGGCAGTCCGGCCAGGTGCACCGGGTAGGTGGCCAGCTTGTGCACTATCTTGGTCAGGTCGGCGGTGGCGCTGGGCGCGTCGCTGCCGTCCAGGCCGGCCACGAGCCCGTCGGCGCCGAGCCGCACGCGCACCGTGTGCCAGCGGGCGTCGCAGGTCAGCGCGCCGGGCAGCTCTAGCAGCACGCTCAGATGCGGCGCGCCCGCGTCGTGCAGCGCCACCAGCACGGTGCCCATGTGCAGCAGCACCTCCAGCCGGCTGTCGCGCAGCCGCCGCCCGTTGGCCAGCGTCAGCAGCCGCCCGTTCGGCCGGTTCGTCTTGAAGCGCAGCGACAACGAGAGCAGGCCGTCGCTGTCCGGCCGCAGCCGCGTCGCGTCGTCTGCGAGCCACAAAACGTTGACTTGTGCTAAGCTCTTTTTAATTAACTCTGCGGATAAAAGCACTTCAGAAAATCGCAAAGTATTCACATCAAATTGACATCAACCAAAAATTCAGATCAGATTACAATAGACTCTCAGGTTTTTATCACTCATTTTGATCACTTTTAATCCCATCAATTTCTTATCACTGCATTAGTAATTTATCGAATTCGACTTTTCCCGTGCAAAAATATCAACAATCTTTGTCCACGCATTCAATGAAGACGTCCGCAGCGCGACTGCAAACTGACCTAGGGTCAAGTAGGCGTCGTTGCCGGCGACCAGGGCGCCCAGCGCGTCGACGCACGGCGGCACGAGCTTGGCCGAGGCGCGCAGGTCGTACAGCACGTCGTTCACCATAAAGTCGCGCATGCAGCCGCGGAAGTTGGGCGCAGTCTGCATGGGAGGTCAGGTCACAGTCATGTCATACTACGCAGAGAAAGTAGGCTACCGCATATGAGGCATCTAGTTCCAAATGTCGGTAAAGACCAAAGTGGAAAAAAATGAGTTAAGTGCGGATCTGTGATACGTGCACTTATTTCTTCATGATAGCAAAAGAATTTTCTCAATATCTTATACCGTTCCCGAGATATATATATATGCCGATTTTTAGAAAAAAACAAAAAAAATCATCCGAAACAGGGTATCTCCACCCTCAAATTCGAAAAAATTCACTCGAAACAGGGTATCTCCAAAAAGAGCCACCAAAAATTTCACTCGAAACAGGGTATCTCCACCAACGGAAAAAATCATCCGAATTACGGTATAGATTTGTAGCAATCAGTCCAAATTCCCATACAAAACAGAAAAAATCATCCGAATTACGGTATAGAATTCCCATTCAGCGTTTGAAAAAAATCATCCGAAACAGGGTATCTCCAAAAAAATCTTTGTCCGAAACAGGGTATCTCCAAAAAAATCTTTGTCCGAAACAGGGTATCTCCAAAAAAAACTTTGTCCGAAACAGGGTATCTCCAAAAAAATCGTTGTCCGAAACAGGGTATCTCCACTCAAAATTTACTCTCAAGTGGGGCCATTCTCATCGTCTGGCACCATTGACTCTGAAGCGGTGCACCACCACCGCCCAGTCAATCCGATGTACTAAGTGGAGATACCCTGTTTCGAGTGATTTTTCCTTAAAAAAATCACTCGAAACAGGGTATCTCCACTGAATCTGCTGACCTGCTGTCAATCAAATCATCATAACTCCAGCTATATACGTCGGCCGCAGGGTCGAAAATATGGAAAATGTAGACAATTTCATAAGCTTTTCAAAAAGTCTTGGGCAAGACTTGTCACTTTAAAGTTGCACGCTCGGGCCAACTTTGAATTTTCAAATGCAATTTTGGAAAAACCTAAAATGATGGAGATACCGACATTCGGAACTAGATGCCTCATATGCACTCAACAGCAAATGACTATTCTACCTCTAAAGTGAAGCTGCACTCAGAATGAATCATCAAATATCAATGTGCAGCAACACAATCTTAATCGCAATACATTTTAGATGGTGATGCAGTTTACCGATACTGATCAAAAAAGCCATACCTTCGAATAAATCCCTAAAACTTTGAAGGAAGGCCAACTGTCGCAATTTCGAGGAAATAAGTGGAAACAACACAAACCAAATTGTGAGCCTTGCGCCATTTGGAAATGACGCCGCCAACAAAGAGTCGTTTCTTGGTGACGCCGATGGTCAGGGGCGCGCGTTTCATCTCGACCACGTGGTTGTCCACTTGCAGCGTGAGGGTGCGGCCGCGCTTGACCATGTTGACGCTGTGCCACTGGTTGTCGTCGATGCGCGGCGCGGCGGGCACGCGGCCGAAAGACAGCTCCTTGGGCTGGCGGTGGCCTTTGATGTGCAGCTGCAGGTGGCCGTCCACCAGCGACACGTTCAGGTACTGGGTCATCTTCACGTAGTTGGCCCACAGCAGCAGCATGCCCGTCGGCTCCCCGGTGCGCACCATGAACGAGATCGCCAGGCTGCGGGGCCGCGGCACATGTGAACTTTCAACAATCAACTTTGAACGACATTTGTGTTTGCTGGAATTGCGGGTTCGTCAACTACAGTTGACCGAGAGTAACGATAACTCATTCCAGTCAACTCAAATGATTTATGAGCTTCGAAATATTATAAAATCCACAACTCACTTCTCCATCTCCGGATAGGGCTTTTCGAAGGTGATGCGACTGTGACTGCCGTCGGCGGCGCCGTACCTGGCCGCGTTGGTGCCGCTGGCCGCCTCGCTCAGCGCCAACTGGCCGCACGCAGTCGTCGGCGCCTGGTCAAACACGGGGAAAGTTGAGGCATTGAAGCAGGTGTCCATTCCACACTTTGTCAAGTGACGAGAAAAGTGTTAGATAAATTTAAGTTGTAAAGAGAGAGAGAGAGTGACAAGTAAAATTGCAGTTGTGTGTGACCAGGTGGCAATCCCAAGCCCTGTAAAGTGTAAAAAGTAAAGTCAAACGCAAAGTCAAATGTCAAATGTAAAGTAAAGTGTCAAATGTAAAGTCAAATGCAAAGTCAAATGTCAAATACAAAGTAAAGTGTCAAACGTAAAGTCAAATGTAAAGCAAAGTGTCAATTGTGTATCCAAATCATATTTATTCGTATCCAAATCTTATGTTTTTGTATCCAAATCTTATGTCGAAAAATAAGATTTGGAGACGAAAACATAAGATTTGGAGACGAAAACATAAGATTTGGATACGAAAAAAAAGATTTGGATACACACACAATTGACACTTTACTTTGCATTTGACACTTTACTTTGCATTTGACACTTGACTTTACATTTGACTTTGCATTTTATATTACATTTGACATTTGACTTTGCATTTGACTTTACATTTGACTTTGCATTTGACATTACATTTGACATTTGACTTTACATTTGACACTTTACTTTACACTTTACAGGGCTTGGGACTGCCCCCTGTCACTTCACGCACCATATATTCAGTTTGTAAATGTAAACATGTCACTTTTCTTATCACTTTTATTTATCACTTGTCATGGTGCAGAATTGGTCCCAGGCAATCCGAGCACCATACGAGGCGGCGAAATACCCACTCGGAAGTTATTTTAAATATCTTTAAAAAATACCGAGAATAATGTTTAACCAAAAAAACAACAACAATAATCCGGATTCCGAAATGTGAATCTGAACCCCATTGGACCCCTTGCACTCACTGCAGTCAGAGCGGCAGTGGGGCCGCCCGTGTCGTCGGTGTCTCCCTGGGTCGGCTGAGGCGTCCACTTCTTCTCAGCCGGCGCTTTGGTCAGCTCGCCTGCCACAAACAAAACACTATTTTATACACACATTCATTTACATACAGCCGTCAAATGCACCCAGCGTGGTCGCATGCAAGCAAGCAAAACTGGGGGGGGGGGGGGGCAGTGGTTTGCGCACGACACCGCTGCGACGCATGCGGGGCTAGCCGATGAAATCTATGATGGGTCCGCTCCCGGACAAGTGCCCTGGCAAGCGAACAATATTGTATTAGAAAAGTGTCAAGTCAAGTGAACAAGATTTGATATCCCGGTTTACCGCAGAGTGAGCTCAGTGTCCTGGAGGTTCTCTGAAACCCAACTTGTCACTTATCGGAAATTTGAAACTTTCGACGTCCTTCGCTCGCCAGGGCACTTGACCGAGTGCAGAAGTAATCACCAGTTCAATCAAACCACTGTCACATTCTAATACCGTATTTCCTCGAAATACCCCCCGGGGGGTGATTGTTTCAGAGTGAGAATTTTGAGAGAAAAACGTGAAAAATGCAACAATAACCACCATTTATATGTTTTTACAGCCGTATATAAGGATGTAGATGGTATAAACGATGTTCTAACGTAACACAGTAAGTGTTTTGAACATCTGTTATGCATTTCCCGGACCACAAATGCATAGTGCCGATTTTGAGGGGGGGTATTTCGAGGGGGGGGGGGTATTTCGAGGAAATACGGTATCTAAGTATTGAAATGCACCAGTCGCAGCTAAATCTACTCTAGAGTGAAAGGGATGCACGGCAAGCGTTCGTGCGGCCGTGCGGCACGGCAGTCAAACCTGGCGCCAACGCTCCGCCTACAGAATGGCGTCGACGGCGGCGCGCCCGCTGCCGCCAATGCAATGCATCTGAATCAAGCCATTGCATGTGGCAACACAAGAGGGGGCTCAGAAATTGGGGGGTTGCGGTGCGCAGATAATAAATCAGATTTCATGGAAAGGGTTTGTAAATGAAAAGTACCCTACTCAGCTTGCGCAGAAGAATATAAAAGTAGCATAAACTGTTCAAAAATAGCGAAAAACGATTATTAGTTAAAGTGAAATAAAATGACTTAAATGTATAAATATTCTATGGTTTGCTGAAAATTTGTCTCAACGTGTAAAGCCGAGCACACTTCAGCCCCACAAATACCGTATTGGCTTGTTTAGAACCCCCGGGGGTTGCAGTTTTTCACAAGGATGTTACAGTGGGGCTCAATCCAAGCATGGTACTCAATTTAACCATGGTATTCAAAACAAGCCAATACGCGTGGCAATAGACAAATAGCTGGCGCACCAACATCACCCCCCTTGGAGACCCCCCACACAAACTGCTTTACTGGCCAGTGTGGCTGAGCGAGTGTAAACGGACCTGTGGCTGCGGCGAGCAGTCGATTCGTCTCTGTGCCCTCGTCGCCGGCCACGAAGTCGGACTGCATCGGCTGCTCGGCTGAAACGCGTCCAAACTGGGGGCACGGCGAAAACACAGGGGGGTGGCAAAATGAATGCAAGCGAGGGGGGCAAGCGGCGTCGCTTGGCTACATGGAAGAAATGAAAAGAGAGGGCCTGAAATTAGGTTCACGTGGCCGCGTGTCCATGTTTGGCCACATCGAAGACAATTTAGCGTCAGACAAGCGCAAATATATTTTCACAAAAAAATCTGAGAAAGAATCAATGACAGACAATTACACGTCCATAAAAAAAACTTTGACTGAAACTGACTTTGCACTTTGTAATCTCTTTCAACTAATATGTAAACATATTGCGCCTGTCACAATTCGGAAATGGATCCTGACCAGAGACAAAAGTCTACAAAAAAGACAAAATAAACTAATTCACTACCGCGACAATAGAACGCCGCGTGTGGACAGGAAACACAGGGGGTACATAGGGGGGGGGCAAACCTTGGGCACTCTCCGGCTGCACGACGCCGTCGAGGCGACACACGCCCAAGTACGCGTTGGACATCTCCTCGGGCACCATGGGCACACGTCTGCGATGGCAGGTGTGGTTAGATGGGAAAAGGGCACTAACTGTGGTGAGTGACGATGGAAAACCGACCGAAAAGGGTTTTAGATTTTTAGGTGTTTTTTCAAACACGACTTTGAATTTTTCAATTTTTCGAATTTTTGATCTTGAGATTTTGTTTGCCATCGCCATTTGTGATTGGTAAGTAATGGTAGAAACTTTTCGAATTTTACGTGTTTTTCTTCAAGAATCAGTTGCAACTTTTGGATCACTCTTTTATTTCCACGACCACGTTGAACTGTGACCCAAACTACAATCTACTTGCAGACACAGTGCCGACCAGGCCGCACCTGAAGTCGGAGAACAAGTCAGAAATGCATCCGGAGAGAGCGCTCATCGTTGAGGGAGTCTCGTCGGCGGGCGGGCGCACGGAGGCGGGCAGCCCGCCCAGGAACAGCTGCGCCCGCGCCGACCCGATCACCGAGTTCGCCGCCAACGGCACCGACTTCTCGATGCGGTCGTTCATGCTCAGCGTCACCTGCGGGGCATGCGCTTTGTGAAGTGTTACCTAAATGAAGTAAAGTGTCAGATTTCATGTGAAAAAAAAATAAAGTTTTTTATCGCTGAATTTTTTACACTTACCGTATTATCTTCAATATAAGGTATGCCTCCATTATAAGGTATACCTCCAATATAAGGTATCCTTTAATTGTTTGGAAGAATGTTGTTCACTGTTGGTTAAATATGTGCAACATCCGCCGAAAACAATTGAAGGTACCCTCGGTAAACTCTAATATGAGACACAGTAAAAAGCTGATGAAATCAATATTAGGTACACCTTATATTGAAGTAGCATGAAAATTGACAAAGTTATATGACATTTTACATGACTTTTGGCGCTCGCTTTCACATTTTACAGCGTGCGGGACTGCCAGGGGAGGTGCCTGGTGCAACCCGGACGGACCTTGTTGTCGTTGCGGACGAGCAGCAGGTTGTGCAGCTGGCCGTCGGAGTAGATGGCGCGCGTGCGCAGCGTGGCCACCTTGGAGCGCTCCTTGGCGTTCGTGCCCAGGTGCACCACCACGTGCCCCCCGAACAGGTACACCGACATGAAGCCCTGCGAGTGCGGTTGAGCGGATTGCGATGAACGAGCCCTGGAATCGATTGCGAAATTGTATTATGGTGGGTTCTGACTAGGGTTCAAACGGGATTGACTTTTCGGGATCGGGATTGGTTTTTTGAGATTTCGGGATCGGGATCGGGATCGGGATTGGCCGGGATTGGGGTCACGGGATCGGGATTGGCATTTTTTCGGGAACGGGATTGGGGTCTTGGGATAGAGATTTTGGCCAATGTTTTGGCATCCACAGTTGTTCGTAAAGGTCTAAAAACACTGTTGGATGCCAGAAACGTGGCATAAAATGAACGCTGGGGGTTTGCGTTCACATTTTTGCATGCAAAAACGTCGTTTTTTCACGTTTGATAATTACCACTAATTTTTCCGGGATCGGGATCCCGGACTTTGGAGTTTCTCGGGATCGGGACTGCTAAATCCCGGAATTTCACGGGATCCGGGATCGGGATCGGGATCCCGTTTGAACCCTAGTTCTGACTGCGCAGAGCCGTGTTCCAGTTCGACAAAAGTATGAAATTTTATCACATGATCTTAGAAACAGAATAAGATAAAATAAAAAATACAAATACGTACTCGGATTCCGGGAAAAAAAATCTTTTTCCTAATTTTTTTTTCTCAGTTACCGTCTATACAAATGCATTTATCAGTTACTGCAACTGGGCCAGTTTTTGCGACTTCTAGTTCCACAAATTTTTTATGACTAGTAAAAAACACACTACACACCACCCGAATTTGAAATCTCTAAAAAACTTTATAAAACTATCTTTTTCCCGCAAAAGAGCATCTCCCCACTCAAGATGGGACCCCACATGCAATCAATCAACGGTAAGGCGAGCACGAGCGGACTCACGTGCCCAGTGGGCTCCCTGGCGCGGCGGCGGTAGGTGGTCAGGCTGGCCGACTGGTAGAGCAGCGTGGCGTTGGGCTGGCGCGTGCGGAAGTTGAACGACACCATCGAGTAGTCGGCGTGCAGCGACAGCCCCGGCAGCACCACGTACGCCGCGCCCCCCGACGGGTCCACGCTCACCACGCGGCTTTGCGTCACCAGTTTCTTCTGCGACATCACGAAAACACCACCAATGGTAAATAATGTGTATTGGCAATAGCAGAATACCTAGTGCAAGTCTACCAGAAATTTTTCATTATGGGTTTTAGGGAATTTTAAGTGCAAAAGATTGCTTTTATTCATGCTACAGTGTAATAATAAGCCGTGATATGCTAGTGTAGTATATAATATCCAGCCATCGTGCCCCCACATACTTGTACAGTGTGTAGCTAGGGTGGCAGACGGTACGGGCTTGCGGTAAACCGTACGGTACGGTAAATTTTCTCTTTTGCGGTAAACGGTACGGTACGGTAAATCTTCATTTTGCGGTAAACGGTACGGTACGGTAAATCTGAAAAGTGCGGTTCGCGGTACGGTAAATTTTCGCTCGTCAGAAATGTACCAATGCCGGACTACAGACAACTTTTACTTCATAAATTGACACTAAATTTAATTATGCAAAGTGTTAATGGACGTTAGAACACAATAACAGTGTGATAACATAGAATTACATTAACCACAATGCAGTGGTTCAATATATAGGCTTTTTCAAGGTTTAGAAGAAAGAAATGGAGAAAAATTGCTAAAAGTGGGTGAAAAATTGCTAAAAGTAGGTGAAAATGGTAAAAAAAAGTGTATAAGTGCATATGGCAATGAGCCATGAATTCAATTTGGGGACACACTTCAACCCCCATTGGAGACCCCTGCTGTGTAGCCATAAGATAGCAACTGATTTCAATTCAACAGCAAAGTTGCTATTTCATTAAAACATTAATTTTTCTTTTGATTACCTTTTGTATACTACCCTACATCAAACATATGTACCTACAACAAATAAGCTCAAAACATTGAGGGTGATGTAAAACACCTACAGTGCGATTTGAAGCACATGGCTTGATTTTAAAAACACATTATACTAATGTAAATGAAGAGTTGCAGCCATATTGCATGTGGAAATGGAAGTGCTTCAAATCAGTCAAAACAATGTTGTCAAATTTGCGCGCTTGCCCGCAAAAAATTTGCAGAACACGACATTTTAAAGTAAATTTTAAGGTCAATCTGAGTAAAATTTACCGCATTTTCTGCGGTAAATGAGTGCGGTACGCGGTACGGTACAGTAAATTTTGGAAAATGCGGTACGCGGTACGGTACGGTAAATTTCTAAAAGTGCGGTAAACGGTACGGTACGGTAATTTTTCCAAAAATGCGGTACGGTATGGTACGGTACGGTAAATTCTGCCACCCTATGTGTAGCATCACTGGCAATGTATTAGCCTTCTCTTACAACCTTATTTAAGCACTATTCCATGCTGAACTTCACTTGAAGTCACGAATGTTCGACAAAAGGCGATATACGTAATAAGTCGATGTAAAATGGATATTTTTGAAAGAAATCACTGCTTATAATGCTATCCCATGACTCCACAGTCATAATATGACCACAAAAAACATAACAATACATTGTCTGACACTTAACATACCCATATTTATTGTTTCTCTATACCCCCGTTTTGGGCGATTTAAAAAAAAAATCTGATTTCAATTTTTTTTCAATTGATTTTTTTTATAAATCGAGGCGTTTAAAAAAATTGATTTTTTTCCAACCCTACCCCCTAGCCCTAATCATGCAAAAATTCTATCAACTCCAAAACGTCGTATCCACCGAGCCCCTCTGAGCACCTGGTCGTCGCGCAGACATCCCGGCTGCACGTTGTACGACTTGGCTGCGGCGGTGATGTCCAGCGCGTCGCCGACGCCCGCCACGTCGGGCCGGACTTCGTACACGCAGCCGAAGAACCCGTCCCACTTGATGTCGTACTTGTCCCAGGCGGAGCTATTGAAGCTGGCCGGCACGCCGCCCACATAGTGCTGCTGCGACTTCACGTTGAGCCCGTACGCGTCGCCCGGCGCCGTGCCCGACACCTGCGGCAGTTGCGAGTTTGATGGGGGTGAAAATGTTCTAAAAACCTGCTGAAAATAACTAAAATGTTGAAATTTGATTTAAAAAATCGCGTTGACACGATTTCTAGATTTTTCACGCATTAATACAATCATTTCCTCAATTTCGAGAAAAACCTGGTGATAAAAAAGCAACAAAAAAAACTCAAAAATCTTAATTTGTCTTAAAACAACAACAACACAAAGAACACGCGACAAACCTCATCATCAGGGGCCAACTGGAGAGTGGCGTTCTGGCGCTGCCGCTTGAGCGTGATTGCGGTCGTGTGCCCGTCGTTGTAGGGCCGCAACGACTCGAGGCTCAGGTAGCTCGTGCCGCCCAGGTAGAGCTGCGCGCGCACGTGCCCCCCGGACAGCTCCACCGACACGAAGTCCACGTTCGCCTGTCAGAGGGAACGGGGTTCACTGATAAGCGAGTAAAGGAGGCGGAGCTTGGTGCCTTCGGGCCCACACTAACTCGGTAGTTGACATCGCAAATTCGTGTAAACTGAATGTCAACTGAATGTCAAGAACACACAAATTTATAACTAGTGTGTGTGGGCTTTTCACACTTCTGGGTGGTGTGTAATTTTTTGTAATCTTGAAAATGTTGGCTATAGAAAATCACAGGGTTAAGTATGTCCCCAAAACGATGCAGCACTGAACATTTATGTGCACTGTCCAAACGTTTCCGGTTTATTCCCAAAAATTGTGATTTTCGGAGAGAGAAAACACGTGTCCATCGCAGGAAGTTTGATGGAATTGTATTTACGGTGCGGCAACATTTCCATCTCGCAGAACACAAGCAGCACTGACGGGATCTCCGCGGAAGTAGAGCAGTCCATCAGGCGAGTAGGCGGCGAAGTAGATGACCAGATGAAAGGCGTCGAAGCGGTACCAGGCGTCGGAGGGGTCGATGCTGGCGTAGCCGTCCCTGAACATGTGGCCGCTGACCGCCGCCGCCTGGGGGGCGACCCCGCCGACGCACGACCTGCTGGTCCGCTCGAAGTTCCACAGGTCCACGCGCTTGCCGTCCATCTGCACCGAGCCGACCACGCCGCGCAGCCGCGCCTCGGACACGGACGGCGGCTGCGGGAGAACGCGAGCTATGGGCCACTGTCGTTGATGGAGCACTTTGATTCCATTCCGTGCACCGTGGTTAACTTTGAAAAATGCACCGTTCCGAGGAAATATAATTAAATACAATTTCAGAAATTTCCCAAACAGAAAATCAAATTTATTTTTGAAAATCTCACAAAATATTGGAAAATCTCTCGGTCATTGAAAATGTTATTGAATTTCAACCTAAAAATTCTAGAAATTCAAAAACAGAGATGGAAAAAAGCGCTGTTATTCAATGGCTCCGCTTTTAAACCCCCCGCTTTTTATTAAAAATGCACTTTTTCGCTTTTTTCAAAAAAAATTCATCACATTTCCTGAAAAGCTCCCAAATATGGTTCTTAGTCAATAAATACAGGTATATCAGACAAGTTACAGTACCTGTGATAATATGTATAGCCATAGAATTGTTGTGGAGCATTGCGATAGCATTATAAGTGGTGATTTCTGCCAACAAAATCAACATTTTTACGTAGACTCGTTATGAAAATAGCCATTTGTCAAAGTTCCGTGAGTTCAAGTGAAAGTTAGGCATGGAATAGTGTTTAAATAAGGTGATAAGAGTATGCTAATACGTTGAGACTGACGTTTCCCACTGTAGAAGTATGTGGGAACACATTGACCTGATATTATATACTACACTAACATGTCATGGCTTTTTATTACACAATAACATGAAGGAATAGAAAAAAGCTTCCATTAAAACACTTCAAATGCATCAAAAACCAATGAAAACAACCACCAATGGTAATGTGCATGTGAAATTGCGCGCTTGCGCGCAAAAAATTCAACATACCTAGTTCATAAGTAGTAAAAAAAATTGCCTGCGCTGGGAACCTATTCAGAGCGGCGTTTTTTAAAAAAAGCGCTTGGAAAAAAGCGCTGGTCATCCCTACTCAGAACCCATCTAAAGACAACAAGAACCCAATTGTTGCGATATTGGCAATAAAAATTATTTTTGAAAAATGTATTGACATATTTTAATAACTTATACTTATTTAACAATAATCCTAAGTATGTAGATGTAAGTTATTGAACTGCATGAAACTGTTTTGCAGAAAGTGCAGATGTCAGAAGGTGTGATTCAATATCTGAGTGGGAAATTCTGTTTTTTAATGTCTTATTCATTTGGACCAATGTCGGCTTTTCGTTTGAAACTGAATAGATTTAGATTTTCTTATCTGTGCCCACGTTCGTAGCTTTGACAAATCATGTTTTGTCTGCAATTCGATTGCTGTTTTTCAATTGAGGCATCTAATTCTAAAAGTCGACAAGTCCACAAAATGTGATTTTGAGTAGATCGCATTTTAAGTTTCCGATCCAATTCCAGGCCCGTGGTGCATGTCCAATTTGGCTCTCTCCCAATTTGTCGACTTCTTGCCCAAACTTGTTGCATTTTTTCCCAAAAATGTCAAATTTGGCACTTTGCCATATAGGCATGTGAGGTCAAAAAATTTATGGAAAATGATGAAAAATGTGCAGAAGTAGCCCCAGATGACGTTTCCGGGCCTAACTCGAAATTTTCACATTTTGGACTTGTCGACTTTTAGAATTGAACGCCTCAATTAGATTTTAAGCCCCAACTCCGTCCAAAAAAAAGTACCAACCAAATCATCCGGCTCCGCCCCCAGTGAAATAGTCGTCTGGCCCGGCTCAGTGTTGAAGATCATAGCGGCGCCGCCGAACGTGTGCTCGACCTTTTGCTCCGGCTTGAGCACCGCGGGGGCGCCTTCCTGCCCGCCGTCGGTTTTCACCAGACTGAATGCCAACTTGGCCGCGTTGCCGTGTCTGCGGCGGTACGCAAAGCCGCGTGTGAGGGGGGGGGGTAAATGAGGCAGGGGTCTCCAATGGGGGGGTAACTGCCACAGACCCCCCAAACATTTTATGATCAGCGTCCGTCAAAAATCATTTTGCCAGTATTATCCATAAATAAATAAATGAATATATATTTTAGAATATCGACTTTTCCTTCGATAACTCTTCAAACGATCGATAAAAGCCCAAAGTGCCATCAGCCAAAGACACGGGCACTGACCTCTCGACCTGCACGTCGTACCAGGTGGTTTTGTCGGCGGGCGGCACCGAGTCGACTCTGTGCGGGTTGGTGATCATGCGCGCGTCGGCGCCGATGTCCCACTGCAGCACGAACTGCCGGTCGACCAGCGACAGCGCGATGAACTCGGACGGTTGCTGCGCGGGGGGGGGGGGGGCTAAATGGTTCACGTGGCGTGCTTAATAATCAAAATACCCGCTTCTTGTGATGCGTGCAATGAATGCGAGCGTCTCATGGACAAAATAGAGTGCAAAAAGTGCACTGCAATCGATGGGAAGCGAACCAGCGCTTCTCAAATTACGACCGGGCGCCGCAGCCGCCGGACCACAGGCTTCACTCAAGTCACGTTTAGATACTCATAAAATGGCGCTACGCACACTGAAGCCGAAATATTCGGCATACGCACGTTTTCATCTGCCAAATCCGAATTGAAAAATTGCCATTCGGACGTTTTAAGTTCGGCATTTTAGGGGCCGCCATATTGAATTTTGAAAACGTGCGCACGATATTCGGATGAATTCGGACGAATTTGAGCGTTAATTTTTAGACGCTGTAGTATTTCGAAAGCAACATACTTCGCCATTTTCTATGATAAGTACGATAGCTGAATGTGTGTATTGAACTTACCTATATTCATTTTTAGAAGTGGTAAACAACATTCGTCACCTGCCTCACCGCTAAATCATGAAATCGCACTCACAATTTCGACAATTGTACATTTTTCGCAGTTCAGCATTCAACATTTCATCTGATTTTGCCGAATGGTTTCCGCATGAAAAAGTGTACGCATCTTTTGAATGCTGAAATACATGCTGAATTGACAAACCGCCTAATTTTCAAGAGTACGGACGATTTTAGTTCAGCAAGTTTTTTTCTATTCAGCATTTAATTCGGCATTTGTCAAAAACGTGCGTATGCCGAATATTTCGGCTTCAGTGTGCGTAGCGCCAATGAGACAGCACTGCTCCCATCCAACTCACAGTGCGGCGGCGTCTGGTCTTGGTGAGGAAGAGCAGCGCGTTGGGCACGTCGTCGGCCGGCCGGTAGAACACGCGGATCTTGTTCGACGCGGTCGGGTGCGCCGGCGACAGGAACGAGCGCACGCACGCGCCCGCAGACTCGTCGCTCGGCGCCGCCACCGCGACGCCGATCTGCGGCGGGGTTAGCCATGTCGCAGTCAGACACAATCAATATTTACCGATGCACAGACGAATAAGATCTATCGCGAACCCTGCAAAACTTCAAATAGGGATTCTGATTTCACACACACGTTAATGTTCGAACGTCATAATGTCAAATGTCATTCATGCAAAGTCTCAAAAGTCATGTAATGAAAAATGTCAAACGACCAGAGAAATTTTCTAGAAATTGACACTTTCTTTTACATAACATTTTCCATAACTTAGACAATTTGCAAGACATTTCACATTTGACCGGCTCTGCGATTGCCACCGCCATTCAAGCTTCTCGTTCGCACGAGCGACGACCGACTGCGAACTGGGCAGCGCGCACCTTGGCAGCCTTCTGCTTGGCCTCCCTGATCTTCTCCTTGAGCAGGGTGAGTCTGTGCCCCAGCGCGTCCACCTTGGCCTGGTTGAGCTGCGCCTGCGTCATCACGTGCTGCATGCGCGCCTGCGCCTCCGCTACCTCCTCCACCGTCTTGCCCACCTGCAGAGGTAATTGTGCATTTAACCAAATATGTGTGCATGTTCCGTTTTTTTCTAATACCGGAATGGTCATTTCCGGTGAGCGATGGAGATTTACGGTATGGCGTTGGTGGCGCAATTTCTTGGTGTAGAGTAGATTAGATGAGTAACATTTTTCATTTTTGTTGTAATTATAAAAAGTATTTTTCGGACATTTTATGTTTTTTAAAAACAAATATAGGCGCACCGCACACTCAAAATTTTCAAGGGCGGTTCGAACATTTTTATTTAGGAAAAATGTGGCATTTTTAGGACATTCGGATGAAATTCACACGAATCCGGATGAATTCGCACAGTTTTTGTCCATTTGCATATCATAACAAAACGTTTCAAAAACATTGGGACACTTTCAATTCCGCCCTTGACTTAAGAGATACGCCCTTTAGAGAAGGTTGTTATGAGAAACACATCTTATTTATCTTACCAAACATATTTGTGAAAAAAAATTTATAGGTAGATCTAGGCTTCATCTTCAAAAATGAATAGAGAAATTTTTTAGTAATATCCACTTGTTAAAAAGATATTGAAGTTCACCGTGTGGCATATTTTTGTAAACCGAAACTGAATTCCACCCTCTAGAAAGTGTCCGAATGTTTTCTTGCCTAGATGGCGCACTGCACACTCAAAATTGTCAAGGGTGGTTCGGACGTTTTTGAGTTCACCAAGGCGGAATTCCAAGGGCGGTTCAGACATTTTGCACATTCCTACCTGTCTGAAATAATTCCACCCATGCACAATCCAAGGCAATTCCGCCATCGTGCAAAGTGTTTGAACGTTTCATGTGCGGAATTGAAATCGAGGGCAGTTCGAACGTTTTTGGATTCCGCCCCCGTTTTTAATTCCACCCTTTTGAATTCCGCCCTTGAAAAAGTGTTCGAACTGCAACTGAAAATTTGAGTGTGCCGTGCAACATAAGATAATAAAATTCAAAACATCGCATTTATATATTTTTCACTTTTATATAAAAATATATTCTTTTTGAGAGATTTTCTGATTATATTTTATTATATTTTCTCAAAATCACTCATTGCAACGCTAAACGTGCACCAGAGGGGGCACCACTCCTGATACAAAACCCACTTGCTCAGTAAGCGAGCGCACGCCGTCGCCGGTGAACACGGTCAACTCGTCAGTTCGCGCCTGCAGCGTCTGCACTCCCTTGGTCAACTGCTCCACGTTGCGCTGCGAGTTGACTGCCGCATCACGAGCGCCAGCCGCCCGCTCGCCGATCGCAGACATGGCCAGGTGCTGGTCTGCCAAGGGCGAGGCAAAACTCTAATTAGGTCGGAAAGTGCAATTTTATGAGAGTTACAAAAATTGTCATTTCTTATAACTATTTCATAGCCGATTTTTTTCTTCCAAATTTCGGTAGAAAAACAACAACAAAACAATTTAGTATTATTTATGTTTATGCATCTCTAAATTTGTATTTGAACAACCCCCCGCCCCCGAAGACAATCAATTGATTTGAATTTAATGGATTCTCTAAATTTGTTTAAATTTCAAACAGTGTCAGACCGTCCATATCCTTGTAATTGCGCCGCAGCTTGTCGAGACGTTTCGCAGTGCCAATGAGCGCTTCATTCACTTCGCTCAGCCGCGACTCGTACGACACTCGCTCCAGTTCCATCGCGTCTGAGTAAGGTTTGAGTTGTCACTTGAGACCGCACACCGGATTGGGATAGAGCGATGGTGATGAATTTGCGACTGGGCAAGTGGCCGGAAAAGTGGTAGCAAATGAGGCGTATTTACATTAATAAATGACAAGTAAATTTCTGAATGGAAATACTTGACTAATATCTTGACTTACCAATTAGTATATAACTTCAACTAAATATATCACATTTGTGTAAAATTACAAATTTTCTGGTCATTCAACTTGCAGAATTGGCACTTGACAAAATGACTCCTGAAAACCAGACTCCGTACTTACCGCCGGGGGACAGCTGCTTGGCGTCTTGGAGCAGCGCCGTGCTCGAGTTGAGCGAGTCGGCCGCCAGCTGCAGCAGGGACACGCCCTCGTCCGGGTACGCCTGCCCAGAATGAACGGTTTGAGCACACGATTGCGTTTTTAGATAATTTTTGTGACAAAAAACTACTTTTAATACTTTTGTGTATTGTAGCTTCCGATTACCAAAAGCTTCCGATGTCCGATTACCAAAAAAAAACTTAAGATGTGTCGTTGTAATGATTCTTCATTTTGCAATTTTACCACCATTTAGTCCAGAATTTTCCAACCCAGAACTGGAGACTATCGATACAACATAGAAAAATACAAAAACACAAAAACTGCACAAAACTGACAGCCCCGTAAGTGTCCCCGGCGGCGGCGACGGACTGGTTGCCGGCGAGGGCGGCCGCCCGCAGCGCCTCCACGATGCTGTTGTACGCGTTCGCCGCTCGCACAGCATATTGGGACGCGTCGCGCGTAGAGCGGAACGTGCTGCGTCAGCGGCCGGTTGATTGCACGCATCTTTGTGCTGACACACGGTACTTTTCAACCGAGATTCCGAAAACGCATAATACAGCTTTGAATGCATTTTATTTGAATACGAGTTTACCAAAATAAGTCATTTTCATCCCCACTTAACTAGTTGACAGCCACCTCAATCTGGTAAACTCAAATGCATTTAAAGCTGATTTGTGAGTATCAAGTTGCTGTTGAAAACTAAAGCGTGTGAAAACTGAAGCCAATACTGATCATGCACAAAAGGACACAACATTGTCGATATCGATACTGGATATTTTCAAAATAATTGATATTTCGGTGTTCGAATCAGACATTTACTTCTACCTAGAGTTCAAACGGGATCCCGATCCCGAATCCCGAGAAATTTCGGGATTTTGTGATCCCGATCCCGAAACCTCAATCCCGTTTGAACCCTACTTCTACCCCGACTTTGACGTGGCGTTTCCACAACAAACTGCTCAATAAGCAAAGTGGCGCAGGCACCGACTCCTTGAGCAGGGCGGCGCGTTGCTGCAGGCTGTCCGCGTGCGCCACCGCCGGCAGCACCAACTGCGCCCGGTACTGCTTGTTGATGAGCGAGTCGTACTGGTTGGCCAGGTCGGCGCACTTCTCCGACGCCGCCACCAGGTCCGGCACCAGCGTCTCGTTGGCCGTCTGCCAGAACACAATTGAACATGATCGTTGGTGGAAAGGAAGAAAAAGTCAGGTGAAATGTCCTGGAAAATGGCAAACGCGTTCGCCACTTCAGATGAATTTGACACGTTGCGTGACTTTTGACACTTTGCACTTAGCTTTTTAGGGCATTTACAGGGTCTGACGTTTGTCAGATCTCACCTAAAATGATACAAATTGGTCAGATATTAATCTCAAATGTAAAGGGCCCGGTAAATTTGCTACGCATTTTGCCGGGAATTTACACATTTGACAAATTCGTGTGATTGTTATTTTAAAAACCTTGTAGACAGTACTGGACTAGCGAGCTGAAGAAGCTGGGAAATGTATGCGCTCGCAACTGCAACGAACCCTGAAATCGTCGTACATCTGCAGTATGATGGAGCGCTTGGCTGCGTTCACGCGGTCGTCCGAGTAGCCCACGTTCTCCTCCGCAGCCGCGTGCAGTTCGTTCACTCGGTTGAACGTTTTCTAAAATGGGCGGAAAGTGTTTACTTGGTGGCAATTCAGCGTGTGACAAGAAGGATGGTAAGTGATCAGTAAAGTGGCAACTTAGTTTGTAAGTGACAAGTCAATTTGAAAGCAAGAATATCCTCTTAAGGCAAATATATGTTCACTTGTCACTCCCGAATATCTGTACAACCACCTATTGCCAGATCACGACCTGGGGGCAGACCCGCACAATGCAAAGTTTTAGTAAAAGTGTCAATAAAATAAAAAAAATTTCATTACTGAACTTTTGACATTTTGCAAATTCGCATGCCATTACATTCTACATGACATTTGACACTTTACAGTGAGTGAGAGACTGTCACAATAAAAACTTCCATTCACTTCCATCTATTCACATGCCTTGCCGAATGCACCGACCTGGTACTCATCAATGCGCTTGTTGCTGATGCGCGTGATGTTCTCCGCGGCGTTGGTGTCCTTGCGGGACTCGTCCCACAGGCGGACGTTGGCCCGCTGCGTCCACTCCTCCACGTCGGCCGCAGAGTCGAGCAGCTCGCCCAGCTGCGTCTCGTTCAGTTTGCGCTTGTCGATCGCCGTCAGGATGCCTTGCGCTTTGCTGCGTGGGCAGGGGATGTTTGCGGTGCGTGACTAGGGGGATGTTTTTTCCAACGACCCCGGTTAAAAAAAACGTTTTTGTTAAAAACGGGTTTTTTAAATAAATGGGTTTTTCCTTTAAAACGTTTGAAAAAACTACGGCCATTGTGATGCTTATTTACCGATATTGCCATTTGCACGTGTGAGAGGAAGGGATGAAGTCTGATGGGATGAAGTAATGTTCACAAAACACCAAAATTTTGGAGAAAAACACACAACAAACACACTTTTTGTATGTCGCCGTCAACAAAATTTGTACCCCTACCGTCGATGGTCCACTGACAACACACTTTACGGTGAAATCTACCATTTCCATTGAAACCTCATCGGAATAAAAACACAGATTTTCATTTTTCACATGAACTAAATACATAATAATCATCATTCATCAAATTACGGCACAATTCTCTCTATAGCGCTAAGCGATACTCTATAGCAGGGGTTTTGTACATTTTGACCCTCGCGAGGGTTCATGTAGATGGTAAATCGCTCCGCCGGAGAGATGGATAGCTGAACAAAAATTTTTGGTGGGTGGGGGGTTTCGAGGGGATTTAGTATATAGGCTTGAAGGAAGAAGAGGGAAAAATCGGTAAAAGTAAAGCGGCGTTTACACGGTTTCGTGTGCCGACAAAAAAATCAAGTGATAAAGTTCCATAATTCCGGAATGAAGTTCCATATCTGAAAGAAAAAACATTGGAGGATACTCACTAGTTAAGTTTACACACATGCCAATTTGCAGATAATTTGCACCTGTCGTTCAAGACTTATGACCATTTGAAAACTAATTTCAGTTGTCGGTTCGGTTTCAAAACGAAAACCGAACCGACAACTGAAATTTGTTTTCACGTCTTGAACGACATGCACGAATTATCTGCGAATTGGCATGCGTGTACACTCAACTAGTGAGTATATATAAATGCTTTGTTTTGCAGATATGAAACTTTATTCTGGAATTATGAAACTTTTTCTCTTCATTTTTTGTCGGCACAGAACACAGTGTAAACGCCGCTTAAGTGAAAAATAGTTAAAAATGGGTATAAGCACATATAGTACACAAAATAGCTAGGCAATCAAACACATAAACTAGAGATTTTGAAGGTGAAAACTATTTTAAAAATATGAAAATTAGCGGTGAGTCAAAACTGGAACAAAATTTCTCAAAAAATCGCTTCACATAGGTAGTCCGACAGTGCACCAAACTGACTTGAGCTCGACGGTGGCGCGGTTGATGTGCTTCTCGATGTACTGGTCGCGCTCGTTGATCGCCTTCACGTAGGTCTCCGCCTGCTGCAGCAGCGCGTCCGGCTGCAGCCCGTGCGGCTGGTCCACGCCGCCGCGCGCCGCGTACGAACGCAGGTCTTCGATCGTCTCTGCGGGGCCAAGGGCACATGTGGCATTAAATGAGGGGCGTGGAAGATACTGGAGGGACCACACACAGATCCAGTGTGTCCCGTGCCATGCAAAGTGTTTAAAGTCATGGAAAAATTTTACATCAGATTTTATTTTATTTTTCTGCCGTAAGTTTGACATTTTTCAGGCATTTTATTGTAGTATTAGAAAGTCTTGAGCGCCAGCCGGCTATTCAGCCTAGAGAATGTGTTTTGCTAATGTTACTTCAAAATTGAGTACCTATACTACGATCTAATTGGCTGTCAGGGCCGTATCCAGGGGGGAGGCTGCAGCCCCCCCCCCCGCTCAAAAATCTAGGATACGTCCCTGTTGGCTGTAGATAAACTATGTAAAGCTTTTTTCACAACCCCCCGCCCCCACAACAACGAAGAAATAGAAACACGCCAACCCATCATCCCCCCCCAACGCCCCCCAACTAACCCCAACTGTCCCTGTGTACTTTCTCCAGTGCCGCCCGCGCAGCCATGGTCTGGTTGGTAGCAAACTGGAGGGAGGCCTGCGACTGGTTGGCCCTTCCGAAGACGAAGTCAGCCTGGTCGACGGTGGCCTGCGCCTGGTCGAGCAGCGGGCCCGCCCCGTCCAGGCTGGCGATCAGCTGCAGCGCGCGCTCCTGCCCCGACGAGATGCCCGACAGTCTGCAGGGGGGTTGTAGGGTTTGTAGGGCGCAACGATACGGTGGACGGCAGACAGGTGTTTTTGGTTTGTGGAATTAGACAGTTTTTTATGTAACTTTTTTGATCTGGACCTGAACCTTTTGATTTTGAACCTGGATGCAATCTGATTCGAACTGGAAACAGTTTTTGAGAAATTTCACGTCGAGAAAAGGTAACGTACGATTGGAGCAAAAAATTATATCACAAGAAAGCCATAAAAATCACAACGTAAAGTTCAGTGTGTGATTGTGAGTGATCACTGAGTGACATCCTATTTGAAGGCTGTATAAGTAGCATACATAGGCCAGTACAATAATCACAAGTGAACAGTCCACAATGAATACTGAATAAACACAACAACACCAGCTGGCTGCTAGATAGGGCTGAGGGACCCCAAAACAATTCCCTTAACTGTAAAGACAAATCATGATACAAAAATCTATTTCCATTTATTTATTTGTTGGTTTATTCAATGTTTTCTTATATTTTCGTTTCAAAGTGCAATTTCTACTACCAACTTGTAAAGCCAGCGGCGTTTCGCGGGAAATGACGTGACGTAAAATTATGTCGTAAAATTGATTACATCAAAATAGAAAAAGGTACAGCGTTGAAATTTCATAGTGAGATAATTCTAGTAATTGTGTGTTATGTCCAAAAAAATTTTTTTTAATAATTATTTTTTTAAGTAGTTATGAATTTTACATCTAAATTTTGTTGTTGACGCAAAATGTTTGATGTAAAATGTTGACGTAAAACATGGAAATTAGGACGTAAAATTAATAACTTATTGAATAATAATAATTTTCTCGATTTTTTGGACATAACACACAATTACTAGAACTATCTAATTCTGAAATTTCAACGCTGTACAGCTTTGTCTATTTTGATGTAATCAATTTTGCGTAGGGTTGAAAAAAAACGTTTTTTAACGTTTTTAATTAAAAAAACGTTTTTTTAATTTTCACCGGGTTTAAAAAAAAATAAAAACGTTTTTTTAAAAAGCTCCCAGATATGGCCCTGGGTCAACATATATAGGTGTATCAGACAAGTGACAATACTCTTGTGATGTTATATATAACCATACAATGGCTGTGGAGCCATGGGATAGCATTATAAGTGGTGATTTGTGTCAAAAATGTCCATTTTTTGTTGACATGTTCGTATATTGCCTTATAGTTGAATGTTCGTGACTTCAAGTGAAGTTTGGCACGGAATAGTGATCAAACATGGTTATAAAAGTGGTTGTTACTTTGGGAGTGATGTTACACACTGTGGAGGTACATGGAAGCACATTACCTGAATATTATATACTACAGCAACATATGACGGCTTATTTACCCATGGTAGCACATAGAAATGATGCTTTGATACTAAAAATGCCACAAAACCAATCAAAACAACCACCAATGTCATTTTGTGTGCGAAATTGCGCGCTTGCAAATTTTGCAAAATACCTAGTGCTTAGTACTAAACATTTTGGCCGATTTTTTTTTAACGTTTCGGACCTCGTGTTTTTTTTAAAACGTTGTTTTTTAAATAAAACGTTTAAAAAAACATCGGCCAACCCTAATTTTGCGACATAATTTTATGTCATCATTTCACGTCAAACGCCACTGAGCTGTAATCAAGTCAATATCATTATCAGCATCAATACTACCAATTCTCCAATTCGTATGCATCAATTTGTACTTTCAGAATTCCAAAAACAAAACCCCGCAGACACACCTATCTCTGAGAAACTCGGTGTTGTTGGACACCTGGTTGAGTCGCTTCCAGGGCACAGGCACTAGACCAGTGAAGTTGTACGAGCTGTACACCTCCTCCATGTAGTCCACGTCTCGCATCAGCAGCAGGGTGCAGCCAGTGTCGCACGCTGCGCAAAGGGACAAATGCACGTGGATTAAATGCAAAAAAAAACGCAAAATGCGAAAAAATGGAACATTCCAAAAATTTCTATAGGACGGCAGAATTTTCAACCATTTTCAAGTGAAGCAGAAGCAAGAAACCTTTAAATAGAGCCAAAAACACGCAAGACAGGACGTACATGCGCACACTGGTCCGATGAGGGCGTGCCTGGGCTGGCACATGGAGCAGTCTCTGCCGGTGACGCCGGGCCTGCAGACGCACTGGCCGTTGCGGCGGTCGCACAGCTGCGACAGGGAGCCGTGCCGGTGGCAGTTGCACGCGTCGCACCGCCCGCCCTGCGCCGTCGGGTCGCCGAAGTAGCCCTCCATGCAGCCCTCGCACCACAGGCCCTCGTAGCCGGGCGCGCATTCGCCGCAGCGGTAGCCCCGCTCCGTGTCCGGCGCCGCGCTGCACGTCGCGCTGAAGCTCTGCTCCACCCTGTGGGTAGACGGCCGTGTTGCCTTTTTCATCCGTTTTTTTTATAGAAAACTTTTTTGATTAAGACCCTTTTTAATTAATTGTTTGTAAAAATTTTTTTTGGACAGTAGCACCTATCTACCTCTCATAAATATGTTTTAAGGTCACTTAAAAAGGGGACATACAAAACGTTTTTTTTGCGAACAATACATTAACAATATTTTCAACTGACAAAAAGATCTAACCGGATCTTTATGAAAATAGTGAGTCAACAGATTTTAGTAATGATTCATTGGGTAGGTATTATTCAATTTCACAGCTCGCCATGGGGGCAGTCCAGAACCCCGAAAAGTATTAATTCAAGTCAAGTGTCAAATAAAGATGTAAAATGTCAATCAAGAACGAAATGATTTTATCACTTAACTTTTGACAGTTTTCCTGACAAATTCGTATGACATTTTACACGCCATTTGACACTCCACGTTACGCTCTACACGGCGCGGGACTGCCCCCTGCACCAAACGCACCTAGGACAGGCGCAGGGCTTGCACGCGTCCGACGTGCCCAACAACGCGTCGCCATAGAAGCCCTGGTCGCACAGATGGCAGAAGTCGCCGTGGGTGTTGTGGCCGCACTGGGTGCACAGGCACGACTCGGGCTCGCAGCTGGTCGAGTGCCCGTTGCAGGCGCACGCGGCAGAGTGCCCTACCAGGGCGAGGTCGTCCTCCTGGTTCAGGTAGTCGGGCACCCGACGCCGGCAGTAGCCCGACGCTGCGTTCTGCCAAGGGCAACGGGAAGTTGGTGCCCGACAAGTGAAGGGTGGTAGGAAAGGTGGTAGGTGGTAGCTAAGGGACTAAACGCCGATATTTTGGTGCCACATTATACTGTCATTTCTAATGTGACGGACCCAATAAAAAGAAAAACCAATTCGCATGGTCGTTTGACATTTTACAGTGGATTTCTAAGTCTATGACTTTCGAAACTTTGATGACATTTTACATTTTACAGGGTTAGGGAGTGGCGCCTAGGGTTGGAAAAAAAACGTTTTTTTTAACTAGATGTTGTTTTTTTTAAAAACGTTTTTTTTAAAAGCTCCCAGATATGACCTAGTGTCAACATATATAGGTATATCAGACACTGGCAATACTCTGTGATGTTAAATATGACCATATAATGGCTGTGGAGCCATGGGATAGCATTATAAGTGGTGATTTGTGTCAAAAATATCCATTTTTCGTCAACATATCGTTCGTATATCGCTTTATAGTCGAATGTTCGTGACTTCAGGTAAAGTTTGGCACGGAATGGTGATCAAACAAGGTTATAAAAGGAGGTTGTTACTTTGGGAGTGAAGTTACACACTGTGGAGGTACATGGAAGCACATTACCTCAATATTATATATTACAGCAACATATGTCGGCTTATTCACCCATGGTAGCACATAGAAATGGATGTTTTGATACTAAAAATGCAACAAAACCAATGAAAACAACCACCAATGTCAATTTGTGTGTGAAATTGCGCGCTTGCGCGCAAAAATTTTGCAAAATACCTAGTGCTTAGTACTAAAAATTTCGGCCGATGTTTTTAAAAAAAAAAAACATTTCGGACGTCATGTTTTTTTTTTAAAAAAACGTTGTTTTTTAAAAAAAAACGTTTTAAAAAACACATCGGCCAACCCTAGTGGCGCCAGCAGAAAGACACGAAATCAGTTAGCCAACACAACCCCACTGCCCGACAAAAAAACTGTCGGGCAAATTTAATCATCTACCTGGCAACTAGATCCCGAGTAGCCCAGAGGGCAGTCGCCGCAGGTCTCCACGCCCACGGCGGTGTTGCTGCTCGAGTCGGTGCTGTTGTCCCACACGGCCACGTCCAAACTCACGTCGCTCAGCTCAGACCGCCTGTTGTTTGGGGGCGGGGCTTGATTATCCACGTTACTTTCAGGAATATCTTTGATAGTGAATTTGATGTCAATATGCCGTTTTATATTGAAATTGAAATTCAGTGTTTCCACGTTGTTTATTTACAAAATCTGAACCATATCTGGCGGCAATTTATAAATTATTTGATCCTTTAATTAACCGGCATTCCGCTTGAACATACAGACGACATCATTTTTTATAAAAAAAATCCATTCTTCAAAATATTCAAAAATGCCCATAAATTATATCAACATTATATTTACTTGTCAAATCAACCATAACAGACAATCGAACCCTAAATCCCAAAACCCTAGGCAACCAAACTCACATGGGGTTGACAATGAAAGTAGCCCTGACAAACACATGCTGCAGGTTGCTCAGCGCGACCATGAGCTGCTTGCGGGTGACGGGCAAGTCGGGCGAGCTGCGAGACCGCCAGTGGTCCTCGCGCAGACGCACCTTGTAGCGGCCGTTGCCGGGCGGGTCGGGCTGCCCCATGCCCGCCATGTGCTCCAGCACGATCCGGTCGGCGCCGATCAGCACCTGGGCGGTAGAGCATGTGGACGATCGATGAAATTGAGTCGATTAGTTTCTACAATTCTATTAATTGAGTCGATAAATCCAAAATCTTTACCTAAGTGACGAGTTGTCATTTCTCTCTCATACAATAGGTATACTTCAGTTTTCACGCCACAAATTGCAGATTTGCCATCACATTTAAGTCACATCTTTTGGCACAAAAAAAAACAAGCAGCGTCCATAACTCTAAACGCACAGCCAGGGGGTAGTGATCGTACAGCCGCCTGTCCACGCTGGCGGGCGCCGTGTGCCCTCCATCTGCCCTGTCGAAGTTGAGCACGCGGAACCTGAGCGCGCCGTTGTAGCTGCGCACGCGGTCGCCGAGCAGCCGGTGCGGCAGCGGAAAGTACACGGGCACGTGGTCGGTGGGGTGCGAGTTGTAGCTGCCCGCGTGCCGCTTCAGCACCCGGTAGCTGCGCACCTCGTCGTAGCGCACGTACGGCTCCGCGAAGTTGACGGCGCGCGCGTCCGCGAACAGCTGCGCAAGGCACGCGAGTTTGGCTGCTTTTTCGACCGCCGTTTGAAAAAAGCGTTCTAAAAAGATTTGGATTAAAACCACAAACGCTGAATTGTGCCTGCGCACACTAGCACCACCACCTTGACCTACCACCTTTATAACTTTTCTTTCCTTGACTTATGACCTACCACCCTTGACCTACCACTTATCACTTCTCCACTTACGAAATTTTCCTAATATCGCCGGGGTCCTTGCACTTTTTTTCAAAACAAAGCGACTTTAAAAAAAACTTTTTAAGGGCTGGTCATCCCTAGGCTGTAGCACCACTAGCCAAATCACCGACCTGCTGCCAGACATAGGTGCCCTGGATGCAGAAGTTTGTCCTGTTGAAGCAGAAGCAGGCGGTGCAGCCCAGGGGGTTCTGCTCGTCGAGGCTGAACGAGTTGGGCGTGCACTTCTGGCACTTGTCCCCCTCCACGTTCGCTTTGCACGGACACTGCCCAGTCTGCGGAAAACATTCAAATTTCAATATATTTTCCTGTTAATACTCCAGGCGTATCCAATGGAGGGGTGGAGGAACACCCCCCAAATCGGCAAATTATCCATTTATCCGGAGGCCGCACAACTATTTATCACCAAAGGTAAATTTTTAAGCTACTATCTGCAGACCCACCCCCCCCCCTCTCCGCGACCGGCCAGCTATCTAGCAATAAGGGTGATTTTTGGGAAATTTTGGCCACATTTTTCGCTCAAAATTATGTATTTTCATGCCTCTTTGCCCAGGGTTTAGGGTTTTATACCTCTATAGCAATGCTTTTTGTCTATTTCCAACCCATTTCTATCTTTTTATGACTTTTTCCCATATCTGCCTTCCACACTCTCACAAAGCTCGAAAAGCACGTCAAGTGTGGCGGCAATCCAAAGCTCGCACCTGATCACATGCGCACAGGCCGGTGGCGGGGTCGCACGCGTCCGTCTCGGTGCCGGCCGGGTCGCAGTTGCACTCGGTGCACGTGGGGAAGTCGTAGTGCCCGTGGCGGCACTGGTCGCACCGACGCCCCGTGTAGCTGCGGGCGCACACGATTCAGTCACCGACAAGTATTTGGTCGAGAAAGCGTGGCATAAATCAGGGGTCTTATAGGGGGGCGCAGTGGGGTGTTCTCCCAAACGCTCCAGCTATCTATCCCGATGCAAAACTTTTGCAACAATACAAATAGTGACAATTTGTGACTGTCACATATTGGGGCTCTGCGGCGGGCTGGTCATAAAGTGCCACCACCTCAAACCCGCACCGACCCAGTGTTGCAGGCGCACTGGCCCGTGTGCACGTTGCACGAGGTGGATATGGAGCCCCTCTGGTCGCAGTCGCACAGCTCGCAGCCGAGTATGGGGTCGTGGTTCCACGCGTCCGCCGTGCACCGCTCGCACAGGTCGCCCGCCGTGTTCGCGGGGCACACGCACTCGCCCGTCACGCCGTCGCAGATCTGCCCACGCGCCGGGCACGGTTCGCATTCTGCCAGGGGTGGATCGGGAAATTGAAGATAATCGAGTTTCAAGCTTTTCCAAGTTCTAGAGTTATTATGCTGCCATAGAAGGCATAACCGTACACTGGCTATCATTTTATGTAGCTATTAGTACCATCTATTCCCGCTCAGAAGTGTTTTCAAATAAAAGTAGGACTCAATTTAACTAGTGATTTAAAAATATCGAATTTTTAAAGGTCGATTTTTAAAAAATCCCACACAATCAACAGCAACTCACCAACGCATCCATCCACAGAAAGGCCGTAAAAGTTAGGCGCGCACGTGTCGCACTTGGTGCCGTCCACGCCGTACTTGCACTCGCACTGGCCGGTGATCAGATCGCAGGCGACGCCCTCGGCGCCCAGCTGGTGGCAGTCGCACGGCTCGCAGCCCTGTCGGTGCGGTGGCAAACGGTAGGGCTTTTGTTGGTATATTGCCCCTACAAACACTAGTTTTCACCGTGACTTCTGTGAAAACTGAAATGGCCACATGGCGACATTCAGCCTTCTCTTATTGTATGCTATATGTCTTTTAGTTTTCAAGTTTCTAATTTAAACTTTCATTAATTTAAATTCACATAAAAATTCAATAAAATCATTCAGCAATGTTGATTAATCTGCATTTGAAAAAATTCAGTTTTCCCACGAAGTCGCGGTGAAAACTAGTGTGCATAGGCACAATACGGTAAACGGTACAGTATGGTAACTTTTTAGATGCGGTAAGCGGGAAGGTATGCTAAATATGGTATTTTTAAAAATGGGGTAAAAATTGACGGTACGGCGATCTTTAGAACGGTACGGTGCACTTAATCTTTCCATTGCGAGGTGCCGTTGGGCACGGTACAGTCAGTAATCAGCGAATCTCTGCAAGAGCACCTGTCGGCTGGTGATGTTGTAGAAGCCGGGCTCGCACTGGTCGCACGCCAGGCCGATGACGTTGGGGCGGCACAGACACTGCCCGTCGATGGGGTCGCACGCGCCGTCGTCCGTGCTCCCGTACGTGTCGCAGCCGCAGTCTGGCACAAAGGGGGCAAAATATTCCCGTCTAAAATTCGGTTCAGTTCAAAACTACTGAACTTTCAAACATCACTGCAAACTTAAATACCGTATGTCCTCGAAATACCCCCCGGAGGTGATTGTTTCAGAGTGAGAATGTTGAGGGGGGGGGGTTAAACGAGTGAGGGGGTATTTCGAGGAATGGGCTTATTATTTCGCCAGAATTTTTTTGAAATTCGAGTACTAAATTGTCGTCTGTAACGTACGCAGACGTATAAAAATGCAACAATAACTGTAATATATAAGAGTCTATTGACTTATATAAGTATGTAACACTGTTCTAACGTAACAATTAATTGTTTTTAACGTGTGTTTTGCATTGCCCGAATCACAAACCGCAGTCTTGTTATGTACGTTCTCTGTACACTCAATTTGGGGGGGGGGTATTTCGAGGGGGAAGCTAATAAATTCATAGTGGCCATTTTGGGGGAGGGGTATTTCGAGGGGGGTATTTCGAGGAAATACGGTAAATACATTCTCCTTCAGCATGTGCATCGACCACTTATAGCTTTCCACCATATTCTCTAGTAGTGTTGGGTGTGTTACAACCCCCCGCAAACGTACACTTGCAGCCGTCTAGGTCGAATCCATAGTAGCCGGTGCGGCAGGTGTCGCACTGCTTGCCGAACACGCCGTTCCTGCAGTCGCACTGGCCGGAGGTGCGGTCGCAGCGGTTGTGCTTGGCGCCGGTGGCGTTGCAGGCGCACTGGGGGCAGCCGGCCTCCACGTCGCCGTGCAGCTGGACGCACGTGTCGCACCGCCGCCCCTCGTAATGCTCGTTGCAGGCGCACTGCCCGTCGCTAGAGCAGTTCGCCGCCGACGAGCCCACGTGGTGGCACTCGCACGCTGGTGGAGTAGAGATTGGATTAGATATGCCACTTTTTTGATGATTTGTGCGTAAATAAGCCATTTTTTGATTATTTTGGTGCAGTTTTTTTTCAATTCAATGTATTTAAGAAAATGTAGTCAGTCAAAAAGTACGTACCTGTGAAAGGTTTAGTGAAATCTTTGTGAAATTAAAGTCCTGGCGACAATTCATGATTCAACTATTCATTACAATATCATTCTGCCACCATGAAAAGATCGAACGATTATTTGAAAAGACAAAAATAACTTTTTTATTCCACCATCCTGTACTGCACAAAAAAAAACCGAAAACACACGTGTGCATGTGGAGGGCTTGTCTGCGGCGGATCCAAAGTGGTTCTCCCTGCAGCGGTCGCAGTGGTCGCCGGCCGTGTTGCCGATGCACTTGAGGCAGACGCCGCTGCGCTGGTCGCAGTTGCCGATGGCCATGTCGTCCACGTTGCCGCTGCAGTCGCACGGGGCGCACGTGCCGTTCACCTCCGTCGGGTCGCCGAAGAAACCGTCGGCGCACCTGCGGCAAGGGGGTGTCATGCTCATGGGCAGTCAATGTGCACAGCAGATGCGTGTGCACATTCGGTGTACGCGCAGCCAGTGCGTGTTATGCACCGTGGACAAACGCACATGTATTTACTATGGTATCTAATATTTATCTTGATACTCCGCTTGTACATTTCCGTTGGTGTTGATGTTAATGATGCCACTGGCAATGTGCCAATGATCCGAGCACCTAAACACACGGCTACAACCAAAATGTGCCACCAGTTGACTAACTTGGCACACTTTGGCCCCACATATCCCTCCTGACACATGGTACAAATATAGTCCATCTGTTCGGACGGCAGCGTGTCGTCAGTGTCCTTGTCGCCGCTGGTGCTCATGCCGGGCGGCACGACGGCGCCGAACTCGGCCAACATGCACTGCGGCGAGAAGTTGTTCTCCGCGTTGAGCAGGGGGCAGGCGCAGGGGCGGCACGCGCCCGCCAGCCCCACTGTGGTGGGGCGGCCGTAGTGGCCCGGCAGGCATTGGTCGCAGTGCGCGCCCGTCGTGTTGTGCTGGCAGTCCTGCGGGTGGGGTGCGCAGGTCAGTTGGAAAGTGACGTCACATTCGTGCAGTTCAATCAATAGCTAGCCTAATTGATGTGTTGGGTAATTTTGCGATCACGAAAAATGAAATTTATGAGAAATTGTAGCTGGATAGAAATTGTAACTGTAGTAACTTAGCAAGTAAAATTTAAATCCATCGTTGATGCGACGTCAAAGCAGTTTTCTTGCCACAATAAACCTAAAACTTCATCAGTCACCAAACACCTTTTCCGCACTCACAACTTCGCTTCCAAACAATTCCAAATCTGCCCAAACCAACCAAACAATAGCCAGTATAGGGGTCGCATTTATCCGAGTGTCCATTGCACTGGCACTTGTCGCACGTGCCGCCGAAGAGAATGTTGTTGACGCGTCTGTAGCCGGGCTCGCAGCGCTCGCAGCTGCTGCCGCGCATGTGCTTGGGGCACTGGCACTGCTCCACGCCCACGAACCGGTCGCCCAGGTCCGACTGCACACCCTTCTCCAGCGTCACGCCATACAACCTGCATGTGTTATGTGTCGCTTTGCATGTGCACTGATCTGAGAAGGTTACCGTATTTTGATGAATCAAGTGCCTTGATAAATAATTCGCAATTTTCACAAAAAGTTTTTTTACATTATTTTTAATGCGCATTTGTATTATTCGTTGTTTTTCAACATTATTTTTGATGTGCATTTGGATTTTTTCAGTCGCAGTAAGTCCAACTGTCTGTCTCAAAAATGAAAACCAATGTTCCCAAAGTGTGATAAAACCAACGTGGCCTGAATCTGTCCCCTGGCATACACAGCGCGCACCAGGAGCTTCTCCACCCGCGACAGGGCTCGCATGAGACTCTTTTTGTCCACGGGCAGGCGGGTATTCATGTCGTACCAGGGGGCAGTCCCAGAGCCTGCAAAATCGCTATAAAATGTCAAATGTAACGCAAGTGTCAAAAGTCATGTAAAATGCCTAGCAAAATGGCAACTCGGTTGCCATATTGCAGGGCATTCTTCATGACTTCTGACACTTTGAATGACATTTGACATTTTACAGGTCATTTTACAGGCTCCGGGATTGGCACCAGTTGTTCTGCTGCGCGTCGGACAGGCGCACCGAGATGGACATGTTCTCCCGGTCGAACATGTCGCGGCGGCTGTGGTACTCGAGCTTGATGCCGCCGCCCTCGAGGATCACGTCGGCGATGGGCAGGGCGGCGGCGCGCTCCCCAGACACGAAGTACACGAAGTAGCGCAGCACCCCGCCGTAGCTCGTGAGCTGGGAAAAAAATTGATTTTGGAATTTTACTCTTTTTGATGCGAGTGTCTACAGTGACTGGAAGGTTTGATAAATTTTTTGAAGGTTAGGTCAAATAGGGCATATATGCATTTGGTTAACGTAATATACGAATGCCGTGAGAGAACTGAGAGAATTCTGAGTAGGGTTGGCCGATGTTTTTTTAAAACGTTTTTTATTTAAAAAAAACGTTTTTTTATAAAAAAACATGACGTCCGAAAAAATTTTATTAAAAAAACATCGACCGAAATTTTTAGTACTAAGCACTAGGTATTTTGCAAAATTTTTGCGCGCAAGCGCGCAATTTCACACACAAATTGACATTGGTGGTTGTTTTCATTAGTTTTGTGGCATTTTTAGTATTAAAGTATCCATTTATATATGCTACCATGGGTTAATAAGCCGTCATATGTCGGTGTAGTATATAATATTGAGGTAATGTGCTTCCATGTAGGGTTCAAACGGGATCCCGATCCCGATCCCGGATCCCGTGAAATTCCGGGATTTACCAGTCCCGATCCCGATCCCGAAACCCCGATCCCGATCCCGAAATCTCAAAAATACCAATCCCGATCCCGATCCCGAAAATTTTCAAATCCCGATCCCGATCCCGAGAAACTCCCAAGTCCGGGATCCCGATCCCGGAAAAATTAGTGGAAATTATAAAAAGTGAAATAATGACGTTTTTGCATGCAAAAAAGTGGATGCAAACCCCCAGCGTCAATTTTATGCCACTTTTCTGGCATCCAACAGTGTTTTGAGACCTTTATGAACAACTGTGAATGCCAGAAAAATGGCCAAAATCTCTATCCCTAGAACCCAATCCCGATCCCGGAAAAATGCCTATCCCAATCCCGATCCCGTGACCCCAATCCCGGCCAATCCCGATCCCGATCCCGAAATCTCAAAAAACCAATCCCGATCCCGATCCCGAAACCCCAATCCCGATCCCGATCCCGATCCCGAAATCTCAAAAAGTGAATCCCGATCCCGATCCCGAAAAGTCAATCCCGTTTGAACCCTACTTCCATGTACCTCCACAGTGTGTAACTTCACTCCCAAAGTAACAACCTCCTTTTATAACCTTGTTTCATCACTATTCCGTGCCAAACTTTACCTGAAGTCACGAACATTTGACTATAAGGCGATATACGAACGTATCGACAAAAAATGGATATTTTGACACAAATCACCACTTATAATGCTATCCCATGGCTCAACAGCCATTTTATGGTCATATACAACATCACAGAGTATTGCCACTGTCTGATATACCTATATATGTTGACACAAGGTCATATCTGGGAGCTTTTAAAAAAAAACGTTTTTTACTTAAAAAAAACGTTTTTTATTTAAAAAAAAACGTTGTTTTTTTTAAAAAAACATCGAGTTAAAAAAACGTTTTTTTCCAACCCTAATTCTGAGAGACCAATAAATAAAAATTTTAATTTTGGCGTGTGGATACCTATCAGAAAACGGATGTGTCACGCTCACACCCTTAAAAATCCCACCAAAATGACAACCCCAAAAGCCATAACCCCAACTGTCCCGCCACCCCCAAACCCACCAAATTGCCGGTAAACTCTGGCGGCGCCTTCCAATACAACAAAGCGTCCCTGTCGCGGCGTTCCTCAATAGCCTGTCGCTCGTAGGTGAGCGCGTGCTGCGGCGGCACGTCCGCGTATCCATCTGCGTCGGTCAGGTTCCACTTGGTGTCGGCGCGGATGCGGCCGAGTCTGAGCGGCGCCTCGACGCAGCCCGAGCCCACGCCGAAGCAGAAGCACGCCTGGCACCCGTCCGGGTTCGACTCCGACAGGCTGATGTAGCCCGGCTTGCACCGGTCGCAGAACATGCCCTCCACGTTCGCCTGCGATAACCGTTTGTTTTTTGTTGTGTGTTGTTGTTTTAAAATGGAGCAGAAACTTTTTTGAATTTTTTAAAGTGTTGTTTCAAATTGGAGATAAAAAATTCTTGCATTTCAAAACTTTTGGTTTTAAACTGGAGAAGAACCTTTTTTACCAATTCACCTAGTCTTTCGCTGAAAATTCAAGAACACCGAATACCTTTTATCCTGCACACGTAACGTGGCCCCATAAATAAAATCAGGCACCGTAATTAAAAAATATCCCACCCCCCCCCCCCGCCAAAAAGGACGATCACGGCGCCGACCTTGCAGCGGCAGGTGTCGTCGCAGGTGGCGAAGTTGGCCGAGCCGGCGCGGTTGCAGGGGCACGGCTCGCACTGGGGGTAGTTCCTGAAGCCGAGCGCGCACCGGTCGCAGCGCCTGCCGCCGAAGCCCGGCCTGCACTTGCAGTCGCCCGGCGACAGCGCCGCGTGCAGCACCGCGTCCGCGCTGTCCTTGACGCACTGCAGCTGCTCGCTGCCGCTCGGGTCGCAGTCGCACGGCCGGCACGCGTCGTCGCGGTAGTGCGACATGCCCGCCGGCCGGTAGAACCCGTCGGCGCACTGCTCGCAGTTGACCCCGGTCGTGTTGTGCCCGCAGTCGACGCAGCGGCCGCCGCCCTCGAACACGCCCGCCGGCGTGATGCTGCCGCGCGCGTCCGCTATCTGAGCGCACATTGACCCACACAGGCTAGTTGACATCGACACCAAATGTCAACTGGTTCCCATTCCAATTCAAGACTTTTGTTTAAACATCGTTACTATCACATGCTGCGCATTTTCAACGCGAAAACGTGAGAAAATTCTGTGCTCTGCACTCCCAGACACTGCAAAAGGCGCTGCAGAATGTTACATGTCATGTAAAGTGTCTAAAGTCATGTGAAATACCCTGCAAAACGGCAAACTTGTTTGTTGTTTTTGAGTACATTTACATGTGTTTTGACACTTGCCAAATTGGCATTTTCCAGAGTCTCTGGGAGTAGCCCCGATACCATTTGAACTTTTTTCAATTGTCGGGACCTGGACAGGGACCGGGACGGGGACCGGGACTTGCCGAACCATGTACCGGGACCGCGGTCCCGCTTGAACCCTAACCTCAACCCCAACCCGCATGCCCACACTCCCGCACCTGCTGATCGTAGACGCACTTCTGCGCGTGGCCAAAGCACTGGCACTGCTCGCAGTAGTTGGGGTTCTCGTGCGTGCCGCGCATCCAGGGGCGCTGGTTGAACATGGGGCAGCACGAGGTGCACGAGTCGCCGCACGTGTTGTGCTTGCAGGCGCAGCGCATCTGCCCAGTCACCGGGTCGATGGGGCACGTGTCCGCGTGGCCGTAGCACAGGCACTGGCCCCCCACTGAGATGTCCTTGATCGCGTAGAAGTACTGGGGGGGGGGTTGATGTATATTGTTATACAAATTTATTCAAGTTTCATTTCACACTTCACTAAGTCTTTGCCAGCACCTTTAATATAAACATGTATAATTTGGTCAAATAATAAGAAGTAATACATATTGGATATGATCTACCCTAGGGTTGGAAAAAACAACAACACTTCTTTCAGGCTGATTGATTTAAAAGATTGCTTGATGATGCTTGATTTTCAAAAAATAAATAAATCTCGTTATTAAAATCGTACTAACCACTGCGCTTCAAAACTGTTTAAAAGTGATATCAAAAGTGGCTTCAAACGTTTTGATATTGATTGTTTTCCATTGCACTTTCACTTTTACAGAATTAGCCATCACATGTAGATTCACCGTTCTGACTAATCACTAGTTCAAAATACAAACAAACAAAAAAACAACTCGAGCATTCTTCCAACCAAACCGGGCAACCCGACAAAAAAAACATGTCGGGCCAAAATCACACTCAAAAGCCCGCCCAACCAACCCTCCTGGTAACGGACTTATCCAAATAGTTGTGACTATTCGCATTGGTATGGTGCCTGGTGATGACCATGAGATCGGCGTTGAGCGTGCGCAGCTTCTGCAGCCGCAGACGGACGTACTTGGCGCGGGTGAACCGCTGCAGCGCGTCGCTCGGCCCCACGATGCCCGGCCGCCCGTTCACCAGCGACACGTGCACCTCGCCGTTCTCCAGCGGGTCCAGGCGGCTGTACATCGACGTGCAGATCACCTGCGTCCGTGGATGGCTTTGGTGGGTGGCCTGAACTCTGAACGAGATCATTTGGACAGGTGCCAATTCAGCATGTTGGCAAGTAAAAAACACACTTGATAAGTGACATGTAGAACTTAAACTTCAACTGAGAAAGTTTACTTTCAGTTTTTACCTCGCCTTTCACTTCTCATTTTATTCCGCATTTGACATGTTACTTGTCATTTCACTTCTCATATTACTTCACACTTCTCAAATGTGTTTTCTTACTTTTCACTTGCGGCATTGAACACGCAATACGTGTGATTTTTGGGCTAACCTAAAAATCAAATCGTTATATTTTCGAAACTCGGACACCGACACCGAAACCGCAATCTAATCCCCAACCGGAACACAAACCTCGTCGTCGGCGGTGAACCTGTGGTGGGGGTTGGCGGCGGGCAGGCCGTAGTAGCGCTGGCAGTCCACGTCGCTGGTGGCGAAGAACTGCCACGGAGAGAACGTGCGCCCGTCGAGCGACTTCTCCAGGATCCAGTTGCCCGGCCGCGGCGCTATGGCCGCCTTCACCACCACGTACGCCACTTGGTACTCCTGCGGGGGGAATTGAGGCGAGTTTTGGATGTTGGGTATTTCAGTGAACACGTTGATTGAGTATTTGGTATTTTGTACATTCGCACGAAATTATTGCCCCCATCATAAACATTCCTAAAAATTCCCAGGCATTAGGGGCAAGCCTAATGTCGCTTCAGGTGCCAATCCCAGACCATGTAATATGTCAAATGTCATGTAAAGTGTCAAAAGTCATGTAAAATGGCCTGCAAAATAGCAAACGTACGTAACTTTTTGACTTGACTTTTGACATTTTGCCTGACGCTTGAAATTTTACAGGGTCTGGGACTGATCCCAGTTTCAAACGCCCGCTTTAACAGATTCTACAGGGCTATTTTGACATTTTACACGTCATCTGGCAAGTTTGCGTGCACATTCTAATTTACATTTTAAGGCTGACGGTATGTTCTCAGTTTTCGCAAGCAAAAACATGTACACATTCGCAGAATTTTATAAAAATAACAAACGCATGCGCACAAATCTATTGTTTCTGATTGCGATGTACTTGTAATTTATTTGTCACTTGTTACAATAAGGTCTTTCGGAACACACGCAGTTACTGCGACACAGGTAAACCCAGACTGTATCTCAGGTCCCAGACTGACTATATTGGGAGGTAATTTTCACAGCGCCGCGCCATGCAACTGTTCGTTTCACGCATAAGGTTGTCATAACCATAGGAACCGAAGTGTAAAAGTTGCCTAAATTGTACGTTCCACGCGGGTGAGAACGTGTGTTACTTTATTGCAGCGTACACACACCCAACAGGTGTCTAACAATATTTACGATTCTTCCACTGCACTTCTCATTTATTTTCTGCATCCCAAAATTGAGATCCCAAAAAAAACCCATCGTTATGACCCCTCCAAATCACTTTTGCGTCTGCATTCCAAAAACACCGAGAAAAAAACATCTAAAAATGCGGCCCGCGAATAACAGAATGACTGATCGTAAATACCACAGTACACTGGACACCGTTGCGCTGTGGCCACTGGCCGAGGCTTTTATTGCGTACCGTATCATTACATACCTGTAATACCGTATTTCCTCGAAATAACCCCTGGGGGGTGATTGTTTCATAGTGGTCCCGAGAGGGGGGGTTAAACGAGAGGGGGGGTTAAACGAGGGGGGGTTAAACGAGGGGGGGTATTTCGAGGGGGGGGTTATTATTTCACAGGAAATTTTTTGAAATTCCAGTACAAAATCGTCGCTTGTGATGTGCACTGGGGTAGAAAAATGCTCGAGAGGGGGGGGGGTCAAACGAGGGGTATTTCGAGGAAATACAGTATACCACAAATTACTTTATTTGAATATATGTACACATGTGAATTGTAAACACATATCCACAAATATGCACCTGACTAATTTTACATGAATGTTCATAACTAATATCAAGATATCAGTAGCAGGTGTAGCATGCATGCATAGAAATAAAATAGATGCACACAAATAAGTGCCCATTTTATGAAAACTCAAATATCTGATAAAAAAAGTGCCTTCAACACATCCATTGAAACAAAAATTTTTAATGAAAATTGAAAGATCGTTGAAAATTTAGTGTGCCCATTTGACAATTTCCACGAAATATCCCACCAATCAGATATGCACATCAACAGAGATACGTAATAAAAGGATACGAAACGATACGCATCTGAGTGAGACCAGTGCCCCAAACTGCAAGACAAGTGGCGGTGTTTGCACGCGCGCGGGCAAACGAGAAACGACCCCCGAACTCCGCACAGCGCACTTGTTTGCTCGACTGCCACAACTCAGGTCGAATTGAAGTAAATACCGGCCCCGAATTACATTTACAACACCGGTACCGGGATGTGGGAACGTCGATAAACAAATCGGGGCCCGGGGTGAATGCAAAATATCACACCGCGGTGCGTCACTGGCGCCAGGCAAGAAATCGAACGTGTGAATATTACGGTCTGGTTGCCATCTCGCCGCGGGGCGCCGATAGGAATCAAATTTGTGCGTGTATTGCGATTGATCACATACTATTCCCCATTCTGTTCTGAGGACTAGTACTCCAATGAAATTTAGGAAACTCATAAATCGGTTTTCAACACATTGAGTTTACCAGAATGAATTATTTTTGATCGCCGTCAATTTAGTTGACACACTCATTTTTGTGGTAAACTCAAATGTGTTCAAAAGAGATTTATGAGTTTCCCAAGGTTGTGTACTAGAATAGTGTGCCAATGCTCGGTAACAGAGTGGTTGTTTTTATTGGATTTTCCGGTATATTTCGAGATGAAAATTGCACAAATTCGGGCTAATGAAACTTAATGTGCTTGATATTGGGCCCCCACACACTGGATGTCAACTGAATTCGTGTCAACTAAATGTCAACTGAATTTAAGTGATACTGTGATTTCAACTTATCTATCTGATAGAGCATAGTTAATTTTACATCATGACACTTCATTTTCATTGTTCCTGTTAAGTGTGATGCTTTTTACAAACTTCTTGTTTTATTCAATTGATGCTGAGTTGACGCGAATTTGCGATGTCAACTAGTGTGTGTGGGCCCATTTAGTCTGGGCTGCGCCAATCAGCTATGCACCAAGCGGTACCCCTTTGAAGGGTAACCCCCCCCCCCCCGCCGCTAGAGCGGAGTAACGGTTCTCAGACGCAGACTATAGACACTTGCCGCCGCAGTGCCGGTGCGCGCGCCGCCGCCGCAAAGCAAACATCGCGGCACTTTGATAAATGCCCCGCGCCGCCGCGCGAATGCTATTCATTTACCCCAGACTACGCGTGTTTCGAAAACAATCGGACGCCGTTTATATGCATTTGGGGGTAGAGTGCGGCAATACTTTTGAAACACACCAATGGCCCAAATGGCACTATGCGTTCGTGTTTTGAGCTTTTAGCTGAGACTGGATGATACGATACATTAGAAGTATTTGCACTTGATGATGTGACACACAAACGCCATCGGGTTGACGTAAAACAGAAGCGTTTGAGAGAAAATTTAACGTCAGTTGATAGTGGGTGGATACGCGCTCAAGTGAAAAATATGTAAAAATGAACTCCTATACAAAACATGCGCTTTTCAAATTAAACAGTGACTGTGAGCAGAATAAAATTCCACGTATCCCATAATCACAGTGAAAGGCTTCGTTTTAACAAATATGCATAACGGGTGACGGGTGGATAAACAAAAATATAGCAAAATCCACAAACAATATATACGATACGCACAAAATTATCCCGACACACATGCTTGGGAGATGTGCGCGTCACACTGGCACTTTTTTCTTGTGCAGACTAGATAAGAACTGAAACTTTCCGAGCTCATCAATGAGTTTACCACAATAATCGTTTTTATCTGTCAAAAGTAGTTGACGAAATATATTAATCAACTTTGAAAATTTCCGTGTCAACTAATGTGCGTAGCACCTTTCAGTACGCAGTCGCACGTCGAGCGCCCTACAATCAACCCAAATGGAACCGCCAGCGCCCTACGCACCTGTCTAAGGTTGATGGTCAAGGTGACCCACTCGTACTGGAGGCCATTGGCGAGACTGGGCGACTGCCACCAGCGGTTGGTGCCGTCGATGGCGAACTCGACCGGGTGCCTGTTGCGCTGGTCGGTCGCGTTGCACACGTCGCACTGCGGCCGCCGCAGGAACACGTGCTCCACCAGCTTGCAGTACGACTCGGCCGGCGAGCCGCACGTCGCGTTCGCAGTGATTAGAGCGTGAGTCGCCAGGTTGAACACTTCCGGGAACAGGCCGCGTTCTGCGGGGGGGGGGGGGGGGTTGTGCAGCGCCGCGGCAGGTTAACCACTAAAGCAAATTCGGCAGGTGACCAGTTTCAATAATCGAGGAAAGTTGAGGTTGCAGTGAAAGCTTCAAAATACTGAATTGGGGATATGACGTAAACAAATATAAACACGTCGTTAATTTACAGAACTTATTTCAATCTTGACATTATATTTGTCGTTTGTCAAGGTGTGTGAACTTATTTTAAACTTGGCATTGCACTTGTCGTTTTTCAAGGTGTGTGAACTTATTTTAAACTTGACATTGCACTTGTCGTTTGTCAAGGTATGTGAACTTATTTTAAACTTGACATTGCACTTGTCGTTTGTCAAGGTATGTGAACTTATTTTAAACTTGGCATTGCACTTGTCGTTTTTCAAGGTGTGTGAACTTATTTTAAACTTGACATTGCACTTGTCGTTTGTCAAGGTATGTGAACTTATTTTAAACTTGGCATTGCACTTGTCGTTTTTCAAGGTGTGTGAACTTATTTTAAACTTGACGTTGCACTTGTCGTTTGTCAAGATGTGTGAACATATCCCACGCGGTCAATGCAGATTGCTGGACAAGTGACAAATTTCGGTGGAAGCTGCACGTGATGCAGTTTATAAAGCCTACTTGTAACTTTACTTGTTTTTTAGCAAGACTCCCAAACTCATACACAGCAAATGAATGTGCCTTCAAAATTGCCACTTTACAGGGTCTCAGAATAAAAAAATCCACCAAATAAATGAAAACCCACTAACCATCTTCCCTGGCGGCAAACTCTCTCAAATTGGACTCATCTTCCACTAGTTCCCTGGCGTGATACGGCCCCTCTTCCAAACGGGGGTCGTACTTCGATGCGGCTTGTGCAGCGGCGGCGAACAGCGACAATAACGCCGCTAGCCGAACTGCCGCGCTCATGGCTACGTTCGTTCGCTGCTGGGCGAAATTGTGAAGTTTGGTGCTAATTAATTGAGATTTTTTTGGAAAAGTTTAATTATTTGGGAAGTTGGATGGTTGAAAAAACGTGGATCATATTTACAATAAAATCAAAATGAACCTATGCGTGGTACTCAACGTTGCGGGAATCGAAATATAGAAAGTCTACAGTCTACTAGTCAGATCGAGAAAGTAACGCAGCGGCAAACGGCCGCGTATTGTAAATGAGAAATACTGCGGGTGCACACGCCGCAGCGGGGACACATATTTTGGATACTATCGTTGTAAAGTGACCGCATTTATTTTCGGGATAAAGAACCGTTCCGTAATTCAGAGTAATTATTTCCAATTTTCACGAAACCGTTTTGAACAGAGACAAAACTCCGAGAGTCGGAAAATTTCGGACAAAAGCCATCCGGAAAAAATGTCTTCACAAAGACTTCAAATCCATATGTGGATACATCTAATATCCAAATTGCGCTCAGCGGGGAGTGCGCTGCGGTGGGCGGAGTCCAGACTTTTTGAATAGCCGCCAAAGTTCATGAATTTCAAGGGGACATTTGTTTCATCACGAAACGAGAACACATTTTTGCCAGGACAGCTTCACTTGGCTACTGTTGCATTCCATGTACCACATCTCATCCGAATAATATACTTTTAACATTTTATTTTCACATAATTACATTTATCTCGCTGGGCGTGATTTTTTCTCAATTTTTAACGTCATAAACGTTTTCTCTATCGAAATTCCGTGGTATTTAACCTATAATTTTGTAATGTAACCTGTAATTTTGGGTAACGGTAAATATTTTTCCCACAGATAATTTGGCAGCGTCAGATTTGACAGAAATGGCTGATTGATCCGATCAGTCCAACGCTCAATTCGATCCGGACGATTTGATCACATTGTGATGCAACCAGTGATACGAATTCCGTGCATGTTGGCTGATTGGCCCTGATTAGTTTTCACCATAGTTGTTAAAACGTCGAGTACAGAGTAAATATGTTTACGTTTCCTCCGAAAAATGTTTCGGTATTCGCTTTTATGTATACTTTTTGAAAGTACTTGAGTACAGAAAACGTATTTCAGATCCTCTTTTATATAGATTTTTGAAGGCATAGAAGGGGAAAAGGGGCGAAAATATGCTAAAAATATGTGACAATAGTCGAAAATGGATATAGAACCAAATATATAGCCAAAAATTGCGCAAAATAGGCAAAAAGTTACAAAAATTTGTGATTTTGAGCGAAAATTTTGGCGAGATTTGTCAAAAGTACTCACGTTTACGTTTTCTGATCGGAAAGTACTTTTATGCATGTTTACTCATGAGTAAAAGTAAAAAAAATTCACTTTACGTTTTCTGTACTCAGGGGGTGAGTAAAAAATAAATACTTTACGTTTACATATACTTTGAAAAAACTTCGGTACTTTTAACAACTCTGGTTTTCACCGTGACTTCTGTGAAAACGGAAATGGCGACATGGCGACAATCAGCCTACTCTTATTGTATGCTATGTGTTTTAGTTTTCAACTTTTCAAATTGTATTTAACTTATATTAATTTAAATTCACATTAAAATTAAATAAAATCAATCAACAGTGTTGATCAACCTGCATTTGAAAAACATTAAGTTTACCCACGAAGTCACGGTGAAAACTAGTGTGCATAGGCACAATGCAGCATTCGAGTGACGCAATCCTGTGGAAAAACTTTTTCCCGACAATGAACTACAAAAATATTATCAGTTGCATCAAAATACATAAAAAAATCTGCAGCGTGATGACCAAAAGGAGCAATTAGGTCGGGCAGACGATATTGAATCGAATTACTCGGCTAGTCAAATAGGTAGATTCCTGATGGTAATCTGCTCAGTGGTAATCTGTACCGATGGTAATCCAATTGTGATTACCATCCGTACATAGTAGATTACCATTCATACATTTGGATTACCATCAGTACAAGACTGATGAACGTAAAAAATCACATGTTGCATATTCATTACATGTGTTTATACTCAATCCTTAAATAACAAGATTTATGAATGGAAAAAGTGTATTCATTACACATGTAAATATAGGTAAATGAACTCTACAACTATGTAACAGACACCATGTGGTTAACGCTATACGTTTACTTATTCACAACAATGATTTTTTCCATCTTTTATACAAAAATCGCATGCTTTATCGTCATTGGCACGCTTCCAACGTGAGACATAAATGAGTGCGAGGGCAGAGTATCGTGTCCGCCGAGTATACATGCTCTTGTTTCATCTGAGTCTGGACTAGCATTACACGCAATGTGGATTTAAATCAGTAGGTATAATATGTGTAATTATTGTATCGTTATGAACTACCAGTCACAAATCACTGGACTACATGCAGCCACTCGCCGAGCCACAGACCACAGTCACGATTAGGGTGTCAACTTTCCGTTTTCCAACCACTAAATTGTTTTCCCATTTCGGTTTCCGTTTTCTGGCCACTAAATTTTTTCCGTTTTTGTTTTCCATCTCATTTTCTGTTTTCTGGCTATATTTTCTGCTTTTCCACCTTCTCCATTTTCCAGCAAAATTTCTTCTTTTCCCACGTTGTTCTGTTGTTGTTTATTTCCACCTTTTTCCCCATTTTCTGGCTCAAATTTATGTTTTGTGTTTCAGCCAAACTGGTAAAAATACATGCAGGTTTTTCAATATTGTAAAAAAAAATTCTGCTTACGGCAAAATTTCTGCAAGTTTGTTCCATTTCTAGCAAAATTTCTGCAAATCTTTCCATTTCTGGCAAAATTGCTGCAATATCGTCCATTTTCCGGCAATTTTTCATTTATTTATTCTGTTTCTTTCAAATTTTCCTTTCCGTTTTCCGGAAAGTGCAACTTTTTCCGTTTCCATTTCCGTTTTCCGGCAAGTGCCAATTTTTTCGATTTCCGTTTCCATGCAAGTGCAAAAAACATTCCATTTTCCGTAAAAAAGTTGTTTTGACACCCTAGTCACGATGTTGTTCAGTAGGGCAGTTTGGGTTCGTTGGGGCCCACGTTCCAGCCGGGCCCGCTGCGCGGCTGCGGCTGGCGGCCCGGCGGCTCCAAGGGCATGGGGCTGTTGAGAGAAATTGTTTTAGCTCAGGTGCCAGTTCCGCAAAATGAGAAGTGAGAAGTAAAATGGCAAATGCAAAGTGAAATGAGAAAAGAATTGAGAAGGAAATTAGCGCAAGCGAAGGAAAAGAACTTTTTTTTCGTTTTTTTTTACTTTTGACAATTTACTTGCCTTTTCACTCCGCTTTTGCCAATTTTTTCTCAATTCGGTTCGCATTTGTCATTTTACTTCTCACTTCTCAATTTGCGGAACTGGCACCTGGTCACACACTAGTTTATGGCCGGAATTTCGAATCTGTTAAACACATTTGAGTTTACCGAATGGTATTATTTTCATCACCGTGTAGTAGTGGAGTGAACTTACTAAACACCTTCCCGGACAAGTTCACCACCCATTTTTTTATTTCACCTCGGTTGTAATATCTCCATCTATGGGGTGTTATAAAGCTGAAACTTTGAATATATAAAGTTGTAACACCCCCCTACTTTGCTTCAATGGGGGGAGGTGGAGCGACCCACTACAGGGTGGGTTGCCCTATATGCAACAATTTTTTTGGCTTTTTTGGTGTCCCAAACAAGTTCACCACCCACTTGATTAGCTACACTTCGACGGTCATATCTCCAGCTGTGAGCCTGGTATAAAGCTGAAATTTGGGGGATGTCTTGCCAGCAACCCCCTTACAATAAACCAGTGGGGGTGCCTGCCAGCGATCCACTACGATATGGGTTACTGTATGTACAGTTGTACATTTTTTTCAAAACAACCCAAGTGTCCCACACAAGTTTGCCACACAGCTCCATTATAAAAAATGTTGTGAGAAGATACCTAATAAAAAATTTAGTCAGATTCGAACCCTAGTTCTGCTAATTAAATTTTTTTCAGTAGGGCACCCACCCCGTCCCAAAAACAGCAGAGCGAAAATTTCACTTTAAACCAATTTTTTGTTTCACATTTAAAAAGTTGGTTTACAAAGTTCACTAGGGAAGGGTCCAATGTTCAAAGTTACGTAAACAACATGACCTCTAAAATGCGTCCATAAGGAAATTTATTTGAGGTGAATATTATGATGTCATAATCACAACATTACAGGAACAAAATTTGACAAAATTTTTACTTTTTCATTCACCCCAAATAAATTTCGTTATGCGGGCATTTTAGAGGTTATGTTGTTTACATAACTTTGAACCTTAGACCCTCCCCTAGTGAACTTTGTAAACCAACTTCTTAAGTATGAAACAAAAAATTGGTTTTAAGTGAAATTTTCAGTCTGCCATTTATGGGACAGGGTGGGTGCCCTACTGAAAACTTTTTAATGAGCAGAACTAAGGTTCAAATCTGATTCAATTTTATTTCAGGTTTGTTCTCACAAAACTTTTTTACAATGCAGTTGGGCGGTGAACTTGTTTGGGAGACTTGAGTTGTTTGTAAAAAATTAACAAATTTATAAGCGTGGACCCATGCTGTAGTGGGTCGTTGGCGGCCACCCACTGGTGTATTGTGAGAGGGGGTTGTTTGCAAAGCAACCCCCAAATTACAGCTTTCTATTGCCCTCACAGCTGGAGATATGGCCCTCGTAGTGTTGCTAATCAAGTGGGTGGTGAACTTGTTTGGGACACCGAACAAGCCACAGAAAAGTTTTGCATATAGGGCGACCCACCCTGTAGTGAGTCGCCGCACCTTCCCCCATTGATTCGGAGTAGCAGGGTGTTAGGACTATATACCCACCAAAGATTAGGTTTATACGACTCCCATAGTCAGAGATATTGCATCTTAAGTGAAATAAAAAAATGGGTGGTGAACTTGTCCGGGAAGGTGTTTACTACCTAGTCATCCCGATTTGGCTCGCTTTTTTACACAAAAAATAAAATTTTCGGAACATGCATTCATTTTTTTCATATTGAAAAACCAGGTTCAATCGGATGACGGAAATTGAACACCGCAAACCCGATCGAAACAAAAGAAATCTACAGACAGCGCCAATTATTTGATGTTTTCAGCAATCTAAATCTGTAAAGATATGGCAGAATTTTTGAGCGTCAAAATCGATTGGCCAGATCGGCCGTGTAAAATGACCATGTTTCTTGGTCAGGGTTGGTTTTATAAAAATTCAGTTTAGTAAACTTGTATAAAAATTGTATAAAAATTTTATTTTATTTTTATTTTATTCTGGTTTCATTGTATTTTATTTTATTTTATTCCCAAAAGTCATTAATAAAATAAAATGACACATTTTACAAAAATTTTACAAAAATTTTACAAAAAATCAGAATCATGCATGCAAGGCCAAAAAAATGTTATTATTAGACCTATACATGAAAAACCCGTGACAAATGTTTCCCTTACTTTTCAAAAGTTGCATGCAGTATGTATTGTTAGCTAGCTGCAAGTGTAAAGTTACAATTATTGATAAGAATGGTTTGCATTTTCAATAGAAGGACTAGTGGA
>OZ038458.1:1067567-1139201 GCA_964036195.1 Sphaerolaimus hirsutus
TTGACATTTCACTTGAAATTTATCACTTGACGTTAAACTTGACATTTGACATGACATTTATCACTTGACATTAAGCTTGACATTTCACTTGACATTTGACTTGACATTTGACTTGACATTTCACTTGAAATTTATTACTTGACATTTCACTTGAAATTTATCACTTGGCATTTGACTTGACATTTCAATTGAAAGTTATCACTGTATATTCACCTTGACATTTATCACTTGACATTTGACTTGACTTGACTTTAGACTTGACATTTATAACTTGACATTTGACTTGATATTTGATCACTTGACATTAAACTTTACATTTGACTTGACATTTCTCACTTGAAATTTGACTTGACATTTATCACTTGAAATTTGACTTGACATATGACTTGATATTTGACTTGACATTTATGAGTTGACATTAAACTTGACATTTCACTTGAAATTTGTCACTTGACATTTGACTTGAAATGTGTCACTTGACATTTGACATGACATTTGACATTACATTTCACTTGAAATTTATCACTTTACATTTGACTTGACATTTGACATGACATTTATCATCTGACATTAAACTTGACAGATCAATTGAAATTTATCTGTTGACATTTGACTTGAAAGTTATCACTTGAAATTTGACTTGATACTTTATCACTTGATATTTTATAACTATCTATCACTTGACATTTATCAATTGACATTTCACTTGAAATTTATCACTTGACAATTATCACTTGACATTTCACTTGAAATCTACCACTTGACATTTATCACTTGATATTTGACTTGATATTTTATCACTTAATATTTTATCACTAGACATCTATCACTTGACATTTATCACTTGACATTTGACTTGACATTTATAACTTGACATTTGACTTGACATCAACCACTAGACATTTATGACCTGATAGTAATCAGCATGCAAGGTCACATGCTCAGTATCACATGAAGCAGTAGTTCAGGCATGTTTGCGCATTTTACACAAAATAAGCAAACTTGAATAACTTTTGTAAATCTGTACCAAAATTGCCAAAATATGGCTCATTTGAAAGCTCTAGTCATGGCACACATCAACAAATTTTTTTTATTGCCCCATTTGTATTCAAATTTTAAATTTATTGAGGTTTGAAAATTTCAAACAGATACCGTACCAAAGTGGGCGGAGCCTGTGAAAAAAAATCCCAAAAATAAGAAATGGCATCATATTCTCTTTCAAATGAGCCATCAACCATGAAAATCGGTCGTGGTTCAAGGAAGTTATTGCAGTTTGAAGATTTTCGGGAGAACAAGAACAACAACAACAACAAGAACACTACTTGAAAAAGAAAATGCGTAATAACTTCCTCCGAACTCAACCGTTGGATCTGAAAATTTGCATGGTGGTACTTTTCGACACGGGCTTTTTGATGGTGCAGTCGGTTCTGCACCAGCGCATTGCGTTCTGAAGTTATTGCGATTTTAAATTTGCGATTTCCGCATTTTGGTGTGTCTGACCATATTATGGGTGGGTCGCTTGCGCCCTCCCTCGGCAGCGAGGGATGGCGCTGGCGCGCCCACCCGAAAATACATGCAGGTTTTTCAATTACCGTATTTCCTCGAAATACCCCCCCCCCTCGAAATACCCCCCCCCCTCGTTTGACCCCCCCCCCTCTCGGGACCACTATGAAACAATCACCCCCCCCTCGAAATACCCCCCCCCCCAAATTGAGTGTAAAGGGAACGTACATGACAATAACTGTAGTTTGTGTTCTGTGTACTGAAGAACACACGTTAAAACAATGTCGGTGTCACGTTAGAACAGTGTACATACCATCTACATACTAATATAAGTCTACAGAACCTTATAAATGGCGGTTTTTGTTGCATTTTTCGACGTCTGCGTACGTTTCAGACGACAATTTCGTACTTGGTTTTCAAAAAATTTTCTTGTGAAACAATAACCCCCCCCCTCGAAATACCCCCCCCCTCGTTTAACCCCCCCCCCCTCTCGGGACCACTATGAAACAATCACCCCCCGGGGGGTATTTCGAGGAAATACGGTATGTGATTTTTTCTGCTTCCGGCAAAATTTCTGCAAGTTTTCCCATTTCTAGCAAAATTTCTGCAAATCTTTCCATTTCTGGCAAAATTGCTGCAATTTCTTCCATTTTCGGGCAATTTTTCATTTATTTATTCTGTTTCTATCAAATTTTTCTTTCCGTTTTCCGGGAAGTGCAACTTTTTTTCCGTTTCCATTTCCGTTTTCCGGCAAGTGCAAATTTTTTTCGATTTCCGTTAAAAACTGGCAAGTGCAAAAAACTTGCCATTTTCCGTAAAAACAATTTTTGACACCCTAGTCACGATGTTCTTCAGTAGGGCAGCTTGGGTTCGTTGGGGCCCACGTTCCAGCCGGGCCCGCTGCGCGGCTGCGGCTGGCGGCGCGGCGGCACCGCCGGCAAGGGTCTGTTGGGAGAATATGTTTTCGCTCAGGTGCCAGTTCCGCAAAATGAGAAGTGAGAAGTAAAATGGCAAATGCAAAGTGAAATGAGAAGTGAATTGAGAAGGAAATTAGCACAAGCGAAGGAAAACAACTTTTTTTCTTTCTTTTTACGTCGGTTTTGACAATTTACTTGCCATTTCACTCCGCTTTTGTCAATTTTTTCTCAATTCGCTTCGCATTTGTCATTTGACTTCTCACTTCTCAATTTGCGGAACTGGCACCTGGTCACACACTAGTTTATGGCCGGAATTTCGAATCTGTTAAACACATTTGAGTTTACAGAATGGTATTATTTTCATCATCACCGTGTAGTAGTTGAGTGAACTTATTTTTTTTATACTACTATCAACAGTATTTGACGTCTTCATTCCGGTAAACGCAAAAAGAAACAAAGATTATTCGGTTTCCAAAATTTCGCCTGTAAACTACCATCTGTGCGCGGGGCCATTATAATAAACTCAAATGTGTTTAAAATAGACAATTTTGAAACTCAGTTTTGACAATTTCGGTTGTCAACTCGCGTGCGTACCAGAAATATTACCGTACCGTACCGTTTAGGCTTCCGTTTACCGGATGACCGCACGTTAAACGTCCAGCCGACGTACACGGTGTTACCGTAATCGCGGTACTCATCCTCATCATCCTCATCGTCCTCGTCCTCGTTGTCTTCATCGCCGTATATAAACTGCGGCGTCGGCGGCGGCGGAGGCGGAGGCGGCGGCGGCGGCTGCCTGCTGAACTTTGCGCCGCCGCCGCGGCCGGAGTAGGGCGCCGCTGGGTGCATGTCCACCGGGCGCGGCAACGGCTGAGCGAGATGATAAACGGGCGACACGGGCACGGCTGTTGCTTCCTGTCCCCTGTGTCAGCGGAATTTTTTTTGTTATATGGTATACTCGGCAGACATCACACTTAGTATGGAAACCTACCATAACCATCTGAACAATGAACCAAATCTTATCGTGTGTTGAACGTAGAATTACACAATAATGCACATACATTTCCGTTCCATGCTTTAGTACAGTGTAATTTTATTTTTTTCTAATTGGTAACTTGTCATCAGTTCAATTTATCAGTTGTGCTTTAAAGTGGGGTGAATATAAATAAATTCGATTGCGGACAGCGGGCTTATTCGAGCAGGCAGCGTTATAGTTTCCTCTTTTTGGAACTGGCCTTATTCAATGGGGTTATTCAAGGGGGGACTTATTTGAGGTTATACGGTAGTTCGGGTAGCCAGACCAAATGTCCAGACGACCTGCGTGAGCGCCTACTTCTTGGCGCGGCAAGCGGCGGGTCCTCTGCGTCTGCGGTCTGCGTGTCGCCGTAGTCGTCGCTGTAGCGCACGTCGTAGGCCGCCGCCGTCGGCGCCTGTACTGCTGCCGCCGGCGGCAATGAACGCCGCGCGCCGCCGCTGAACGGCGGTGGTGCGCTGCGCGCTGTGTACAGAGCCTGTTTCGGCGCCGCGTATTGCGGTCGCGCTGCAAATGTTTGTGTTCAGATATATGCTATGAAGAGCGACACGTTTTTTAAAATAACACTACTTTAAAAAAACACTTTATGTTAAAGGAAATAAATGCAAAAAGGTGAAGTTTTTATCAAAACACAGAATAACTTGAGCTGTAGCCGAAAACGAGAAATACAGTAACTCAAATCACATAAAGCAATGTCAAAAACATCCAAACCATTGTAACACATCAAATTAACTTCTCTGACCCACCAGGAGGCAGTTGCTCGATGGGCTGCACGAGCGGCGCCATGTCGCTGGGCGCGGCGGTGACTTCGGTGCTGCTGCCGCTGGTCGACGTCGCTGCCGTGGTGCTTGTACGACTGCGACTGCGCGAGCTGGCCGCCCTTGCTGGCGGCGTGTAGGGCGCGGGGCCGGGCGCCGCCGCCGCCAGCCTCGCTGACGGCTGCAGCTGCAGCTGCTGCTTGCGCGCCAGGTACACTGATTCCTTGCCAGCTGCGTGAATGAGACGGTGGTAAACCGCGAAGATGCTGCGCACACTAGCATACTGCTGATAAACTAAAAATTTGGTAATTCAAAAATCAAGTTTGAGTGCCAATTTTAGTTTGCTGGAATAAACTACATTTGACGGAGACTAAAAATTCAAGTGGACTCAGATGCGTCGAATGTTGATTTCTAAGTTAATTAGGTAAATTTTCAACTTTAATCAGTAGACTATCGGGTGCAACGACAACGTTACTGAATTTCTGTCGGCCGCACCCGAAACTTTTGCTGCGCTGGGTGGCGGCGGCGGCGGCAGCGGCTCCAAGCCAGTGGTCGCCGACTGCACTTGCTGCTTGCCCATCACGTACTGGGATTTCACATTGCTGCCCGCTGCACCCGCTGCGAATGCATAGCCACATCATTAAATGGTCTGTTTTAGAATTTGTGGCAGAAATGTGAAACTTTTCCTATTAATACTGTTACCTAGAGTTGAGTAGGTGTATTTAGGTAGATTGTGTAAACCCACGATTATTATGTTTCAATGATTGTTGACTAGGGCACACTTTTGTTGTATACCCAGATCAGTTCAGTCTAATAAAGTCCTTGTATACAAACTTGGACCCGGGGTTGAGGGACCCCCTCCTAAGTCCCTCCAAACTGGTGCCGCGACCGTGCCCGACTCGGCCCGACTTCGCCCGACTTCACCCGACTACCCGACTTGCCCGACTATTGGCGCCCGACATCGTTGACTCGACGCCAACGACTCGTCTACATCGGGATCCAGCGAAACTGACGTCGTCAACGACTACAATTGCCTGACTACCAACGGCATCAACTACGTCAAGCGACCATCGACGTCTGCCGACTACTCACTGCTATCGACTATCTACGGCAGTTCAACTTGGCGGAAACGCCCATTGCAGCAGGCTACAGCCGTGCTGACAACGAACTCTCCCGATCAACAACAACACAATATGTCGACAATTTCGTACGATGCATTCATTGGCTTCGTGGACCAGTCGCTTGCTAACAAGGATCGAGCAAAATTCGACCAGCTGCGCAACATTTTGAAGGCTCACAACCCAAGTGACCTGCCTGACGATGAAGACATGTGGCGCAAAATATTGTATGAGCGTTACGCAGCGAAGCTGAAAACGGTGGCTGCTGCGATTCGAGACACGGGGGTCACCAATTTGCTGGATCCATTACCACAACAAGCTGTGACTGCGACTACTGCATCGTCATCGGCCCCTGCCACTGCATCGGAATCACCGGAACTCGTCAAGCAGCTGTGCACATTCATGAAATCTATGATGGAACAACAAACACAAGGACAGGCTGCTATGATGGAACAACAACGACAGACGCAAGTTGCCATAATGGAACAACAGCAACAAACACAAGCAGCGCTGATTAGAGAGCAAAGGGAACAACAAGCGGCAATGATGAACGAACAAAAAGAAATGCTGTCGCTGGTTGTGAACAAGTTGACAAATTCGACAGTGGATACTGGCAAAGCGGAGACTAGCAATGCATCACAACCGGCTGTCACCGACCTGACATCACCAAAGTACTCTGTACACGAGAAACGCTTGTGGGCGCCGCTGCTGGATGAACGTTTCCCTACATTCGATGGCAAAGATCCGCTAAAATTCAAGCTGTGGATCAACGATTTGAAGGCGCGCATCCAACTGACAGAGGCTCCAGATAAGTATGCTATCATCCATGTGCGCAAGTGCCTGACTGGTCGCGCGCTACGTCAATTCGAACGCCTACCAGATGAGGATCGTGAAACGTTTGAACAAGTCTGCGAGTTTTTGGAGTCACAGTATGGGGATCATTTTGCTGCCCAGAATGCGATGAACAAATTGCTGAACCTGCGCCAACGACCAAAGGAACATGTCCGCGACTATGGTTTACTTGTCGACAGTTTAGTGCGCCAGGCGATGCCTGATATTCAGTTGACTGCTTTGAAGATCCAGTTGAAACACTACTTCATGTCTGGTCTCAATAGCAACGTGCTCCAAAATTCGCTCTACACGCTGCCGACGTATGAGATGATGTCATTTAAGGAGCTGATTGATAATGCGGAGCGGCTAGAATTCGCTGACAAGCGAGTGAAGACCTACGGGAAACCAGAAATTTTCTGCATTTTTCACAATAGCAGAGGGCACACTACGAATGAGTGCTCCATGGCCCAAGAAATGGCTAAAGGTGCAACTTTCAACAATCCAAGGATTCAGCGTGGCGGAACGTCAAATAACCGTGGCTTCAATCGGCAATCAAGCAACCGAGGTCGTTTCCCACCACGAACATCGTCATTCCCGCGCCGATTTCAGTCAAATACAGATCGATTCCCTGCCCGACAGAATTCAGAAAAGTGGTGCACATTCCACAACTCCACAACACACAACACGGAGGACTGCTCCAGTCAAAGGCAGTTCAACAGACCGTTCAATGCTGCCAGACCTCCGTTCAATGCTGCAAAGTCGCCAATGAAAACTGAATGGCGGTCGTCGAAAGTGAATCATGTTCAATTCGGGGCCGATGCTGAGACTGAACCGGAGTATAGAGCTCAGCAGATCAATCGCATTCAACATGCGATGCAGTCAATGGGCCTGTTAGCGCATAAAGCGTGCAACAAAATCAACCGGCCAGCTGCGTACCTGAATGGTGTCCCATTTTCTACCTGCCGACCTGACAATGGTGCAGACGTGTCAATCGTGACACCCCTTGTGGTCAAGAAGCTGGGGCTGACAATCAAACCGACCAGCGAGAAACTACACGCTGCAAACGGAACTGCATTGGACACAAACGGCTGTGTCAACATTCAGATTGAATATGCTGGTGGCAAAGCGATGCACACCTGCTTTGTATCTGACGACATCGATTATGACATCCTACTGGGTGAGGATGTGCTGCCGAAACTTGGCATCTGCATGACAGCTGCAGATGGAAGTAACCTGTTACCGGAAGCTGACACTGTCAATGCTTCACCTGACATTCGCCAACGACTGGTGCAGCACTGCAACCTGGAAGATGATGATGAATCAGCACTGGTGATTTTTGCCGACAAAGAGGGACAGCTGATACAAGCTGCCCACGTACCGCTGCTAAACTGCAAACCGGTCACAGAACTGGTGATCAATGAGCTGCATGAGCTGACAAAGGACGATTGGTCGAAAATGTTGAATATTGGAGCGTCTTCTGACAATGATCAACAGAAAGTGGTTGACACACTCTTCACTCTACGTCACGCATTCAGCTCCGACTACAAGGCTGGGACATGCCAGAATGTTGACGAGATTGGCTGTACTGAGGTCGAACATGAAATCGAAACTGGAGATACGCTACCGTTCAAAGTGCCACCACGTCGCATTCCGCTCAAGCTACGTCCTGAAGTGGAAAAGATGCTGAAAGATTTGTTGGATCAAGGCTGCATTGTTCCGTCGAACAGCAACTACAGCAGCGCTTTCGTACTAGCAAAGAAGAAGGATGGATCGTGGCGATTTTGCGTTGATTTCCGCCAGCTGAATTTGAACACGAGACGTGACAGCTACCCGCTGCCACGCATGGACGACATGCTCGATTTGTGGCCAGGTCGAAAATTTTTCTCCACCCTGGATATCAAGTGCGGATACTACAACATCAGAATCAAGAAGGAGGACCAGCACAAGACTGCGTTTACTGCCCTCGACCAGCTCTTCGAGTGGAAGCGTATGCCGTTTGGATTGCACAATGCACCTGCGACATTTCAACGTGCCATGAACAACATCCTGATGGATCACAAGGCATTTTGCCGTGCTTATTTGGATGATATTATCATCGCTTCTGCAACTTTTGATGAGCATATTGAGCACCTGAAGGCTGTTATCTCCACAATGTGCAATGCTGGCATGAGACTGAATCCACGCAAATGTCATTTTTTGAAGGACAGAATCCAGTACCTGGGCCACGTGATTAGTGCCGATGGAATCAGTGTTGATCCTGATAAAGCAGCTGCGATTCGCGACTACCCGCTACCCGTCACCAAGAAAGATGGAGCAGGATTTTTGGGACTCGCCAGCTACATGCGAAGGTTCCATCACAACTTGTCGCATCGTCTCGCGCCGCTACGTAAATTTTTCCAAGCACCGGAAACAAAGGCAGAGAAATTGGAATGGACAGATGAGCTGAAGAAGTTGTTTCGACAAATTTGCAATGAGATGGGTGACCCACGAAGTTTGGCTATGCCAGTGCCTGGCCGTGACTATGTCATTACCACTGACGCAAGTACAGATGGACTTGGTGCGATGTTGGAACAAGCCAATGATGCTGGACAACTGCAACCGATTGCATTTGCAAGCCGTGTCACCGCACCTGCTGAGAAACGCTACTCGGCTACAGAATTGGAAGCTCGTGGAGTGATTTATGCTCTGGAGACATTTCGCCCATACATCACTGGGGAAAAAGTGACCGTGTTCACTGATCACCACCCGCTGACTCACCTGTTCCAGAAGAACAGCCCCTCGCATCGCTTATACCGATGGTGTTTAGTGCTACAACAATTTGACGTCACTCTGCGCTACAAGCCTGGGATCAAGAACCAGGTAGCAGACGCACTTTCACGCGCACCTGCGGGCACTGTTCCTGTTCGCATGGAGGGAGGAAAGTCAATCGATGAACCTGAAGTGACACTTGACACAGTGTGCAACATTCGAGTGTCACACATGTTGGCAAAACTGGCGACGACAAAGCCTGTTGCTGTGAACAACATTGTTTTGGCTGACAAGAAGGAGAGAGAAGAGATGCTGCGATGGCATCACGAGGGACGATGGGCCGCGCATGCGAGTGCACAGAAGACGTATCAGCGTTTACGCCCATTCTATTCCCATGCAACTTGGCCAACTCTTGCTGCTGATGTGCAAGCATTTTGCAAACAGTGCAATGTCTGCAAACAGCGATCAACTCGATACGAGGTGCTGCCGCTACTGCCAAGGCCGCCTCCAGATCAGCCACGCCGCCGATGGCACATGGACTATTCCACATTCATGCCAAACAGCTACAAAGGTCCACGATACTGTCTTGTCGCCATTGATGCAATGTCGCGTTTCATTGAGGCAAAATCGTGCAATGCGACTGATGCTAAAAATGCTGTCAAGATGTTTAACGAGATTGTCACAAAACATGGAGTTCCTCAAGAAGTGGTTACAGACAGTGGAACACACTTCAACTGCCACGAGTTCCAGTCAACGCTGCAGAAGCATCAAACTAAGCTGCACACGACTACACCAGGCTCGAAGACCAGCAACGGCATCTGCGAACGTGCCATCCGCATCCTACAGGATATTCTTGCGAAGAAACGAGCTGGCGATGGTCGAGCATGGAATCTGATACTGCCTGACGCTGTAGCTGCCTACAATGCAACTGAGCACTCGGCTACTGGCGCTACACCTTTTGAAGTCCACTATGGTTCGAAACGTGCAACAATGGGACATGAGTTTGAACCAGCTCCTCCGCTGATTGACTTCTGGAAGCGTATCAACGAACGTGTGGAGGCTGCGCAACAGAAAGCTGCCAACACTGCTTTCTCCACCAATCCAAACACTCGCTTCAGAATTGGTGATGCTGTTTTCGTTCGAGATGCACCGGCCATGGGAAGCCGCAAAGCGAAACTCAACTTGCCGAATTCCCGCGAAGGAGAAATAGAATCGTTTCCATCACCAAAGGCTGCAGTGATCAAGTTCACGAATGGCAAGCATCGTACTGTGCCAATCAACATGCTGCAACCCAGATTCATAAAGAGTTGATTTTGATATTTGAATATTTCATGATTGTGTTGTTTTCTCAAATCGTATTTCTCGCCTTTTGTAATAAAACATCCAAATGTGTGTTTGTGATAGTGCGCACTTGTGTGAAACCAATATGTGTGATCTTGTGTGATGTGTTTTGCTTACTTGTATCACTTTCTCTCATGTCTTTTCTGATTATCCGTGGTCGTATAATCTTTGTTTGCCCCCGAGGAGTTGAGTAGGTGTATTTAGGTAGATTGTGTAAACCCGCGATTATTATGTTTCAATGATTGTTGACTAGGGCACACTTTTGTTGTATACCCAGATCAGTTCAGTCTAATAAAGTCCTTGTATACAAACTTGGACCCGGGGTTGAGGGACCCCCTCCTAAGTCCCTCCAAACTCTAGTTCTCTTTTTGTTCTGTTTTGATCATCTGAATTTGACCGGCTCATATGCCAAAAACATATTTTCCCGAAATGTAAAAAAGTTTCAAACAAATTCTAATTACATATTTCTATTTTACACTTAAGAATTTATCATTAAGCAGCTCAGCCATCACTTCTGCATAAAAATTCAAACTTAACATGGCAATTAGGTATACTCGGCGGACAGCACACCTAGTATGAAAACCTACCATAATTAAATGAATAAAATCTTGTGATAAATTTCGTAATTAATTATTCCATGGTAAAAACGAAATATAATGATGAAAAACTGTATAATTTTTGGTTCATTATTCAGATAGGTTATGGTAGGTTTTCATACTAAGTGATCTGTCCACCGCGTATAATAACAACATGCAAATAAAAGTTAGAAATACAGACGTGTGGCGACGGCGACGGCCGGTTGCCGCTGCGGTTCCACCACCAAATCATCGGAGCTCTGCTGTGCCGCAACCGAACGTCCAGGGGGCACTCCCAGACCCTGTAAAATGTCTGTAAAATGTCATGCAAAGTGCATAAAATCATGTAAAATGCCCTGAAAAATGCCGACCAACGGACGTTTGCCACTTTCCGGGCATTTTACATCACATTTAACTTTACATGATAATTAACAGTATCCAGGCCATTTTACAAGGTCTGAGAGTGGCACCAGCCGCGGCGCCAATATACTCCGACTGGATGGGGCTGGGCGACGCAGTTGCAGCGGGTGCAGCGGCTTGCGGCCGTGCAGCGTAGCCACCTGCATCAGGTGGGGCCGCGTAGGCCGACACGATGGCCGCTGGGTCGTAGTTCTTCGCTCGGCGGGAGGACTTGCTGCCGCGCTGTCGACCGGCCTCGCTGGGCGGCGGGGCGGCGGCGGTCGCGTCTGGGGGCGGCCCGGCAGCGACTGCTGGTGCGGCGGCTGGCGACTGCACCGCGGCCGCGCCGTATGCTACTGGCGCGGCGGTGGCCTGCGAGGCACACTCAGTTTTACGTGTAGGAACTGAGAGCTGTCTAATTTGGACAACTTAAAAGTGTAGGGAACTACTGAATACCTAGTCGAGTTCGGGTATCGGGTTGGAAGATTTTCGGGTCGGTTCGAGTCGTGTCCCACGCAAATAAGAGGGATTCAAAACCGGGTATTTTACACTGCGCGACGAACTCGCACGTACCATTGGCGGCGCAGCGGCAGGTGCGGCAGGTGCGCCGCCGCCGGGCCGCTCGAGCGACACGGGCGCCTTGCCAGCGTTGATGGACGCAGACTTGAGCATGGTGCTCTGGGCCGGCTGCGAGTGGTCCACCGCCAACCAGGGGGTCCACCTGCGCCGCAGAAAATGTCAAAGCAATTATGCTGATCTGGAGTGCAGGGTGTTGCAGCCTCAATGTAGGTAAATATGTACCTAGGAAATTTGGATTGCCGGGATGTGATTCCGCAAGCAGTCAAGTGATAGTTTAAGTTGTAAAGCGTCAAGCATCTTCATTTACCTAGACATTTACTTACTTGTCACTCGGGTACACTCGTAAGATATCGCTTGATATGTCACTTGTTGTTCTAAGGGTTATCCCGCACCTGCGAAGTCTCTTGTCAAGACAGAGGCACATTTTAGACGAACGTACACAAATTCTCGTCAAGACAGCGCATAAATTGCGACAGTCACTCAAGTTGTTATTTACTTCGCATCTGAAACTACATTGTGTTACTTCACTTGACAGGGTGCCTACTTCAGTGATTGACCAACTTCGACTCGTCCAGCTCGGTGGCGACGTGTTTTCGTAGCTCTTTGCGCCGTCTGCGCGACAACTTGCCGCTGCCGCTGCTGGACGCCATGGCGCACTGCCAGTTGGCCCAGTGACGCGTCCGTTTTTTAGGTTTACTTTTATGTGGTCGAGTCAATTTGTGGTTCCTTGTGCCAGTGACACTTTTTTATTGTTGTAAGTGGAAGTGGTAAGTGGTTAGTGAAAGTTTGTGACCGTGTAAAGGAAGTATCATACGTCAGAAAATTATATATTCCAAAGGGAAAGAAGCTGCAACCATTGAATTCATACTAAGCTTCATGACATTTGAATGTCAATTTTTCGCAAGCAAATTTACGTGCCGAGCGAAAGTTTTATGGCTCCGATTTTTGGGGGCAACCCGCAAGCTGACAAGTGACAAAAATGTGAAAAGTGGTGAATATGAATGTGTTAGATTATTTGAGTGACAACATTTCTGCTCATTTTACTTAGATATGACCTCCTATCACTTATCACAGTCGATATATCTATTTTAAACATTTTCATTTTCATTTTTTACATTTCACATTTAGAAATTCCGAAAAGCGTTTTACTTCCTTGGCGAATGTCCAGCATGGCACACCGCAACGTTACCCGCCTATTTCGCAACAAAAAGTATCTTCAATACCAATTCCGCCTATTTTTATCAAAACTGGGCGCAGCTGTATGCATAAACAGGCCACCTACATTAATCTGGGTGTTTTTTATGAGAGGTTTGATCGCGGAGCTGCAGAAGTCTAGGTTTGGCTGCACGAGTCGCTAAGTTTTCGGCTGATCTGGTGCCGCGCTGCCAGTATTTTTCGCCGCGCTGCACTGCCGCTGCAGCTGGCGACTTTTCGATGCACCTCTGCGTTGTACGCGTCTATGCTGCATCTTTTTACGATTTCCGCACACTTTTCCGGTTGCACAGAAGTCTCCCCGGCGCTTGGCTATACTTTATTTGTTTATTCTCGGTTTTTTCGAATTAAATATCTGCTATTTGAATCCATACCCGGATTTGATTAGAAGCTGATCAAAATGACGCGCAAGTTTTTCGTCGGCGGCAACTGGAAGATGAACGGCGACACGAAGGGCATCGACGGCATTATTGACTTCCTTAAGAAGGGCCAGCTGCCCGACAGCGTAGGTACGTTTGCCCGGCAAAAAGGGCCCTTCCGCGTGCGCCGTACTCTGAATATTTTATCAAAGCTGATTTTGCTGATTCAGGGTTGTCATTTTTTTTGCAAAGAGCGGAATTAGAAAACACGAATTTGTGCTCGCCTGAGGAACTGCTTGAAAGATAAATCTGGGTATTTTCGGGTATTGAGTGCAGGTTCGGGTATTTATGTTGTGTATCGGCTTCCGGTAGGTATCGGTTTGCTGCTCCACAAAATGCCCGGGTCGGGTTCCCAACGCTAGTGCCTAGCGCCCACCTATCCCTCAAAGCAACATCACCTAACCCCCCTCTCCCCCCGCAGAAGTGGTAGTGGCTCCCCCAGCGCCCTACCTGACGCACGTGCGACAGGCGCTGGGCGACGTGGCGGCCGTGTCGGCGCAGAACTGCTACAAGGTGCCCAAGGGCGCCTTCACCGGCGAGCTGAGCCCCGCCATGTTGAAGGACTTGAACGTGCCCTGGGTTATTCTTGGACATTCTGAGCGGAGGCATGTGTTTGGGGAGAGCGATTTGCTGATCGCTGAGAAGACCGCGCATGCGCTGCAGGTGGGTGCTTATCGTGTTTTGTGCAAGTCTTGGCTTTGTGCCAGTTTGGCAAGTAGACAGGTGGGAAGAAAAAGGTTCGTAGGTATTTACAAGTGAAGTTGTTGAAAAACTTTAACCCAGTTGAAGAAAGCACAAATTTCGAAATAGCCAGTCCTGCCGGTCTTAAATGGCGGATTTTTCTAGCTTCAATGTCAATCATTAAAATCTGCCATGTGAAATTAGCACCTAGGTTTACGAACGCGAGCATCGTAACCGTCAAAAAAACGACGTTTTTACCATCCCTAAACTAAAATGTCACACTCAACCGCCCTACTTTTGCAGGAAGGTCTTGGAGTGATTTTCTGCATCGGGGAGAAGCTGGACGAGCGCGAGGGCGGCAAGACCAAGGACGTGTGCTACAGGCAGATGCAGGCCGTTCTAGGTGAACTACTGTATTTCTCCGTGTAGAAGGCCTCCCCCCCAATCATAGTGCCCGGGGCATTATACACTGCAAAAAGTTCCATGCATAGTGCCCGGGCACTATGCAATGCAGTAAAAATATTTGCCACTCAAATCGGATTAAGTCCACAAAGGGACCGAATTTAACATGCTGGCACCTGTGCAACAATTTAATATGTTGCGGTCTGTTGCTGCGCGCTTCTGGTGCATGCGTATGGTCGAGTTTTTACATTTGATGGGACTTTCACCATGCAATCATGCATTGGTGGCGGCCTTTCTGGTATACAAAGGTATTTTCGGTGGAATCAAAGATGGTTTTCAAGTCCTCTGAACACCGCATTTGGTGATCAGTGTTCAAAATGCCCGGGCAATACGCACAGCACTTGGAAAGTGTCCCAAAAAAGCCCTCAAATTTGTATAGTGCCCGGGGCCTTATAGACGTAGAAATACGGTAGTTGACCACTTTGCCCTGTTCTGTTCATGTGGTCACTGTAGTGGGTCGATTGCTCGTATTGCACAGAGATCAGGTGTAAGAATCATGAGGGAATTCCGATCGGTAACCTTCCCGATCGGTAAGCTCTCGATCGGTAAGCCAAAGTATTTCGATCGGTAAGCCAAAGTGTGTCGATGGGTAAGCCGCAGGCAAATTTTATTTTTGACTCGATCGGTAAGCCACAGTGTATCGATTGTTAACCCGACTATCTCGATTGGTAAGCCGCGAGCGTACATACGTGTAATACATGGAATAATTACTGAGGTAAATATGTACAAACAATACATGAGGTAATTATGACTGGGCGCCTTTCATCAAATGTACAAACTGCGAAGAAAGAAGTAAAAATACGCGGCGCCAATGTGTACGGTAAGCATTTTTGATAATCACGCGTGCGCAAATATACTAAAAAAAGTTTATAAATATGTAGATGTAGTGTAAAAATGATAAATTTATACCTGTAAAATGTCATGCAAAGTGTCAAAAGTCATGTAAAAAGCCCTGTAAAATGTCAAATGTCATGCAAAGTGTCAAAAGTCATAGCTGCTGAAATGGGGGGGGGGGTAAATAGATTAAATAGATTCAACAAAAATATGTAACAAATGCGAAACACAATAAAAATGATGCAACTAGCGATTGTGCTAATAACAAATGAATAACCAACCGGCCTTTTTCATGCATTAGATGTCCCCACGCCTGTTTCCCTACATCCCTTTGTAAGACCGATCCACTTCATTTCTCCATCCAGAGTGTCCACATGTGCGTGTGGACACATCGCCGAAAAGTCTACTATCTTGCCGCCGCATCTAATTACTCCATACGTATGTATGTATGTATGTATGCGTGTGGTATGTTTGTATTGCGGCTTACCGATCAAGACATTGGCTTTACAATCGATATACCATGGGTTACCAATCGAGATACTTTGTTAGACTTTGTGTGGCTTACCCATCGACACACTTTGGCTTACCTATCGACATACTTTGGCTTACCGATCGAGAGCTTACCGATCGGGAAGTTTACCGATCGCTATACTCTCAGAATCATTGTATCCCAACTTTGCCGGCACTGAAAGGGAGAAAAATCGCTTAAAATAGGTTAAAAATGCCAGAATTAGGTTGAAGTAAATAGCTAAAAAAAAAGGCATAGGTTACATAAAATACTCGCGATTTGGAAGGTGAAAAAAGCAAATTCGTGAAAATTTAGCGATTTTGTAAAGTGATAATCACTCAAGAAATATTTGCTTCGCATACATGGATAGCTGCGCTGTTTCCTTGTTGTTGTTTTTTGGGGGGTGGGGGAGCGGGTTGACGGGATATTAGCCAAAAATTTTGCGTCGAGATAGATAGCTGAGCGGCATGATAGATAAATAGCCGGCCTATTTGGGGGCGGGAACTTGACACCCAACCCCCCCATTGAAAACCCCCGACTCAACCCCCCCCCAACTCCCTCAGACCAGAAAGTGGACTGGGCGCGCATCGTGATCGCCTACGAGCCGGTGTGGGCCATCGGCACTGGGGTGACCGCCTCGCCCGACCAGGCGCAGGAGGCGCACGTGTGGGTGCGCGACTGGCTCAAGACCAACGTGTCCCAGGCGGTCGCCGACGCCACCAGGATTATCTATGGCGGTCGGTCCTATTTTGATAATTGCATTTTTGCCCGCCTGGACGTATCCCGAATAGGGTTGAAAAAAAACGTTTTTTTCAACTCCATGTTTTTTAAAAATAGGTATATCTAAAATAAATATATAGGTATATCAGACAAGTGGCAATACTCTGATGTTATATATGACCATATAATGGCTGTGGAGCCATGGGATAGCATTATAACTGGTGATTTGTGTCAAAAATGTCCATTTTTTGTCGACATCTTCATATATCGTCTTATAGTCGAATGTTCGTGACTTCAAGTGCAGTTTGGCACGGAATAGTGATCAAACAAGGTTATAAAAGGATGTTGTTACTTTGGGAGTGATGTTACACACTTTTGAGGTACATGGAAGCACATTATCTGAATATTATATGCTACAGCAACATATGACGGCTTATTAACCCATGGTAGCACATAGAAATGGATGCTTTCGTACTAAAAATGCTACAAAACCAATGAAAACAACCACCTATGTCAATTTGTGTGTGAAATTGCGCGCTTGCGCGCAAAAATTTTGCAAAATACCTAGTGCTTAGTACAAAAAATTTCGGCCGATGTTTAAAAAAAAAATTTCGGACGTCGTTTTAAAAAACTACGTTTTTTTAAATAAAAAAACGTTTTAAAAAAAAGATCGGCCAACCCTAATCCCGAAGCGAGGAAAATGTGTCAAATTAGTCAAATATACTTGGTTCCGTTCCGTTTTCTATTCCGTCCTGCCCAGGCTCGGTGACGGCCGACAACGCTGCGGAACTGTCCAAGAAGGGCGACATCGACGGCTTCCTGGTGGGCGGCGCCTCGCTCAAGCCCGACTTCGTCAAGATCGTCAAGGCGCGCTGCTGAGTCTCAGTACGCGGATGTGCAGTCTAACGATCACCGTGCACACAGTGAATATTGAGTTGACTTGGGGTCAATTGATGTCAGTCTTTGTCAACTGGGTTTTTGATTCTAGGTGTGTCAATGTGTGGATTTGTATGTGAATTCATTCAAATGAATTGATAAATAATAATTTTGATGATGTTGACACACCTTACCTTACATTACGTTTTGATGATTTTATAATAATAATGATGTTGACACACCATCAATAAAAATTCATTTGTCAACTGACGCCTGTTGACGCTTTGTCAATTACCGTCTGTAGGCACAATTAGGTTCTGAATTTAGATATCACTTGGTTTGGCTAACGCGGTTACTTTTGATGGTTCCTAGTCATAAGGTTTCAAATGAAAAATAAAAATAAAAATAAAATTGTTGCGTTGTCTTGAAATCATGCCTGCGCCGTGACAAATTATTCCGAGGTAATAAAGTTCAATAAAAGTATTTTGAAGCAATATTTTTTCTACTGATTGCAAGAATTTACTTCACGCCACACCGGAATCGTATGGGTAGACATTTTATTTCGAAATTTTTTAGAACATTTTTCCGTGACTCTCGTTAAAGCAAACACGAGACATTAGTAATCTCTAGGAGTTGAAGTTATTTATTTGCTGTTGCCAATGCTGTTCAAGGTATAGTTTTCACAGCAAAAAAAAGAATGATGATTAGCGATTTAAAAAAATAAAATCCCACAAATTCAAAAAAATCTGAGTAGTTAGAATTACTGAAGTTTTAAAAATATACATGTAAATGTAAGTATTTATTTTTTATTCACCAAAAAGTGTAGAAAATATAAAATAATTGTTTTACTCATACTCATGCGTAAATGTGACTAAAATCTTTTTTTCCCAGGAAAAATGTAAAAGCGAGTACTTTTCCCCCTGGAAATGTAAAAGCTACTACTTTTTACATGTGAGAGTGAGTTTTACACTGGAAGACAAAATGGATGTTGTTTTTGAGTGAATTTTTGTCTTTTTGTAGAAAAGTTGTATGATTTCTTCAAAATTTTCTTATTTTAGCTACGCAAATTGTGATTTTAGCAACAAAAATACATTTTCTCTGTACGCATGTACTTTTAAAATGTACGTGTAAAAGTGACTACATTACATTTTTTAAAGTGTATGTAAATGTATTTACCGCGTACTCGCGTACGCGTATTTTTAGAGTAAATGTACGTACATTTTAACAACTGTGCAAAAAATGGCTGAGTGTGGATTTTTCATTTTAAACAGGAATGTTATGTGCTCGTTATCGACTACAACAGTAATTTTTGGCGCATATTTACTTAGCGGTCCACCTAGTATACTTTTCTGTTCCTGTCCAAAATGCATTTCGTTGAACGGCTACCGCCCCCATAAATGCTGAGAACATAGACTTAAGATTTGACACTTTAAAATGAACATTTGGAACTTTATGATACTCTGCGGGTGTGGCCATTGGACCTGATACCTGACTAAGAATTGAAAATGATACTTAAGTTGCTTTTCTCTCAAAATCGTTTTTGAATTTAGAAGTACCTAGGCGCTTCAGATATTGATGTCAACCCGCAATTATTGGACGAAGCCGACTTTTGTCTTTGATAAAACTGAATTTTAGTGAACCATCTATAGAGGTTGGAGACTTTGCCTATTTCTAAAGCAAATTTGTTCAGATAAAACACAATCAATGTCGCATTTAATTGCCTTAATTCGTAACAAAAGTGACCAGCACTTTCAATTCATTTCTAATTGATCGTATCGATTAATCGATTGTTTAATCTATTGCAATCAGCAACTGTGCCTTGGGTCACATTCACAACTAGGGCGCAGATAATCACTGTTTTCACTGGCGCAATTTTTCAGTCGTTACTGAGGGACATGTGTGACAAAAAGTTATATTTTTGCTTTATCTTGCTTTTTGCTTTATTAAAAATCAACTGTTGCATTTAGACTTCATTATGTCTGTGTGAAAACATTGGTAAAGAAACCAGTATCTAAAATTTCTGCAAGGATCATACCAAAAAGTAACTCCTCCGGCTCGACTCGAGATTTTTTCGGAGACTCGACTCGATTTTCACTGACTCGCCCGACTCAACTTCCCGACTCGATCGGTAAAATTTGGCGGATGTGACTCGAACTCGAGTTTCAAGAAAATCGAATTCGAGCCCTAAAGGTTCCTTTAGGACATTTAGGATCTGTAAAATACATTTGAAATTGCCCTACTATTAGATGATTCTTGTTTCTCGTTTTCTTGTTCTTGTCTGCAGTAATTAGGTATTTAAAAATGGCACCAAAGCGACATGGATCAAGTAAATAAATAGTTGAGCTTAGGGAGCGGTTTGGAATGGTAATGTAAGGTCTTTCAAGGTGTTAATTATATCTACTTCCATTCTGAATAAATTCCTAGTGTCCGTTTCCGGTTTACACCGTTTCCTGTGCCGACAAAAAATTGAGTTTTTTATTGATAAAAATACATAATACCTATTGCGTAGGTACAAATTTTTTTGCCAGCGCTCTTTTTTTTAAAAAAGCGCTGGGACACTTGCGCTTTTTTTAATAAAAAGCGGTGTTTTTAAAAAAGCGCTGGCCATCCATAGCACGCATTCCCATGGCCCAACAGACATCAAATTGTAATTAAATTGAAATATTGGTATATATTTCATTGTAAAATTTCATTGTATTTCAGTCAGAGGACTATATTTGACCTGCAGTTTAACATAAATGCATCACCCTGCAATGCAATGTTGCAATTCTGTTGTGTGTACAGAGCTATGCATGTAAATAGCAATCTATAATCATGCAGCCTAAAAGACACCCCTGTCAGTGGTATTCAGTCATAAATATTACTTATACAATGGGGGGATATAGTCCTTTGACCTTTCTATCAAGGACTATTTACCCCCAGTCGACGGAAATAGTCCTCGCGGACTATTTCTACCCAGGGGAGAAGATGTGCATGGGGGGAAATTGGTAGTAAGCCCTTTTTAACTCCTTTTTTTGTCGGCACAAAAATCAGTGAAAATGCCGCTTAGATTAACATGAGTGTTTGTAGGATATGCGCTCAGCAAAATATTTACACTGCATTGTGCGCCGTTCCATCCTTGTAATTAATCAAAGTTCATTAATTCATGCAATTCTGGTTGTGCAACCATCACATCACTTAAATTTGTTATACGTATTTAATTACGTGCCCGAAATGGTAGTTTTCATAATTTGCGTGCTACTTGCATTCATTCATATCCACGAAACCTTGATGGGAGGTTATTCGAGGTTGGAGATTATATTTTCCAGCTCACTGTTAAGCCGGAATTACAGCTCAGCGGCGTTTGACGTGAAATGATGACGTCGTAAAATTGATCACATCAAAATAGACAAAGGTACAGCATTGAAATTTCAGAATTAGATAGTTCTAGTAATGGTGTGTAATGTCCCAAAGAAAATTTATCAAATAATCATTATTTAAGTAGTTATTAATTTAACGTCAAAATTTTTTGGTGACGTAAAATGTTTGACGTGAAATGTTGACGTAGAATGTGTAAATTTTGACGTAAAATAAATTACTTATTAAAAAATAATTATTTTCTTAATTTTTTTAGGACATTACACACAATTACTAGAACTATCAGATTCTGAAACTTCAACGCTGTACCTATGTCTATTTTGATGTAATCAATTTTACGACGTCATCATTTCACGTCAAACGCCGCTGAGCTGTAATTCAAGGAAATACGAGATGGAGATTTACTGCATATGAGAATAAAACTCCTATGGACGGTATTCAGATTTCAGAAGTCAATTTCACTCTCAGCAGATTAGCATTCGCAACAAAAATGTGTGCACTGATTTCGCAGTGGACGACCTGCTGCAGCTGGACATCCACAGCGCCCTGGAGCATCCGCTGCTGCAATACAAACTACACGGCGCCAAGGCAGCGCCACGGAAGACAGCGCCACAGCCCGTGGCGCCAGCGCCTACGATGGACCACGATAAGGTCTGTTGCGTGTGCAATAATTGTGTCTGGTTGTATTTGGTGTCTCTGAATACAATGTATACCGTGTTACCTCGAATTAACCCCCCTTGAATTAGCCCCCCTCGAAATACCCCCTAAAATTTGGCCGAGGAAATAATAAACCCCCCTCGAAATACCCCACCAAATTGAATGTAAAGAGAATGTACATGACGAATACCGCAGTTTGTGATCTGTATAATGCAGAACACGCGTTAAAACCGATGACTGAGTGACGTTAGGGAAGGGTTTATGTGTATATACAGTTATAGGTATGCCTATAAACACTAGTACATCTCTGACATTATATATTGTATTTTTCTACGTCTAAGCATAAGGAATTTCCAAAAATTTCTGACGAAATAATAGACCCCCCATCGAATAAGCCCCCCTCGAATTACCCCCCTCAAATTTTGCTGGCGACATAATAAACCCCCTGGGGGTATTTCGAGGTAATACGGTAGTTTACTCAAAATTTCAATACCGTGGGCGAGGTCCAGTTGGAAAATAAAGCCCTAATGAACATGATCTCTGGAGAATACCGTATATTGACCCAACATCTTATCCACCTATCACAGAAGGGGGAGTTATTCAAGGGGTGTTATTTTTTCCACTCTCCCAACAGTGGAGTTATGCCAGTGTCAGAGTTATTCAATGGCGTGTGTCCCATTCGAGGATATACGGTAGTTTGTTGCTGCTGTGCATTTGGAGCGATTTGCTATCCCAGTTCAGTGGCACTTTTTGTCGCCATCATTGTCCAATGCTGCAGAGTTGTGAAAAGTACCAAACTTTTGTCAAAGTATACGTAAATGTTAAGTTTTTATTTTACTCACCCCCTGAGTACAGAATACTTAAAGTAAATTTTTTTACTTTTTTTCAGGAGTAAGCATGAGTAAAATACTTTTTCGTCCAGAAAACGTAAGTCTGTTTTTAGGAATTTTGTTCCAATTTTCATCCAAAATTGCTAACCTTTTGACCATTTTAACCTTCAAAATCACTAGTCCATGTGTTATGTGCCTATTTTCTGCTATTTTTGGCAATTTTTTCTATTTTTCACTTTTTTCTTATTTTTTCCTATCTACCGTATTTACTCGAATAATTCCTCCCACTTGAATAATTCCCCACTCGAATAATTCCTCCCTGCTAGACGAGTGAGGAAAAAATAATTCCCCCACTTGAATAACCCCCCCACATTGATGGAGAATAAATAATGCACGTTTATTAAAAAGACAATCGATGAAATCAAACCAAGCAAAATAGCAGTGCCTCGTTCGATTCATCGAATACAAATGCAGCACATTCGGTGTGTAAGGATGCAAATGAATGTGAACTACGAATTGAAATTGGACGTACATGTGTATGTTGTGTGACGGAAACATACTTGAAAATTTTGTGGAAACAATAATTCCCCCACTTGAATAATTCCCCCCTTGAATAGTTCCCCCCTCGAAAATGTCTGACGAAAAAATAATTCCCCGGGGGAATTATTCGAGTAAATACGGTAGGTATGTCTTGAAAAAGCCTATAACAAAGACTATCTGAAACACGTTTTCTGTACTCGAGTATTTTGAAAAAGTATACATAAAAGTGAGTGCTCGTACTGTTTTCAAAGTAGTATACGTAAACGTATTTACTCAGTACTCGAGTATACGTACTTTTTGAGTAAACGTAAATGCGTTGCGTAAAGTAAACGTAAATAACAACTATGCAATGCTGCCCATGACATTTTAAATTTGAAAACAGCCTGAGATTCGGGTCGATTCTGAGTTTTCCCATAGTGAATAATGCTGGATTGTGCTTGCGCACACTACCTAGTTTTGAAACGAAATTTTGAAAACTCACAGATCAGTTGAAAACGCATTTGAGTTTTCTATTTACAATGAGATGGATGTCAACTACAGTTGAAAAGCTCAAAGTAGAAGTAAGTTCAAAGCTCATTTATGATTTTTCGAAATTGCGTGTGAAAACTACTGTGCGCAAGGCCAATGACATCAATTTTCGGTTTCACATTCACAATTTTGTGGTTTCGGGCGCGTTCTTTTTCATGGCGCCATTTTTCTTGGTGATTTCACATCACTGCAAGTCACATTTCAGAATGAGGAAAAAGGGAAACAGTGGGGCAAGCACACGATCAGCCAGCCCGACGTGCTGGTGGAGCTGTTGGTGCCCTGCGAGGAGCACTTGCAGCAGCTGGCCCACAGCAGCGGCGGCGACAGCTCCGGACACAGACTGCAGTCGCGTGGACAGACCTATCAAGTGTGTTATTCATTACTATATTTCTTCCATCTGAGTGACGTGCTCATTCACATTGGCCAGCTCGCTTACATTGTCAGTTTTGTAGGGCATTCGAAAAAATACTTTGCCATTTTTAAAATCAGATACATGTTTCATGAAAATGTTGATGTTACGTGATTCGATTAATCCGTTGATGTTTGCGCTCTAGTATTATCGCAACTTGAGCACTGCAACAACGATTTTCCGAAATGATGGATGCAAACTGATTTTACATTACAGAAAGGGTGCAAAAATTGAATGCCCGCAGGTGGGAATCGAACCCGCGCCTCTCGTATAGAACAGGAGCGCCCTGATCGCTTGACCGCAGCGGCGGCTGGGCGCTATCTGGGAATTTCAAAATTACAAAAATTCGTGTATCGGTTCCAAAGAATTTTGCGGTATTGGGTTTGGGTAGTGGAGTCGGGTTCGGGTATTGGGTTTTGGATCCAAAAAGAACGTGCAGGTATCGGGCAGAGTTGTTAAAATACCGGTATTTTTGGAAAGTGTAAGTGTAAGTGTAAATACACTTTCCAAATTTTGAGTATGGATACCAAAAGTGTAAGGTATTTTAAAAATACCTAGGAAAGTGTAAAAAAAGTGTAAGTGTAAAATTTTTTTTTAGAAAGAGCTCACACTGTTGAGCATTAGGAAACACCGCTGTTCTCACCTTTAGATCAGTTTATTTATCATTTTCATGCATTATTTCACATTTTACGGCCTTTTATGAAACATTTCAGACTGCAACAAATAATGTAGTATGAAGTTCCCTAATAATGGCACTTTTTTAGTGTTGATATTTTACTGATTAAGCAATGCGATACACACTGTTTAAATGCAAGAATGGACATGCAGCAAATGTCAATGCAAAAGTTGACTTTGTGTCCAGCTGGTGAATTTCATTGATCTTGTCCTTTTCACAAAAGTATGATGTAACTGTAGAATACCATGAGTACTGTTCAAAGGTCAGAGATAGTGCTAGTTTGCACATTTGCCATATTTTCTACATTCAATGCATAACTGCATAAATATGTGCACTGTGCAGTTATTTTTTGTACATGAACCTGTTTTATGCTTTCTCAAAAGCATAAAACAGGGCCATCTGAAAGGAAAAAAATACACTTTCTGTATCTGGTTATTTTGCCCAGGAAAGTGTAAAAAAAGTGTATGGGTATTTTATGAAAGTGTAAGTGTAAGTGTAAATATAAATACCCATTTACCTGGGTATTTCGGGTAAGTGTAAATACACTTTCGCAACTCTGATATCGGGTTCGTGCCGGGTTCCCAACTCTAGGCTTTACCTTTAATGTCAAGTGAAATTATGCCGCTATGTGAAAAGCGTTTTTTTGCATAGTATACACGGTGGACATAAAACTCTGCCCTCGCACTCATTTATGTCTCACGTTGGAAGCGTGCCAATGATGACAAAGAATGCCATTTTTGTATAAAAAAATGAAAAAATCATTGTTGTGAGTAAGTTAACGTATAGAGTTATAACAGAGTTCACCTTTTACAACTTTTTATGAAAATCGCATGCGTAAAAAAATTGTTGGCACGCTTCCAGCGGGAACCACGCGTGCAGGGTGTCAAGTGACTGAAGTACCGTATTTCCTCGAAATAAACCCCCCCCTTGAAATACCCCCCCCCCCCTCGTTTGACCCCCCCCTCTCGAGACCACTATGAAACAATCACCCCCCCCCCCTCGAAATACCCCCCCCCCCCCAAATTGAGTGTAAAGAGAACGTACATGACAAATACGGCAGTTTATGTTCTGCGTAGTGCAGAACACATGTTAAAACAATGTCGGAATCACGTTAGAACAGTGTTTAGGTATACCATCTACGTACTAATATTAGTCTACAGAACCTTATAAATGGCAGTTTTTGTTGCATTTTTCGACGTCTGCATACGTTTCAGACGACAATTTCGTACTTGGTTTTCAAAAATTTTCTTGTGAAATAATAACCCCCCCCCTCGAAATACCCCCCCCCCCTCTCGGGACCACTATGAAACAATCACCCCCGGCGGGTATTTCGAGGAAATACGGTATACGTGACGTGAAATTCATCCTGTAAATACCTCCATTGCAAACATTTGCAGCGTTTCCAATGCAACTGGTGCAACAAGTTCTGCAGCAGCAGTTTCCAATTGGAGCGTCACACGCGCGTGCACACGGGAGAGAAGCCATTCGAGTGCGAACAGTGCGACGCCAGGTTCGCCGCACGCTGCAACCTGGTGGAGCACTTGCCGCGGCACGACGCCAGCCTGCCGCACGCGTGCTCCCTGTGCCAGTGGCGCTACCGCAACGTGCAGGCGCTCAGCAAACATTGCAGCGATGCTCATGGAGTAAAACTGGAAAATTGGAAGGTGAGTAGGTAGCCGTCTCTTATTTTGTTGGCTCGTTGCCAAAGTTTTGCATTAACCAACATTGATCATATGTGATGAATATAATAATATTAAGTGTTTTTCCCTGTGTATGTGCACCATTTGCAGCGTTTCGACTGCAGATGGTGCGGCAAGTCCTGCGGCAGTAGCAGCAACTTGAAGCAGCACCTGCGCGTGCACACGGGAGAGAAGCCATTCAAGTGTGAACAGTGCGATGCACGATTCATCGTGCGCAGTAAATTGTTGAGGCACCTGTCGCGACACGACGGCAGCCTGCCGCACGCGTGCAGCAGCTGCAAGTGGCGCTTCTCCACCCGTCAGGGCCTCAGCACACACTGCAAAGAAGCACATGGAGTGACAGTTAAGGTGAATTACCGTATTACCTCGAAATAACCCCAGTGGGTTTACAATTTGCGATAGCAAATTTTCAGGCGGTTAATTCGAGGGGGGCTTATTCGAGAGGGGCTTATTCGAGAGGGGCTTATTCGAGAGGGGTGTTTTTCGGCAGAAATTTTGATAAATTCCACAGACTCAGACGTAGAACAATTACTTAGACAACAACCGTATTTCCTCGAAATACCCCCCTCGGAATACCCCATCAGAATACCCCTTTAAAAATGGGCACTAAGAAATAATAAACCCCCTCGAAATACCCCCCCAAATTGAGTGTAAAGAGGACATAAATGACAAAAGCTGCGTTTTGTGTTCCAGGCAATGCAGAACTTTGCAGAAGTATGAAAAGCACGCGAGTAAGTGATTACTGGCATTTTTTCGCGAGGAATTCTCTTTACACTACACGGTTCAATTTGAAAAAAATTCGCCCATTGGAATTTTTCCATGTTTTGTAATTTTTATCTCACTGCAAAAACACTCGTTTTAATAACTTTTCTTGAAAGGGTGTGCCATCGTTGCTGGCATCGATATGAATTTTTGAGATAACAAATTTCCACCAATTTACAGGGTTTCCAGTGCAAGTGGTGCGGCAAGTACGTTCTCAGTAATGAAAGATTGGAGAGGCACGTGCGCGTGCACACGGGCGAGAAACCGTTCCAGTGCGGACAGTGCGGCACCAGGTGACAGTCCCAAGCCCTGTAAAGTGTAAAGTAAAGTGTCAAATGTAAAGTCAAATGCAAAGTAAACTGTCAATTGTTATGCAAAGTCCAGTAAAAAAATCTTTTCTATTTTGTTTTGATTGATACTTTACTTTGCATTTGACATAATTTGACACTTTGCTTTACACTTGACAGGGATTGGGACTGCCCCCAGGTTCGCGCAGCGGGGAGAGCTGGTGTCGCATGCGCCGCGGCACGACAGCAGCCTGCTGCACGTGTGCACCCTGTGCAAGTGGCGCTACCCCGACGTGCGGGCGCTCGGCAAACATTGCACCGATGCTCATGGAGTAAAGCTTGACAAGGTGGAAAACTTGAAGCTTTCTGCTGCTGAAGGATTTTAGTAGTTTACATGAAACTGAAGATTTACTTCGTTTTTTAGAAATATCTTTACTTCTGTTATGTTTTTTCAATTGTCCATTTTTATCCAAGAAATATTTCCATTCTTTGATTTTTATAAAAAAGTAACCTGTTGTCACTGTTTTATTTTTACAGCAGACAATGCAGAAATATTTTTCTCAATGCTTTTTCAAAGTATACGTAAACTGTAAAGTATTCGTATTTTTACTCACCCCTGGGGCCAGATTTAATTCTCCCTACCGATTTGTAGGGTAGGGCGTACGCCCGATAGATTTTTCAAAGTTCAGCCGCATCGACGTACATGCACCGAGAGCAAGGCGGTTTGTAAAATATACGAAACTATCCCTTAAGGTCGCCGATATTGCAATATGACGTATATCACTTCGATTTTGGCACGGAAATCATGATTTCGTCATTTCTTGGCCGTCGGCCAATTCGTTTTTTATTTTATTTTGTCGGGCGGGTTACTCGCATAAGTCGCGCTTTTGTACGCTCGTGCATGCATTTCTTTCTTGTCGCTGCCCTCATGGTTTCGGTTTCAGACAGTGAACACTAAAAAAGTGACCACCTGACTACACAAAAGCGCGACTTATGCGAGTAACCCGCCCGACAAAATAAAATAAAAAACGAATTGGCCGACGGCCAAGAACTGACAAAATCATGATCAACATATTTTCAGATGGCGCCATGGGGCCATTGGCGCCATTTTCTCTGGCGCCCGGCGCCATTTTTGTGAATGGCGCCATGGTGCCATTTTGGCGCTTTCCATCACTAGTTATGTTCAATCAAGTTTGAGTTGTTGGATAATATTTACCTATATTGTCACATTTTTGTATCAAATTAGACTAGGTAAACTGTCCATTGCGACATTTTCAAAACTTATTATTTTCAACCAATAGTTAGAAAAAGCTGGTTAATACAAAATGTTACAATATTGTATCAGTTTGTAGTGGACCGTTTATTTGGTACCCGGACTATATTTATGACATACATGAATTTATGTATTATAATCACTAAATATGATGTCTTTTTACGCCATACACGTCTCCACAAAATTTTATCAGCTTAATAATAACTTGAGAGATCCCGTTCACACCACTTTAAACACTGCAATCTCAATGTCAAGTGAAAAGTAAAAAAATTCCCAGTCAAGTAAAATTTTAATAATTAGGTACCGTATTTGCTTGAATAGTCCCCCCTTGAATAATTCCCCCTCGAATAATCCACCCTTTAAAGATTTGATTAATTTGTTATACCTAATTTGGCACGTTATTGTGTTTATAATGCATATTTCGTGAAATGAGGCGATGGAAACATACAGGGTGGCCCACGTCAGCCGCACGGTTTCAATTGGCTCCCAACACGTCAATTTTGAATGGAAATGACTGAAATTTGGTATGAGGGTAGATAAATGTATCCCATTTGTTATGTTAAGTGCACGGTTTCATATCACAAGATTTCGTGTTGAACGTGAAGCACAGTTTCATATTCACATGTTGAAAACAGTCCCAATTTAGGTGGTTCTGTGGAGTCACGTTTTTTGCATATGATGTGATAAATGTGACAAATCGGGTGTTTTGAACGTGTGCGCTTGACATACTAAACAGGGAACATTTATCTACTGCCATGCCAAATTTGGGCTATTTTTATGAAGAATTGGTGATTTGGTAGACAATTGAAGCTTGTTCGACAATTCAAAGAGGTACAAAACTGTGTTTCACGTCCCGACATGAATTTTCGTTATGTGGAACCGTGCACTTAACACAACAAATGGGGTACATTTTTCTACCGACATACAAAATTTGAGCAGTTTTCATTCAAAATTGACGTGTTGGGAGCCAATTGAAACCGTGCGCCTGACGTGGGCCACCCGATACTTTAAAATTTTGACCAAATAAAAATTTCTCCCTTGAATAATTTCCCCTCCAATAGCCCCCCCCCCAAAAAAAAATGTCTGACGAAATAATAATCCCCTAGGGGGATTATACAAGCAAATACGGTAGTCTTAGATAGTTGCTGCTAAAAACGTTACATATTGAGATTAAAATTACCTAAACGTTTAAATTGAGAGTTTCAAATAGTTGCATACGGTACGGCATCATCGAGATAAACTCACGTTGATCAAATACGCAAAAGTACACAAAATAAAACGAAAAACAATTATTGCAACTTTACAACCCCAAAAACACGAACCAGTAATACATGTTGAATATGAGAAAGCAAGTAGGAAATCCGAGCATACTTAAACCATCGATTTTGTTCGCAGTCCAGTAAGGGCAGCTTATACACAACCATGAACAACTGCATCTGCGTGCGGGATGATACTTTGCTGACTAGATTGTGAATTGTGACTGTGAGACACAGCAAAAATGGTCGTGTGATGAACCGTGAAGCAACGTGAAGTGTCTTCAAGCAAGCAGAAACGCGGTGTCGGTATCGAGAGCCTGCACCTCCACGCGCTTCACGAAAGTGGGGAGTATACCGGGCTGGCTAACAAGTAGCGTTCCAAAAATCTCGGGAGATTCATATTTTTATAAGTATTTTACAAGAAAATATTCAAAAAAATTTACACTCTAAAGTTTATCAACCACATCGAAACAGTTCATAGTTGTGAAAACGTATTTACTTTTACTCGATAAATACGTATACTCGAGTACAGAGTAAATACGTTTACGTTTCCTCCGAAAAAAGTTCCTGTACTCGCTTTTACGTATACTTTTTGAAAGCACTCGAGTACAGAAAACGTACTTCAGATAGTTGTTTATATTGACTTTTTGAAGGAATAGAAGGGAAAAATGTAGAGAATGTGCTAAAAATAGGGGAAAATAGACGAAAATGTGTATATCTGCACATACATATGTCATGAATTTTCACCCGACTACTTTTTACTCAACCAAATTCTACTATGGCACCCTGCCAAGTTTTACCGATCTCACACCTACTCGTTGGATGAGCGTCAAAGTAAGGCAACGGAAAAGCGACTACCGATTTAATTTGCAACGCACAATGGTGAATCCACCGGAGTGAATTCACAGGTGTACGCTACGTCAATTATGTTAGCAGTTAGCGAATGGCGTTTTTATCAACGCGCTAGAAATTAGTTGAATGTCTAATTTACACCAAGGGGTCCGAAGTAGTTTAGAAGAGTTTTTATTTTAGGCGATTTTAGACTCAGAATTCACACATTCATAGTAAAGCACAGGGAACAAACTGAGAACAAGTTTCTAACCAGCGGCACAAAACTTTCGAAATACTCCAAGAAAAACCAAAGCAATTGGACTGAATCGACCCCTACTCTAAATTACGGTACGCTTTTATACGCAACAACATAAGCCAAGTCCAGACAGCACTTCCACATACCACGAGAAGCATGCTTACAGCTGATTTGACGGACACACGGAATTTGAAAATGGGCATACCTAAAATTATTCACGGTGTCAGTTTGCAGGATATGTCGATCAAGGCACACAAAAACACAAAGAATTCACACACACAAAAAAAATGGATGGGAACGAAAATAGAAAATGAACGAATGCAAGAAGAATGGAGAGAAAAGGAAAAACACAAGAGATACTGTAAAAACAAGTTTTGGCGTGAAAAAATGGCGGGCGATTCAAAAATTATTCAGCGAACTCTACCGAAAATCCAAAACCACCACCACGAACGGGGAAACACACGGCGATAAGCGAAACAAATAGACAAGCAAACAATAATCCCATTAGCAAAAAATGCGTATAGTAAATGCACACAACCTTGATATCCAAAACGTAAGACGCACACATATTATTAATGCACAATGACAAAATGTCGTAGGGGGGATAATCCATGATGAGATTAGGATACCGGTAAGGCAAACGGAATGAACTTTCACACTGACTGTCAAGGAAAAAACAGAATTACGGTACCGTTTTAAAGACGCTGAACGGAAATTCCACTAAAGTGATAAACTACATACTCAAATCAAATCACCTTTACACTTATCAAAATATTCGGGAAAAACAGAAAAAACTAAGTGGCTTATTATTTCATCTCTTTGTATACTAAAGATCAATCACGAAATTTGCATTAATTCCTAAATATCCAAATGTCAAGTTATCAGTTTAGGAAAAGGAAATACTCAAAAACGATCTAGGATTAGGTAGATAAAAAATAACGAAGTTGCAAAACTAAAAAAATCAGATAAAAAATTAACATAGTCGAGTTTTACCTATTCCCTACCAAATCTAAAGTTAAAATAAATTTGAAATCGGTATGACACAAAATACGAACGCAAATGATTGGCAACCGGAAACTTGACAATTTCAATCTTTTTAAACTTAAATGCATGTTTAGATCGCATGACTTTAGAAAGTTGAAACCGAACGAAATACTTAAGTGAATCCAATGCCACATGCCGAAACGCAACAGCCACTGACCACCGAAGACACTTATCTCTACAAAATGACCACTTTCGCTGCTACACCACTCATTCTGCTACCAGAATTGTAATTAATTAACCATGGCTTTTGGTCCCATACGCACTGCACAAAAACCGCACCCCGAAACAACCGAACTGTCCAATCTAATCAAAAATAAGTACACTTGTCACTGTGTGGGTGCTTGTTTCGATGAGATCGGCGGACTGGGCTGCTCTCACAGCAAGCCAAGGCAGTAGGCATTTAAACATGAAATCATGTTTGTCGAGTTAGACTCAATTCTTTTAATTACCTCTCATCTCAACACCAATCATCACCGCACCACTATATATCAGTGTACTTTTGTAAAATCGCTTTGAAAATCAACTTTTGTCTTTCAACCGGAAATGCAGAAATGCACAGTGCATACTAGACCAATATAGCCACGGCTTTCACCTCCAAAAATTGCAGCGAAAGTTAAAGTCAAATATCAACCTATGTGTCCTCAGTCATCACTGACCATCTACGCAATACAACACGTAACAACAGCGTCACTCCTTTTTCACTTAAGAAAAGAAATAATAAACTTTATTATGCGATCTAAACTGCAGGTAAAATTGTTCTTTTAGTCAACTTGCCACAAAATTGTTGCCATCTCACTTGTCAAACTTCTTTACTCTAGGAAAAAAATACTTTCTAGTAGATAAAAAAATATGAAAATTGAAAAACAAACACCTATTTACATCACAGCGTCAACTTTGTGTAAGATCCTCAATACCTCCAATCCTTTCCTCGGCCAAATGGACACACAAAACACAAGTGGGGCACCGGAAAAACGGAAATATACTTTGCCAGTGTAGCGCAGCAACGTCGCTAAAAACGTCAACGCCACGTTCGCCCACCGAATCGCCCAAAACCAACGTCGAAGTAGAACTGAAATGTTTTAATTACTGTAAGCTCGGAAGTGTAAACAAACATCTACATAAATTCATTAGATGAACGGTATATACATTTACGTTTAAAATTTTTAGAATTTCAAAATTTTTGGACGCCCACTTTTACTCACACATATCCAGAAATAGCTTAAAACAGTCAAAAAGTTTTAAATTCAAAATTAGTGATTTTGAGGAAAAATTGGGGTGACATTTCTCAACAATACTCACGTTTACGTGTTCTGGGAGCAAAAGTACATTTACTCACGTTTACTCATGAAAATGAGTAAAAGTAAAAAAATTACTTAACGTTTTCTGTACTCAGGGGGTGAGTAAAAAATAATTACTTTACGTATACGATACTTTGAAAAAAGTTCATTACTTTTAACAACTCTGAAACAGTCATCAAATCATTCTCAATATAATTTCGGGTTGCCCGACAACAACCGCGTCGGGCAACTCAACTCGGGCAATATCCCACCCACCTGATTCCATTGGTAAAGTTCCATCTGGTAATCCATCCAACGATGGCCAGCTCCAAGAGGGTGCCGAAAATGAACGCCATGCAGCTGAGAATCCACACGTCGATGGCTTTCACGTCGCTCGTGCGCGGCAGGTTGTTCACGATCGAACCGAATTGAAATCTGGGAGTTGGGATTTTATTGCATGTAGTTCGGGCTTGGGGTAATGACGCCAATTACGGTGTCAAAATTTTTTTATGGAAAACGGAAAGGTGACAATTTTCTCGTCCGGAAACGAAAAGTTGACGCCCTAGTGCAAATTCCACAAGCGGATGAGTGACAAGAAAAGAAGTGATTGGCAAGTGGCAGGACAAGTGGATCATATATGTGACGAGTATTTTCATTTACAAATTTACTTGTCACTTATGAATTCTCTAGTCACTTGACATATTTACTACATAACACTTCACTTGCCACTTTTGTTTTCAGTTTAAGTGGGAATTAGAGCTCAGCGTCGATTCGACGTGAAATGACGACGTGAAATGATGTCGTGAAATTAATTACATGAGTGTGGATCATGCTACGGGTCTACAATTTTCTAAGGATAATATATGAATCAATAACTTAATCGTGTCCAATACTGAGTGTTATCAGCCACAACTAGAGCGAATTGAAAAATTCAATTTTTATCATTCCACGTCATCATTTTACGTCAGGGAACAACTTGACATTTCACGTCAGACTATTGCTTGCAAGTAAAGTAAAGTTGTTCCCTGACGTAAAATGATGACGTGGAATGATAAAAATTGAATTTTCCAATTCGCTCTAGTTGTGGCTGATAACACTCAGTATTGGACACGATTAAGGTATTGATTCATATATTATCCTTAGAAAATTGTAGACCCGTAGCATGATCCACACTCGTGTAATTAATTTCACGACATCATTTCACGTCGTCATTTCACGTCGAATCGACGCTGAGCTCTAATTCCCGCTTTACAGTTGACTTTACAGCAGTTACGTGAACTTACGTGAGCGACAGTAGAGAATTGACGCCAACAGTTGTTCGGGAGGCCAGGTTTTGCGCGCCCAGGTAGAAAGACACCTATAAGTCACAGACACTTGCCTATAGGCACTTTTGCTTTTGTGAGTTATAAGCACTTTTGCTGTAGTGAGCAAGTAGTAAGCACTGAAAGGCACTTTTGTTGTTGTAAGCGAGTGATACATGCTTAGGCACTTTTGCTGTTGTAAGAAAGTTATAGCCACTTTAGCTTTTGTAAGCAAGTTACAGGCACTTATAATCAGTGTTACTGTTGTAAGCAGGTTAAAGGCACTTTTGCTGTCGTTTGCAAGTTATAGGCACCTTTGCTGTTGTCAGGGGTCTCCTAGGGGGGGGGGGGGGCTGGGGGAGGGCTGCCCCCCCCCACAAATCCGCCAGCTATCTATCTATCCCGGAGGCCGCTCAGTTATCCATCTATCCCGAGGCAAAATTTTTGGCTACTACCCCCAAAGACCCCCCCCCCCAATTGCTCAGCTATCTATCTATCTGGAGTGGTTTTTGAGAAATTTTCCCCCAATTTTCGCTCATAATCACTAATTTTCGCACCTTTTTATAGTTTTTTACATTCAAAATCGTGCTCTCCAGCTATATGCATGGTTTTATGCCTGTTTTTAGCCATTTTAAACCTACTTTTAGCCACTTTTTACCAATTACTAGCGATTTTTCCCCTTTCGGCCTTCTATGCACTGAAAAAGCCTATATATTTTGCCCCCGCGAGCCCCCCCCCCAAGCCCCCCCCCCCAGAAAATTTTTTCAGCTATCTATCCCTCCGGAGGAGCAATTTGCTATCTATACAGCCCCCGCGAGGGCCAAAATCTTGGAGACCCCTGGCTGTTGTAGATAACATATAAGCATTAGTAACAAGCAGATGAGTGGAAGCCCATGCCTTGTCAGGGTGCGATGTTATGACATTTATAGGGTAAAATAAATTTTTTTCATTACATCATAGGTATCTGCTTTTCTGCTTCCTGTTATTTATAATATGAGGAAAATGTAAATGAACAAACGACGAACGCTGATCAACATTTTCAAAGCAAACAAATCATTAATGAACAGTGTGCCATTAGGAAATCAAAGTAACTCCCACTTTTGAATTTTATCAAAAATTAAAAAACGGCAAAAATCTAACCCATGAAATGAAGACAGACAAATATGCTGGGACGTATGCCTGCAGAATATAAAATCCGTAGCGTCGCTTAAAAGTAAACGTAGCTACCAGACCGTTCCATTTTCCAGGGGGGTAATGCTGCGTGGGAAAAAGCTCGTATTTGTATTTAAAATACTGTGTGAAATTTCACGCTTGCGCACAAAAGCATACTGCTTGAGTGCTTAAAATTTTGGCTGCTGTATTAAAAAAACAATTTTGATGCTTGCATTTATTTAAAACAATGTTTTTTTATTATTAATGATTAAAAACTCTTGTCATCCCTGACTACATTCATTTTATGTCCAAATTAGACACAGCAATACATTATTAGGTACCCTGTTTCTTCTAATAGAACGGCATACCTCGAATGGAACAGCACCACCACTAATAGAACGGCAGGTTTTTGCACTTTTTTTTCACTCTCGAAAACAATAGAACAATAGACGAACAAAACTACTCTTGCTCTTCACTCACTTGTGGGTGATCAAAAAATCTGATTTTATTGAAAAATCACTTTTTCAATCAAAAATGACTCACTTTCTCACTTTTCCCATTTTTATAACTCGAATCAGACCCAGGAAATTAATACGTACCCTGAGGTAAGTGGAAGCGTTGTAGTCGACCAGCGTGTAGTCGGGCAGCTGGATGTTCTTCAAGAACGACACCGGCGCCGTGAAAATGTTCCATCGCAGGGCGATTTGATTGAAGTTGTACGTGAAGCTCTCGTATCTGGCGGAAAATCGTGAGGAATCGTGGTTTTGAGTGCGAGACGTTTTATGTACCGTATTTCCTCGAAATACTCCCCCCCCCCTCGAAATACCCCCCCTCGAAATACCCCCCCTCAAAATGGGCACTTTGATTTTGAGGTCCGGGAAATGCATAACAGACGTTCAAAACACTTACTGTGTTACGTTAGAACATCGTTTATACCATCTACATCCTTATATGAGGCTGTAAAAACTGATAAATGGTGGTTATTGTTGCATTTTTCACGTTTTTCTCTCAAAATTTTCACTCTGAAAAAATACCCCGGGGGGTAATTCGAGGAAATACGGTATGTATATTCAATGAACATAACGCTGTACAAAACGATAACGTATTTCGGTCAATGGAGTCACAAAGTCATGTAAAATGCCCCGTCAAACTTTCAAATTATCACATTTTTGCCAGTCATTTTCATTTTTCATGACATGAGTTCTGACACCTTACGTGAAATGAGACATTTAACATTTACAGGGCATTTCACAGGGTCTGGGACTGCCCTCGGTGGGTATTTAAACGGTCATTCTAATACAAAAAGAAATACGGTATTTGGAAGACCGCAAGTGGTAACGTACTGTAGGGAACAAGTCTGCTGATCGATAGGAAAAGTTTTTAAATCCTTTATGCACGGTCCAATCAGCTTTATTCTGTAGTTGATCCACACTGTGCCGTTGTCGTAAATCATTAGAAAAACATTTGTCACTGGAGATCTGTGTATCTCTGCCAATTTGCTGTTGACGAAACACGCCTGTGGATATCAGATTATATGGTAGACAAATACATCATTTTATAGAAAGCTTCAAACGCCCCATTCAAAAGTGACACGCCAAATTTCAGATGGAATTTGTCATTTGAAAAAACATGTGGCTACGCATACACATAACCAACATTTTGAAAACTGATAGGTCAGCTCTGAGCACGTTTGAGTTTACTAGAATAAGTCAATCTTATCTCTGTCAACTGCAGTTGACAAAAACTTCATTCTGGTAAACTCGAATCTGTTCAAACCTGATTTGTGAGTGCTCTAAATTTTGGACAATTTTACAGCATACATAAATAGACAAACCATTGGATTCCAAAAACAATCTCTCAGCGAGCCTCCATCTAACGAAATATTCATTTTGCACGGGTCAAAGTCTCTGAAAGCGAGCGACGGGTCGAGCCAAGACTCGGTCACGTAGATGTCCAATTCGAACTGGGACGTGATCTCGATGATGCGCGACACGTCCTGCACCCAGATCTGCGGGCCGCAGTTCACACTTGAGTTGACACAGTGTCGTTTGCTTTGCTGTCGCGTGGAGGTGGCAAAAATACCGTATTTGCTTGAATAATCCCCCTGGGGGATTATTATTTCGTCAGACATTTTTGCGGGGGAACTATTCGAGGGGGGGTATTATTCAAGGGGGGGAATTATGATTTCGTCAAAATTTTCAAGCTTGTTTCCATCAACTCATTTCCCAAAACATGCCTTATAAAAACAATAACGTGCCATTTTTGTTAAAATTAGGTAGAACAAATTAATCAAATCTTCAAAGGGGGGATTATTCGAGGGGGGGGGGAATTATTATTTCCCCACTCATCTCACAGGGGGGTGTTTCGAGGGGGAATCATTCAAGGGGGGAACTATTCAAGCAAATACGGTATTTAAGTATGTGATCTGTGGGGCCACTCCCGGGCCCAGTAAAACCTCAAATGTCACGCAGTGTAAAAAACATGTAAAAATCCTCTTACGAAAATGTCAAACGACAGGTATGAAAGCCATTTTACAGAAACTTTATATTTTACAGGATCTGGGAGTGGCATCAGACCATAGAACAGTCGCGCGCCCTGTAAAATATCATGTAAAATATAAAATGCTATGAAAAATGAAAAAATGTTTGTAAAGAGACACATCCCACTTAAAAATTTCACATCCCACACAAAATACCTACCTATATAAAATCCAACTAGACAATTGACGTTTTACAATTTACATTACATTTTACATTTTACAGGGTGCTTCATCACACGAGAAAGGGGCATCAAAAACGCACGTCGACATCGACAGTGAGGTTTCCGCCGCCGGGCACCTCGTATCTGTTGTGGTGCTTGAGCAGCTTCTGCACGATGCTCGCGTCGTCGCGGCAGCCGCCCGAGCCGCGCGTCTTGTCCTGCCGCCCCGTCGAGGCCACCTGCTTGCAGCGCGGCCCCACTGCGGCGCGACGGCAAGTTGTTTGTGGCCGCAAACCAAAACGTACTTACGAGCTAATGTGCAAATAGGCAGTTTGGACAGCCACAAAACATTACGATGTAAATACTTACCTAGTCAATGTGGACCACAAAAATTCGAAAACGCAGAAATTTTGTGTAAAAAATCTAAAAGTTTTTTTTCCAAATAATTGTTCCAAAAATTCGAAAACTATTTCTGGAAAAGGTTCGAAGGTCGAAAATTCCTTGTAGAAAAAAAACTTTAGGTATAATAAATGTAAATATGTGCCGTAAATCCTCGAATAAGTCCTCCCCGCACCGAATAATTCCCCCTCGAATAACCTCCCTCCCTTTGTGAGCGTGAGAAAAACATATCCCCCTCGAATAACCCCCCTATGATCGATGCAAATAAGTCGTGTCACATAAAAAAAAAATTATGATGAAGCCAGACAGACCAGAAAGCCATGGTTAGATTCATCAAATGCAAATGAGGCGTCCAATTCTAAAAGTCGACAAGTCCAAAATATGAAAATTTCGAGTTAGGCCCGGAAACGTCATCTGGGCTACGTCTGCACATTTTTCATCATTTTCCATGAATTTTTTGACCTCACATGCTGTTGGCGATGTGACATATTTTGTATAGTTGATAAGGTGTGTAGTTTGGTTGTATCAAACCCGCGATGTTAATGTTTCAGTGATTTTTGGTTATGCCACAATTTGGTTGTGTATTTAGTTCAGGCTGATTGAGTGGAATACAAGATCTTCATGTGCCACTGAGAAATGAAGTCCAATATTGGGATTTGAGTATCAGTTACAGCTCAGAAACCAGATCAACTCAGTCCTCAGCCCTCAGATCAGCTCCCACAGCTACTTGACCACTCACGGTGCTCATTCTCCACTTGTCAGGAGCTGAGCAGCCCATTAGTGACTTTGCCATATCAGTTTTGAGCGGCAAGTCACTGTGCTCAGTAGTTGAACCCTGTATGTATGTATTCATTGCTTTTACCGATTTTCGATACTGGGACTACTAATGAAAGTGTCATCATATATGAATCCCATCGGTTGTGTATGCTCTACACAGAGAACGTCACTAAAGTTTAAACAACGCAATACGGTTGTAAATAAAATATCACAACGTGAAAGAACATCACAACGTGAAATAATCACACGTGAAAGTATCACAATACTGGGACCGGTGTCGACCATATTCCGCGAGGAGTGCCAGAAGAAAAGCAGCCGGCGCGGTGTAAAGAAGAAGCGTATTTATGCTCATGCATGAGCTGTCAGATAAGTTATCTATCTGACGCGGCGTGCTTAAGGCGCATACACTGCCATTCACAGTGTTTGATACGCTTGGATATCAAGCTTGAAATCATTTCGCGATGATTGTGACATCTAGCATCTGATGTCAGCCAGTGTAATTTGGCTGTTGTTGAGTCCATGCTTGGAGCTTGACAAGGACATTTATCGCCTTGTTTTTCAAACAAATTCGCGTTTGCATGGCGTGTTTTTGAGCACGTCAGTAAAATATGCTTGGGTGTCAATATCGCTCCACCTGAGTCACGCCCACAATCCATGCAGCGCGTTCCATTTGGAATTTGAAAAGCGTTATACCAAGCTTGTAGCCACCATTTATGGCGACCCAAAAAGCTGCGTATATGTAAAACGTCATCCAAATCATGCAGTCGGTAAAATTGACTTTTCTTATCCGTCATCAACGTCCGCTGCCGATCCATACATCTCACCCTTACCAACTTTTTGAGCCAAGCCTTGTTTCTAGGAGCTCCATCGGTTTGCGTGAAATTATAGAAGCGCGCATAAATCGCGGCCCTGTCTGGGACACAAGTGCCCATCAAATCCCGCTGTAAAGCATTTGAGCGGCGTGGAAGATTTTCGCACAAGTGATCATATGCTGATCTCGTCAAATTTCCATTTAGTCCACTCAAGTAGCCGCAATACGCAATTGTATGCTTTCTAATCCGATCGGAGGGCTTGACACAGCCAAGGTCAAACCAAATCGCATCAGAACACGTGGTTTTAAGTAACCCCACACTTTGCTTAACTGCCTTTAGAAACGATCTATCAATCGCTTCTAACTGTGGCCGCCGTATACCTGTCACCTCCAGGCCATACGCGATCGCGCTTTCCGCATATTGTTTCCATACGAAGTCAACACACCAGAATTTCGCATCTGTCAAATTCGCAGATTTTTGACACAGGTTACTCAGTCTTTCTGCTTTCCGCACGGCATTTTTCCTGTGTTCTTCAAAGGTGTCACGTGCACTAGTTAGGGTCACGCCAAGATATTTTATTTTGTCGGTTTCTGAGATAAACATGTCTTTTTTGTGATGGTCAAAGCCAAGCTTCCATTTTTTGGACATGTTTGCCTTTTGCCCCCATCTCAGAACAAAACTTTTCGTGGCGTTAATTGCCACATCCCAATCCCAACTCCATCTGGAAAAAATATCCAGCGTGCGTTGCAGATCAGATTCTGTATTGCTCAAAAAGCAAATATCATCGGCGAAGAACAGAGCCGGTATTTTATGCGGCCCAAATTTGGCCCCCACATCTGCCGCCTCTAAGTGGAAGCGTAAATCTGCCAGGTAAATGATAAAACCAGTGGGTGACCAACAACATCCCTGTCTTAATCCGATGGGATATTCCATTTCCTTGCTAACATGGTCGCCAAATGTCATTACGCATTTTTGGTTTTTGTATGTATTTGCGATCGCTTGCACAAATTTCGATGGGTACCCAAAGTGACCCATTTTAGCCCACAATTTTTTCCTGTTCACGCGGTCAAATGCTTTTACCGCATCGACAAAGCATGAGATTAATCTTCCCTTTGTTTTGTCCGCGTGCCTTTTGCATGCCTGCATTATCACGACGTTATCCAATGTTCGTCGTTTTCCACGAAATCCGCCCTGAATGTCACCGAATCCGTTATTTTTCTCGAAGGCGTCAAGCGTTCGCCTGTTCAACACCGCCATGTATAATTTCATTACATTACATCCAATTCCCAGAGTGCGGTAGTTTCTGATATCCATCGTACTCCCCTTTTTGTGCAAAAGTACCATTTTGCACAGCTGTTTATCGGGGTCAATTCTGCCTCCGTTGAACCAGTCATTAAACAGCGTAACGAGACAAAGGATTCGTGACTGGTCCAAAATCTTTAAAACCTCATGTGGCATTTCGGTTGTGCCAGCAGATTTTCCACCTTTGAATTTTTTTATTTCCGCGCGAATTTCCACTTCCGTAATCGGTTTTGTTAAATCAGATTTCGATTCCGGGCTAATAATGTCCCCACCAAACCATTTTCGCGCATCCATATTGTTGGATCCTGGGTTTGGAGACATCACAATGTCCCATGCCCGTTCAAGTTCCCGTTGTATTTCCGGTTCGGTGCAAACTAGCCCCGTCTCATTTTCCAGTGCAAAGCGCCTTGATGAAACATCCTTCATTCCATTCATGTGATGGTAAAGGCGCTTGACTGCCGTGCTGCAGTTATATTGCAGCTGAGTTATGAAATGTAACTCCTTTTCATCCTTTCTTGCGCATCTGTATTTGCGCAAGTGAAGCCGTGCTAGACGCAGCCGTAAGATGGCCTCTTTGTCCGTCCGGTTTTTTTTCAAATGCCGCCGTGATTTATTAACCTTCCGGGACAGCTTTAACTCGTAATCGTCATATTTTTCCCGCTTTTGCTGCCCGCCCTTGGGTCTCATTGGCGCAACCCTATCAGCTAAATCATGAATCGAATCAATGAAACTCGAATGTGAGTTCCCTTTGTTCAGCGGGTTATCGTTCATGAGTTCCGACAGCTGTTCCAAATGTATTTTCTTCCGTGAAATTTTCGCCGAGTGGGCTGATACATCACGAGCCTCACTATCCGGCCAATGCAAGGTTAATTCCAATGCGTGATGGTCACTCGACATCGGACTTGATGTCCCATCGTCGTCTATGCGACCGCTCATCAGTCGCGTATGCCAGCTGTCCAAGAGCGCCAGATCAATAATCGATCTACAATTATGGCGCGTGAATGTCCACAAACCAGACATTTTTTTGTTAAGTAATTCTAAGCCGGATTCTTTATACCAATCGCGCACTTCCCTACCGTTTGCGTTCAATGTCGCAGTGTTGCCTGGTATTCCCCATTTACCGGTCCCTATGTGGCCGTTAAAGTCTCCGACCAATAGTGTTTCGATTTTTTTCGATCTGTTTTTTGCAACCACATCCGTCAAAGTGTTCAGAATCGACTTATTATTTTCCATTATTGATTGCGAGCGGCTTGCCTTGCCATTGTTCTCCAGGTAAACTAGCGTCACACCTATTCTACCCGTTTCGCTTCGTAAATGAACACTCATTATGTGATTTTCGTGTCTATTGGGTGAGACATATTCACCCCGCCACTTCACATGTGTGTAAATCAACAGACCGCCTGTTTTTTTTGCGTCTGACTTGACACGGATAAATCGATCATAGTTCTTCAAATGCGGTGCATCCACGCCGGAAAGACATTGCGCCTCACATAAGCAGATGACGTCATATTGCGTCATGCTAGCGACTTCTCGTAAAGCGTTGAAATTCCCGCGTAGTGATCTAACATTCTGATACAAGATTGTTAGATCATTTCCCTTTTTCACGGCCTCAACTTTTCTCCGACTACACTGTGCCAAAATTGCCCCTGTCGCTAGGCTAGCTGCTACCGGCACGTCTGATATTTTTACGTTATTTGAGATTTGCGGTTTGATTGCAAGCGTCGGAGCACAGTGCAATACTAGCACGCAGATAAGTACTTTAAACGCAGTAAATTCAATTCTCGACTTCCAATTCACGCCAAAAATCTTCATGTAATTGCCGAAAAACGAACACCAAACAAACACATCCAATAAAAATTCCACAATGATTGCACAAAAGTTTTTTACCAGTTCGTAGGTGATCAATTCCTTAATGTTCCGGGAAAAACCCCAAAAATACGTATTTGGGAGGGGACAAAATGCACGATAAAACATTTCCAAAAAACTGTAAAGCGATAAATTCGACGGCAGAGATCTCTGTAAACGTAAGAGATTTAAAAAAATCAAAAAATCACATTTGGCAGCAATACACGCTGTCAAATGGTCCCCTAAAAAAATCTGCCCAAATCCTCCTCTCTCGCACCGGTGCACCATAAAACGGGTGGCATCTGCGCGCGTGCAGTTGAATGCGTATTGGTCAAATTCGACAACCAACAGCGTTACTTGGAAATATGCCAAGTTATAGCCACCAACCTCAGCGGCTGTTGCGGCGCGGCATACACAGCCGGCGCAGGCAGTCCCTAATATCGTTCGCCCACACCCCCTTGACGCTGGGGACGACCAAACCGGCCTCCAGTCTCTGCTCCAAATCGACCCACGCCTCGGCCTCGGCCGCGCCAACCCCGCCCACGATTCTGATAAGGGGGATTCATTAATGTCAAACGGTTTGCCATACATACTATAGCGGTTCTTAAGTGGAACCAACGGTTCATTCAAGCTCATTTCCTTCACCAATTCGCGCGTTACAATCGCGTCAAATAAGTGGGAGGCGTGAACGCCATCCCTTTGACAGCCAAACAGATAAGCGATCTGTTCGTTGTTCAGTTCGCAAAATCGCATCGAGTTCTTCGTCAGCCACTCGATCGGCCGCAGTGCCGTCACAAAGGGCACGTCCCGGAAGTAGCTCCAAACCAGGTACTCCAGGTTTCGCACCCATTGCAAGGTGTCGTCGATGCTGCGCTCGTCCATGCGCCGAGACAGGGGCGCGTGCAGCAGCGGGCTCACAATGCACACATAAATTTGTGCATCGCGCATCTGCCAGTTGCTCATCCAGGCCCGCAGGCGCGTCAGCATGTGTAGCATCGGGTGGCACAGCGTGGCCGTGGCGTGTGCCTCGTCGAAGTGGTTCATGCTCTCCAGCGTGGCTAGGCTATCGAGCACGCCCTTCACCAGGACTGCGTCGTAGCGCCTCATAGGGGCGTAGCAGTTGATGACCGTGGGGATTATCGACCCCATGCGCTTGCCGTGGAATGCGCCACGGAACAGCTTCATTTCGCCCGCCCAATTTCGATTTTGGGTGAGGCGCTGATATTCAATTGGCAGGCGCGCCGTTGTGCTATCTCCAATGGTCAGCACAAATTTGGATGCGCGTGGCAGGTCAATGTAGTGCCTGCGCCAGGGCGGCTGATCGTAGAAAACATTCAGCGGCCGAGTGAACTCTCGGTGCGGGGCATCCGGCGCCCAAGCAGTCCCCACGCGCACATGCCGCAGCATGTCGGCCACCGAAATCTCGTTGTTAGAGATCTGAGGCACGCTTACTAGCGTGACATCCATGCGGTGGCGCTCGCCGCGCATCGATCTTTGCAGGCAGGCTCGGACTTCCGTTTTTGTTTCCTCGCTCAGATCCTCTGGCTGGATGTAAATCGGTCCCGGTTGTTCAGCTGCTGGTTCGGCAGCGGCAGCCTCGGCCACGACCCGGGCCTCGGCCGCACCACCGTCCTCCGGCGCAAATATATCCAACGGCGGCATATTTTCGTCCGCGTCTTCCGGAACCCGCACATCGCCGGCGGGTTGTACGTTGCCCTGAATGTCCTGGGCCTGATGCTCAATATGTTCGGGCTCTGGCGAGCTTGCGCGCTCGCCATCCTCGTGATCGGCCGGTACTTCGGCGGATACATCCAAGTCATCGTCTTGGACGTTTTCAACAATTTGGGGCCCCACGTTCTCGTCACGAACCTGAAAATTTTGTTGCGACAGTGGTTGAAATGTGACGCTACGCGAACTGCCCCTTACGTTGGCTCGGCTGCCCGCCCGTAGCGCCGCCCCGCCCGGTGGCTGTAAATTCAAAGTTTCGAGTACATAAATATCAGCAATACGCGCATTACTCTGCGTTTGGATGGTGCTAACATTGTTTTCGGCCAAAAGTCCAATGCGACTGGATCTCCCCGACTCAGGCTGAGCCGATGCCTGTGTTTCGCGGGCGCGTACAAGCTGCCCAAAGTGCGCAACATAGCGTACTTTGTGGGATGGTTCGGTGTAATCATCCGCCCATATTTTCGTGTCCATGTAGATCTTGAAATCGCGGTCATTTAGCCGCCGCGGGCCCACTTTCTCCTCAAAAGTGTTTAGCAGCTCCTCCCTGATGTCCGTCATCGCTTCGCCCAGAAGCCCCATAAATGGCTTGAGCCAGAACTCTCGCTGTTCATTTGCGATATCCACCTGTGTGTGGATCATATGCAAATATGCGCCTAAAATATCGCAATTTTTGCCAAATTTTAAACTTCTTTGCAGTACCTCGGCCTCGTATTTTTCCGCCCCGATCATTAAGGCCGATCGGAAATCCCATGGCGCCTGGGCATTAAATGGATGCCTTCCGCATGAAACCAGGCGACGCCATTTTTTTTCCCCGTCCGATTCCACGTATGTTCGGACCAGGATCGGCGCCAGCGTTTTGCTGCAGTCAATCGCCCCCCGTATCTGTGTTATATCACAGATTGCTCGTATATACGTTACGAGTCTGTTAGCGGGTTGCAAACCAACCACATCCAGTAGTGCCTTGTACGCTGTTGATTCTTTTGCACCTTCCACGCTCGAGATGTCGTCCATGGGGAACCAATGATCCCCTTTCGCAATGTTGGCCCACAGCCGTTGCGTGTCGCGGTACCAGTCGTACCAGCGCTCATCAAAGCCGGCGCCACTATGGCACCGGTACGCCGCTGACACGCGCGCCAATTCGGTGTAATCATCATCAGATGCACCGCAGTGCTCCATTTGCAACTGTAAGTAGGTCGTGTCATTACTACACAAAAGTGGCGCTATAAACGCGTTTAAGCATCTAACCCGCATCAAAGCCAGCATCATGCATGGATATGGATCGTCACAGTGATCCAGCATGACAGGATACGGCCACGTCAGACTTAGTTGTTCTGAAAATTCATAGGCCGCGAATTTTATCGGTGGCGTGCGGGCCGGCGGTGTTTCGCAGGGCGATGAAGTGTCGCTTTCGAGATCGCTAACCCGATCTCTCAAGTCGGAATAGCGCTTTTCGGACTTGTGAGCACGCCTTTCCAGAGCGCACATGCGGCGTTCATTGTCCATCAATACGGACAACACGAAATCCATGTCAGCGAGGCATGTGTAGGCATCTTCGCCGTCCTTTTCAATGCCGCGCCTTATATCGCGTCGGGCAGACCTCAAAGTGTCTTCCTGCGTGCGCTCTTCTGTGTCGCGCATGCGCTTTGGAGTTTTCGCTGTGTCTTCTTCGGCCTTGCGCTTTTTCGCGGCCAGCGATGCTGAGCACGCCCCACTGCTTTCCTGCAAGGCAGTTGGCAGCGTTCCAGTTCGGAATTTTATCGAACGCACCCTTACTTCGGGCAAGGCATGTCCGTATATTTGGTCATGGACATCGACAAAATCACAAGCGATTATGTTCATCACCGTGAACATAACAAGTGCAGTAACGAGCAAGAACCCATAAAGTGCGAAAACTCGCTGTTTCGCTTTTAAACCAACCGCGGGTTCTTTGTCATTCTTTTTCGGCACATTTTCAGGCATCGGCTCTAAAAGCGAGTCGTCCTCTTCCATTATGGCCAAATTTCCGTCCTCGCTCGCGTCCTCACCGCGATTTTCCTCCGGGCGTCCGCGTTCCTCGTCGCCAGACATTTTTAAACCGAAAACTGCGATTTCGTCTTGTTTCAACTTTTTTCTTTTTTGCGATATCAGTGACTAATACTAATGGACCCTCACACCTGCTAGTGAGTGGCTCAGCGAGTGCACGCGAGTGGTGAGTGTCAGTGGTTGAGCAGCAACTGAGCATCAGTCAATTCAGTGGCGGTTGAGCACCGCTTCCACCTGAGTGGTTGTCACTGGGCCACTCATTGCTTCTCGAGTGGCGCCGTGTCTCCACACAGTGAGCGGTTCACTGAGCGAGCCACACATCACTGGGCCACTCATCGCTTCTCGAGTGGCACAGTGCCCTCACGTCGTGAGCGGTTCACTGAGCGAACCGCACAATGCCCATGTGGCATAGTGCCAAATTTGACATTTTTGGGGGGAAATGCGAAAAATTTGGGCAAGAAGTCGACAAGTCCACTTAGTTTTGGGCTGAAAGTCGACAAGTCCATTATCCGCGTCCTTTATAGAAAACAAAAGCAAGAAATGTGATAAGTCCATAATTTTCCCATAAGGCAGCCTCGGCTTCCACGGGAACAAAAATGTTCTCACGTGCAAGAAGTCGACAAGTCCATTTCCCTCCCCGAAACAGTTTTGCTCTGAACAAATGTAATTTTACGGACACCCGATTTTTCACATATAGGTTGAGATTAGGGGCTGAAAATTGGACACTTTATTGTCAACATATGGATATTAATGGAAAACATGAGAGAGCCAAATTGGACACGCACCGCGGGCCTGCAATTGGGTCTGAAGCTTCAAATGCGATTTACTCAAAATCGCATTTGGTGGACTTGTCGACTTTTAGAATTAGACGCCTCAAATGTAGTGCAGCTTATGCAACGTAAACACAAAAGAATCTTTCTCCTACAGCGGCGACGCACGTACTTTTGTACTGAATATTCTAACGAAAAAACAACTCCTTCTCGCATAACTACTATAACTGAATATAACTAAAATATTCTGACGGACAATTAACTCCCCAGGCCCCAGGGGACTTAGTCGAGGATTTGCGGTAATTTCAAACTGACCGCGCGCCCTGGCGCCGGTGGCGGCGCAGTCGCGCTGCACGTAAGTCAGGGCGTACAGCAGCGCGGCCAGCGAGCGCAGCGTGGACGGCAACATCGCCGCCGCGCATTACAGCCGCCGCCGCTGGGGCGCAGCGGCGTGAGATTGCACGATTTAATTGGAGCTGATTGGAAGTTCTTTTGTAGGTTGACTGCCAAACTGTGAATCAGGCGCCAGTACCGAACCCTGTACATTTCAAACAAAGATTGTTATTGTCAAACATCATGTCAGTAATATGTAGGCCAAATTTTACACGAAATTTTACCGGGATTTGAAATCTTCACCGGTAATACGTTTCATAAGCTTTCAGGTGCAGAGAGCTTAAAAAAGAGTGAAAAAGAAAGCCGCTCGATAAAATACAAGTCGATAAAATGTCTCACCAAAGATGCCGTGAGAACTGCCGCCAAGTACAAACACTTCTGCAGTCGCGACAGATTCAAGCGCAGCGAGAGATGAGCGGCGGCCGGCTTAACACATGCCAACTGCACTGTATCTGTTTCATAGCCAGATATCGCCTCATTCCCCCGGCCACAATGCTCTAGCTGGTCGGTTTCCACGGCGCACGCGTCCAGCTCTATGCGCCCGGCCGCCCTCAGACAATACTGCGATCATTTTGCCGCATTCCTATGCGGAATGTCTGTGTTTTTTTATTGTCTTTGATTTTTTTATGTGGATACATTATGGAGTGGACAACTGAAAGATGGTGGGAATTGTTGACACAATGAAACACGAGCGGCAGATAATGACAAAAGAAATTTGGACAACACTTTTTACATTTAAGCTTTTTAAAATAAGTTGCGAAATTTGTCGCGTTTTCCTAACAAAATTTTTATTATTGTTTCTGTGTTTTTTTGAAAAACTTCTCTGTGTAAAAACACAGAAGCTCAACGACCTTCTGTGTTTCTGATACCTGTTCTTGACACTAATGTGCCTACACACACTAGTTTTCACCGTGACTTCGTGTGAAAACTGAAATTTTTTCAAATGCAAATTAATGAACATGGTTGAATGATTTGATTTGATTAAAACTTGAATTTTAATTAATGAAAGTTAACATTTGAAAATTTGAAAACTAAAACACATAAAGCATACAAAAAGAGTAGGCTGGATGTGGCCATGTGGCCATTTCAGTTTTCACATCGGTCACGGTGAAAACTAGTGTGTAGGGCCATTGTCACCGGCAACATCAAACAGCAGGGCAGGCGGACATACGCAAGGCGAGGGGCAGAAACTGCGCGAGAGTGCACGAACGCACCCAGAGGCGGGCGGGCGCGAGTGCTGTTGCTTCGCCGCACTTGACTGTGGCCGGGCGACCGGCAGCGCAGGGGAGCGGGGGCCTAGCGGCGCGGCCGCACCGCCGAAAGCTGCCGCGCGTGCGCACGCAATCGGCACGGCAGTCGAGCGTTCGCTAGAGCCCATCTCTTCGAGCGGCGGCACGCGCGCCCGGCGGCAGCAAGTAGGGCCGCGCATGACCGCTATATCGAGTCAAACTGAAGCGGCCGCGCGGCAGCTGACGCACGTCACGCATACGCGGCAGGGGTTCGCTCAAGCACGATCTCAGGGGGGTGCACTGATACGCACATCTGCCCGATACGCACATTTGCCCGTTTTTTTCACTTGACACTTTTTTCAAGGGATTTTCAGATATAAGTGAAGTGAAAAAAGTTCACTAATGTCATTGCGCAACTTTTTTTCACTTCACTTATATCTGAAAATAACTTGAAAAAGTGTCAAGTGAAAAAACGGGCAAATGTGCGTATCGGGAAGATGTGCGTATCAGGCCTGCCCCCGATCTCAGGGCTGGCACTGGAGAATCATACTGGAGCACATGGAAAAAAGCACAACGGAAGGCGCTGTTTTGAAGTGAGGATTGTGTAGCATTAGGGGCGTACCGCAGCATGCGTAAGACATGAGAAGGTTTATGTTCTTATTACAAAATTTACATTGGATCATTTCACGCAAAAATCTAGAATATACAGCGAGATTCTCCGGCTGCTAAATATATCTAACGGTGGAAATGATCGAAGTTGCGATGGGAAAGCACCGAAATCACTTCTACTTTTACTCGCTTTTATTTTTGCCAGGGTATAAAATCAAAGAAAAATACTGTTTCTTTTACACATCTTTTACACAGAGTAAAAGAAAAAATGTTACTTTACGTTTTCTGTACACAGGGGTGAGTAAAAAAGTACTTTACGCTTACGTTTACTTTAAAGAAAGTACAATACTTTAACAACTCTGGTACTAATGTGCCCACACACTCTATTTAGTTTACCATTATGAAATGCTCGACCATTTTGGTAAATTGTTTCACAAAACATTTTAAATACCAAAATGATCAAGCATTTCATAAAGGGTGATTTACAGCGTAACGACAAATAGGAGCCGAATTAAGCGACAAACTCAGTGGCGACAAATTACAAATACTCAAGGACGCTTAGAGATATCCATTCCCAAATCGATACGTTCAAAGCACTAACCGATATCTACATAGTATCCAAAAGGTATCCAAAAAGCTCCAGTAGTTCTAGAAATATCAATTTAAAACCAAAATTACGATATTTGTTGGCAATTCCAACGAGAAATGTTGCTGACAAATAGCAAATTTTTCAATTTAGACTAATATCTAAAGAACCACTGGAGCTTTTTGGATAATTTTTAGACACGATGTAGATATTGGTTAGTGCTATCAACATGTCAATTTGGGGGTGGATATCTCTAAGCGTTCTTGAGTATTTGTAATTTGTCGTTGCCGCATTTCTTGTATCACTTTTTATTTATCGTTGTGCTGTAAAACTGGCAGAATTACAGCATAACGACCAATAGAAACTGAAGCGACAAATACATGTCGCCGCAAATTCAATTACACAAGAACGCTTAGAGATTTCCATCCATAAATTGACGTGTTGGAAGCACTAAAGGATATCTACGTCGTGCCCAAAAATTATCCAAAAACCCACAGTGGTTCTTTAGATATAAATCTAAACTTAAATTTTAATTATTTGTCAGCAACATTTTTCGTTGAAATTGCCGACAAATAGCGAAATTGTAAATTTAGATTTATATCTCAAGAACCACTGGAGCTTTTTGGATAATTTTTGGACACGACGTAGATATCGGTTAGTGCTTCCAGTTCCAACACATCAATTTAGGGATGGAAATCTCTGAGCGTTCTTGTGTAATCGAATTTGCGGCGACATGCATTTGTCGCTTCAGTTTCTATTGATCGTTATGCTGTAACTCCGGCTTAATGGTAAACTAGTGTGTGTGCGCGCAATGTGCGTGGCTCCAGGAGTTCCAATATCGAATTAAAAACAATTAAAAAGATTCCGCTCAATGAATATCGGAACATGCTGTTTTGCAGGGTCCTTGCCATGTAAAATGATAGTTTTTGTTCAAACATGCCCACGTTTTTACTTTCGGATAGGGCCCCCACACACTGGATGTCAACTGAATTCGTGTCAACTAAATGTCAACTGAATTTAAGTGATACTGTGATTTCAACTTATCTATCTGATAGAGCATAGTTAATTTTACATCATGACACTTCATTTTCATTGTTCCTGTTAAGTGTGATGCTTTTTACAAACTTCTTGTTTTATTCAATTGACACTGAGTTGACGCGAATTTGCGATGTAAACTAGTGTGTGTGGGCCCATAGTTGCTTACTATTGTTTGTGGGGTTGGGGGAGGTGGATAGTTATTGCAAACAGGAAATACGTTTCCGAATTTTTAGATTTTATTTTTTAGACTTTCTTTTCGTCCCCAGCAAAAAACACTAAAATACAATATTTATTCTATGTAATTATTAGAACGGCATGCCTCCAGCTCGAATAGGAATAATCCAATGGCCTCCAACAATATGGCTGGTTTTGCCTGTTTTTCACTAACAAAAACGGAATGGCAGCCTTCCATTAATAAAATGGGATCCACCCAGGTCGGCAGTCACTACATCATGTGATGGCGACTGCCGCAGCTCTAGCTATAAGCATGTAAAGGTTTGAATTTGGGCAGGATATACCCAACACCCACTCTACTATACAGCCCAGTGTGGCCGGAGAGGCCCGGCGATCCACCCCTCAGTGCGGGCCACGGGTGTGCGTCATTAAGACAAGCGCTTTAAGACAACAGTAGCTTGAATAGAACAAAAATTCTCATTGGGACAAAAGTTCTGGGTCATGTCATGTTCCAGGTCGAAAAATATAAATAGACTTTTATAATTAGGCCCTGTTTACACGGATTTTTGGTGACGACAGAAAAAGTCTGTCGTCACAGACATTTTTGGATGAAAACTGAAAAAATTTTGTGTGTGACGACAAATTAGCCTCGATAAAAACGGGACAAATCGGCCTCGATGGCGCCGACAAAAATAAAATTTGATATTATGCACTCAAAATGCCATTTTTTGCTCTGATGAAACCATACTATAGTTAGCACAAAATATTTATTCAAATGTGCTATTAATTGCATGCACTTTGCAATGACTTCTCATGCCACTGGGTAATGGCAACTGTAGAATGTCGTCACAAGCAAAGCACGTTCACAGCTTGTGACAACACTTTTGGAATGCATCTGTAAATAAAATGGAAATTTTTTAAAAAGTGGTCGGAACGCCTCGGTAGCGAGGCTAATTTGTCGGAACGCTAACGCCAAGTATTTTATTTAAAAAAACCGTTTTTTTTATTTTAAACGTTTTTTAAACAGTTTTTTTAAAAGCTCCCAAATATGGCGTTGTGTCAACTAGTGATGGAAAAGTGCCAGGAAAATGGCGCCATTCAAAAAATTGGCGCTGGGCGCCAAAAGGCGCCAGAGAAAATGGCGCCAGGTGCCAATGGCGCCATTTTTTCTGGCGCCTGGCGCCATTTTTTCAGATGGCGCCATGGCACCATTTTTCCTGGCGCTTTTCCATCACTAATCCCATTATAGTCAAATGTTCTTGACTTCAAGTGAAGTGTGGCATGGAATAGTGATCAAACAAGTTTATAAAAGGACGTTCTTACTTTGGGAGTGATGTTTAAATTTTTTACACATTGTGAAGGTACATGGAAGCACATTACTTGAATGTGGAAGCACATTGCCCATGGTAGCACATAGAAATGTATGCTTTGATACAGGGGTTGTGCAGATGGTGTGTTCCTAACTCGTCATAATCCATGTTGTCATGTTCTGAGTGGCCAAGCGCCAAATCGTTATGGAAATGTTTTTGACACATAAATAAGCTTGGCAGACAACACATTTGTATGGAAACCAACATAGTCCATCTGAATAATGAACAAAAAATTATATGGTTTTGTTCATCATAATATTTCTTTTTACTATGGAAAAATTAATTAAAAAATTTACCACAAGATTTTATTCATTTAGGTATGGTAGGATTCTGCGAAAAAGTATGCTCTCCACTCGATTCATTTCATTTCACTATACTCTGTATAGCATGCGCCAGGTGTTTAATGACAAGCTATGACAAGTAGGACAATGAAAGTCTATGACGAGTCGGCACTGTGACGCTTTGGGCGTAAACCGTGCAGATTTGGACCTACGCGGGGGTTCATATAGATAGCAAATCGCTCCTCCGGAGAGAAAGATAGCTGAAAAAAAAATTTTGGGGGGGAGGGGGTTCGCGGGGGTTCAATATATAGGCTTTTCCAAGGTATAGAAGGAAGAAAAGGGAAAAAAAAACGCTGAAAGTAGGTGAAAAACAGCTAAAATAGGTATATAAGTACATATAGTACAAAAAATAGCTGAAAATGAGCGATAAGGAAAATGAATAAGAATTTTGAAGGTGAAAAACTATAAAATGGTATGAAAATTATCAATTTTGAGCAAAAATTTGAACAAAATTTTGACGATTTGGGGATAGATAGCTGAAAATTTTCCCTCTGGGATAGATAGATAGCTGGCAAATTGGGGGGGGGGTAACCCCCCCCCCCCCAACCGCCCTACTCAACCCCTGCGTTGATACCAAATATGCCACAAAATCAATGAAAACAACCTCCAATGTCAATTTGTGTGTGAAATTGCGTGCTTGTGCACGAAAATTTTGCAAAATACCTAGTGCTTAGCTTATAATTTAGGATACCTTATGAAATAGTACAATATCATGCTTGAATTGTGTATCATGTTCAAATTGAGTCCCACTGTAAGAGCATTGTAAAAAATACAGCCCAGAGTTCAAAACAAGCCAATACAGTACCCATTTTTGACTTTTGTATTTCTTCTAATAGAATGGCACCATTCTACCGTATTTACTCGAGTAGTTCCCCCTGGGAATTATTTTTTCATCAGACAATTTTGAGGGAGGAATTATTCAAGGGGGAATTATTTTTCCATTAAAATTTGCAGCACATTTCTATCATACTACATACACATGTATGTCCTGTTTCCGTTGATATTACACATTCCATTGCATCTTCACACAGCAGATGTGCTCAATTTGCACTGAATCAAACCAGACACAGAGACAGTCAGTCTGACTTCATTGATTGTTTGTACATGGTCGGGCTGAAAAGTCCCTAGTCAGTGCTTGCCATTTGCGCTAGGGGTAAGCTACGGTCATAAAATTTTAACACTTTAACATATCAGGTGTTTTGAGTTTTCACCCAAAACTTCACCCCTCTAACTCCACCCACTGCGGAACTGTGGGGGTAACAATTTCGGTCATTTTGAACTGATGTACACATGAGGTAGCTCAACGCTGCTTTAAGTTGTGATCATGAAACTTTGGCTAGTGTAAGCTACCAGTGTTGGCAATGTGCCAGCACTAAACAACATTAGCTATGATATCATAAGCCTAGTCCATATTGCCATCAGGGTTCAAACGGGATTGACTTTTCGGGATCGGGATCAGGATTGGTTTTTTGAGATTTCGGGATCGGGATCGGGATCGGGATTGGCCGGGATTGGGGTCACGGGGTCGGGATCGGGATCGGGATTGGCATTTTTTCGGGATCGGGATTGGGGTCTTGGGATAGAGATTTTGGCCAATGTTTTGGCATCCACAGTTGTTCATAAAGGTCTAAAAACACTGTTGGATGCCAGAAACGTGGCTGAAATGAACGCTGGGGGTTTGCGTTCACATTTTTGCATGCAAAAACGTCGTTTTTTCACATTTGATATTCACCACTCATTTTTCCGTGATCATGATCCCGGACTTTAGAGTTTCTCGGGATCGGGATCAGGATTTGAAAAGTTTCGGGATCGGGATCGGGATCGGGACTTCTAAATCCCGGAATTTCACGGGATCCGGGATAGCATTGAAAAAATCTCTGGGAGATTTATATTTAAAAAATCTCAGAAAATCTCAGAAAATATAAGATTTTCTGAGATTTATATTTTTTCCATGATTTTCCAGAGAGATTTAATTATATTTTCTTCTGATTGGGAAAATCTCTCGAGAAAATCTCTCTATTTGCCCATTTTCACCTCAAATTCACTAGTTCATGTGCTTTTTTTGCCAATTTTCATCTATTTTTAACTACTTGATTATCTCGAAATACCCCCATGTATATAATTTCGCCAGCAAAATTTGAGGGGGGTTAATTCGAGGGGTGGGGTTAATTCAAGGGGGATAATTCAACATACTACAGTATATATTTTCTTATTTACCCATTTTTGGCTATTTCCCCCCCTATTTGTAGTTGTTCCTCCCTTTTTTTGTTCTATGGCATGAAAGAGCCAATAAAAAGTCTATCCGAAATAAAATTTCTGTACTAAAGTACTTTCAAACAAAAGACACATTAGAGTTCTTCAAACAAAAGACACAAACTATTATACACAAAAGAGAATACTGGTACTTTTTCAGGGGAAATTTAGATGTATTTACTTAGTACTCAACTAATATATGTATTTTTGTGTAAATGTAAATATTTTTTAAACCCTCCTGAACCATACTGAACCCCTGCAGTCCCATGAAGACCCAGTACTAAAAAATACGGGGCTGTACCGGAGATCTTCATTGGCACTGGAGGTTGCTGTTTACTTGTGCACAGGGTAAATTTATGCACTGTGTTCTAGCTATTTTAACAACTAAAGAGTTGACAGCATGCTTTGGTAATATAGTTACCAAATTTTGGTGAAAAGGTTGTCTCATAAATTCTGTGGGGATTGTCACACATGAAAGCAATGTAGTCTTCTACGAGGACAAATGTACCTAAATCATATTTTTGTTCATTATTCAGATACTACATGGTAGTACAGAGTGTGCTGTCAGTAGACAATATGCTGTTATCATATGTCATTGTGAATGAAAAGGTTTAACGACACATAATGTGCTTAATATCTACTCTCAATGGTTCAAACACCTTGAAATATCGATTAAATCATACTTTAAGTTGAGAGATTTTATGAGATTTTTTTGAACTGCAAGAGATTTTCTCAGAGATTTAATTATATTTTCGAAAATGACCCAAGAGATTTAATTATATTTTTTTTCTTGAGAGATTTTCTGAGATAATATTTAATAATATTTTCTCAAAATCGGTCGTTTTTTTCAATGCTAATCCGGGATCGGGATCCCGTTTGAACCCTAATTGCCATTACTGGCACTACTCTCACTACCAAATACATCATTCTGCCTCTACGGTTGGTCAATACAGGTTAATACAGGATGCATTTTGCATGCACACTGCTGTTGAACACAGGTAATGTGTCCACTACAGATTAGTAATGAAACACAAATGAAATTTAATTGACATAATTTTTTACGTCACATTTCAAAACAACATTAAAATCACTGCAATACACCAAGATCTCAGATGATCACCAAAAACATCCATCACAGTTCCCACGTTTCTTGCACATCACCCTGATGTGCATATTAATTTTACCTTAATATCAATGAGGTTGATGAAAGTGTTGAATACTATCAGCACATTGCCAACACACTGGCTTACACTAGCCAAAGTTTCATGATCACAACCAGGGTTCAAACGGGACCGCGGTCCCGGTAGATGGTTTGGCAAAATTCCGGGACTGAGGTGGTACCAGTCCCAGTCCCAGTCCCAGTCCTGGTCCCGACCCCCCAGTCCCGGTCCCGGTCCCGATAAAAACAATTGCCAGTCCCGGTCCCGGTACGATCCGCCAGTCCCGGTCCCGGTCCCGGTATGATCCGCCAGTCCCGGTCCCGGTCCCGGTACAATCCGTCAGTCCCGGTCCCAGTCCCTTGAATTTTATAGTGGTCCCGCTAAGGGATAAAAACGTTGTTTTACAATGAATAAACAACGTTTTTTCATAAAATCATCATTTCAGAGGCTCTATTATGATTCCGAAGGCCTATTTTTACATTTCAAGGGCCTATTATTCTGGTCCCGCTACCCCAGTCCCGGTCCCGTTAGATGGTTCGGCAAAATTCCGGGACTGAGGTGGTACCGGTCCCGGTCCCGGCCCAACACCCCAGTCCCAGTCCCGATAAAAAATAAATGCCACTCCCTGTCCTGGTCTTGGTACGAACTGCCAGTGCCGGTCCCGGTCCCGATAAGAAAAATTTCTGTTCCCGGTCCCGGTCCCGGACAAAAAAACTGGTACCGTTTGAACCCTAATCACAACTTGAAGCAGCGTTGAGCTAGAGCACCTTGTGTATATCAGTACAAGATGACCGAAATTGTAACCCCCACAGTTCCGCAGTGGGTGGAGCTAGAGGGGTGAAATTTTGGGTGAAAACTCAAAACACCAGATATGTTAACGTGTGAAAATTTTATGACCGTAGCTTACCCCTAGCGCGAATGGCGAGCACTGTCCAGGATTTTTCAGCCGGACCATGTAAATGATATTGTTGTCACACAAAAAACCCGTTCACAGCTTTTGACAATTATCAGCATTTTTCTGTGTCACTGCAATATGTGCGTGACGATACAGCACATGAATTTGCCAGTCGTCACATTAAAAAAAAATTTTTTTTTAGATTTGTCGGAATCGTTGTCGGGCTTCCGACAACTTCCGGCGACAACAAAAAAATTCAATGGACTATGACTCTTTAACCACCAACCCGATTTGACTGTAATTTGACATGTGTATACCCCTCAGTACTATATATACTCATCCACTTTTTCTCAAAAATATGGAACTTTACAATCGACTTATGAAACTTTTTAAGTGTCATTTTTGTTTTTTCTCGTCACCCAAAAATCCGTGTAAACGCTGCCTTATGATAAAAAGTATAAATAGATTTTGTAACTTTTTGGTGATGCACAACGATGGGTAAGTTCTCCAAAAAAAAACACTTTCTGTGTTTTGAGTTTTTCAAAAATGAATACCTGTGTTTTGAGTTTTTTTCGTGAAAAAAACTTGAGTAACTCTGTTTTTATTTCTGTGTTTTTTGTAAAAACTCAAAATTTTGAGTTTTTTTCTAAAAAACTTGAGTTTCTTCCAAAAAAATCGAGTGTTCCCCCAAAAAATTTCGATTTACAGCATTTCGATCTGGAAACAGTGGTTTTCTTATAAAATATTGGTTTACACATGTTTTAACAACACATTACATTTGTGTATTCATTCAAGTGTCAAAAAGTCCATAAAAATGTCCACAATGAGGACATCAACATCACAACACCAGCAACAAAATGCCCAGAAACAAAAATTTATGCAGTACTCCAAAATTCTTCAATGGATGTGCACTGTATGGAAGACTACAGAATTGATTTGAACTACAACTACCATTTACCTCGAAATACCCCCATGGGGGTTTATTATTTCATCAGAAAGTTTTGTAAGGATCATAGAAAATCGTAGGCATTTACATACTCAAAACAGGTTATAAATGCGTACAAACAGGATATATTTAAAATAGACATGTAGATAGCTACACAACCTAGTACAGTCTATGTGTAGCTGCGATGCAAATTAGCAGTAATAAATACATCATGTACATTGGATACATGATGTACATCATCCTAGAGGGGGCTATTTCGAGGGGGGGGGGGCTTATTATTTAATCAGTCCATTATGAGGGGGGTTAATTCATGGGGGGGGGGGTTAATTCGAGGTAATAAGGTATACTTAAATGTCGAAACTTAAATTGTCAAATCCACCATGAGATGTGCATGCCATCTTGAATTTCTTTTTTGTACCATTATAAAATATGAACACATTATGTACATCTTTACATACTATACATGCTTATCTTATCTTGTTTAGTTTAACTGAATTAATGTGCATTCAACCGCTTCGCTGAAAAAAACACAAAAACTCAAAAAAACTTTTCTGTGTTTCCGTGTTTCTGTGTTTCTGTGTTCTCCAAAAAAAAACTCATTTGAGTTTTGAGTTTTTCAAAATTTATGAGTTTCCGTGTTTCTGTGTAAAACAAAAACACAGAAACTCAATGAGTTTCTGTGTTCAATTTCTGTGTTTTTTCCATCGTTGGTGATGCAATTAGGCAGGAAGTATACCGTATTGGCTTGTTTAGAGTGCCATGCTTGAATTGAGTGCCATGCTCGAATACAGTGCCAGGGTAACGGCGTTATGAAACAATAGAGTGTCCTGCTCGAATTGAGTGCCCCCCCTCCAAATAGAATGAAAGGTGACGCGGGAACGCTTCATGTCTGCATAAAACATGACTGCATGCGCATGGCACGAGCCGCTTCTGTTGTTAAATGTTTTGTCGTTGTGAGTGGTTCACATCGGTGGCGGCAAAAGCAAACCACACAAAGGGCGGGACCATGTTGAAGTTTTCACTGGATTAGTGAAACGTGAGCGTGTGAATTGCAAAAAAAAGAGTGTGATCCGCCCAATATCGAGCAATATGTATCTGTTATGGAATTTGAGTATCTTGAAAATGTCTTAAGAAATAATACAGTACCATGCTCGAATTGAGTGCCATGCTTGAATTGAGTGCCACTGTAAGGACGTTGTGAAAAAATACAGTGCCCGGGGTTCAAAACAAGCCAATACGGTAGTCTTTAAAGTAGAATTGACACATTGAACTTTCACATAAACGTAACATCTTCAAACACTACAGCGTTTTTGTAGCATAATAGTTACAGTTGCCTTGAAGCGCTTTTGTCTTAATGGGATACCCCCGTGGGCCACCATTAACATCATGTATATTGCACTGTATTGCATTGTGCTGTGCATTGCAGTGCATTACTCATACATGCACTGTATTACAGACGAGGGTATTTCGTGGGATGGTATATTTTTTCCTACAGCTCGCTCAGACTTGTGTTTTTCGAAGGGGGGTTATTCCAGGGAATACGGTTGTCGAATGAGCCAGTCATTGTTGGCTCACCGCCAGTAGGAAGCATACAAAAGTACCGTAGCATGATTACCTAGTGTAAATATTACCGTGTTTGTTTTATTGTTTGCCAAAATTCAACCACCTTTCTCTAATTTTAGCATACCTGATTATTATCATGCTTCAAAGGTTCAATAGTTTTATTCGTCTTCATTCCTGTAATACTTTCTTCATATGCATCACAAATCATGTGCGAAATTAAGTATCTACATATCAGGTAGAGAACACGATTAAAATAAAGCGGCAGAAATACCGCAAATCCACGAATAAGACACCCCCCTCGAATAACTCCCCCCCTTGAATAAGTCCCTCCTGCTGGCGGGTTGAGGAAAAAATAACTCCCCCTTGACTAACTCCTCCCTCTGATGAAAAGGATACGATACAAATCTATAAAAGAATAGTAGCCTATGGCAACGACAGCAGATACATAATGTGTATGCAATGTATACACATTGTTTTGTTGTTGTTGGACAGTGAAATACCTGAATTACACGAGTTTACATACTGCATCTATACAATGAATTAAGTGAATTAAGTTTCCTGAGGAAAAAATAACTCCCCCTCCAAAACTTCAGACGAAAAAATAACTCTCTTGGGGTCTTATTCGAGGATTTAGGGTACAATTAAAAAAAACGATTGCACTGGCCTGACGCATACATCAAACGCAACAAAAGCATGGCAAATTTCAGCAAAGAAACCTCACACAAGAGGGACCAATTCCACAAAAAGTTGCCCCATGAGTTGACATTTGAATGTCAATTCAGATTTTGGATTATTCACGCGCCGCACGTAAAAGTTCACACGCCGCATAATCGTCAAATGCACATGCCTGTATATCTATCTATTTTATCAATGTTGATGCACGTGCAACTGCAGATCCTTCTGCTACACGTGGACTAAATTTTGAATTGACATCGACCAGTTGACATTTCTATGTCAACTTATTAGTGTGTGTAGCGCGATCGTGACAGGTAAAGTGGTACAAGCGATAAGTAAAGCGATGTGCTAAGTCATTTCCGCGCTAACACGTGCTTGTTACATGGCAAGTATTTTCGTTAGGAAATTTACTTGTCACTTGACAAAATATATCACTTAGAACTTTACCAGGCACTCACCACTCTTTGTTACAAATAATTGTACAATAGTTGTGGAATTAGCCCCGAGAAAAACGACATGTATGGCGAAAATTTGAACACACGACACACAGATCATAAATACGAATCAAATCACTGTCAAGTGACAAATTTATAATATTTTCTACATATGTTTCAGATTAAAGGCATCTTTAGCGTGCACAGAAACCTGTAACTTATGAAACAAAATTGGTCACTTGATTGTCAATTGTCGGCACACACCACAACAAAACACAACAATAAAAAGCAAACAAGTTTTGCCATAGTATTCTAGGTAGGTATTATTAAGTATATTTTTTAATTTCCTGCTCCTTAAGATACCCGAATAGGCAGCAATTGAAACTTTTCGAACATCCAAACTTCATAAAACTGAGATTGAACAATTAATTTTTTGAAAGCTTATTAGCCATCATTAACGCTCTTGCAGTTTGCCCATTGGGCGCACACATACTAGTTTACCAACACAAAATGCTCGACCATTTTGGTAAACTGTTTTGACAAAACAGGACGAAACACAGTACAGATTTGTACGGTGCTTCGTACTGTTTTATCAAAACAGTTTACCAAAATGGTCGAGCATTTCGTGTTGGTAAACTAGTGTGTGTGCTGGCATCATCTGTAAATTACTATTTACATTCTGTAGGTTTCCAAGACCCAATCCAATGCCCTGTAAAATATCATGTAAAATGTCAGCTACGTTTATTAGAAGTGATCGGCAAAATTAAAATTAAAATTTCACGGCGTATTTGTAATTTTTTACACTTGAGAAAGTTGTCAGAAATTCTACAAAGAGCGGGACTGCGCCGCGCGCGGCACATCACTGGACATGTTCAATGCTACCAACAACGTTGAAAAAAACAGGTAATGAAAACGTTAGTTCAACGTTGAGTAATCGTGAATGAAAAATACAGCAAACGTAAATACTTATGTACAGTTTGATAGCAAGACAAGTCTTATAATCAGGGTAAAACTCCGGACACTGTCAAATATCATTTGAAATGTATGTTGTGACCAGTAAGCGCCAAAGAAAATTTTACTGGGCATGTTACATTTTTACATGCCACTTGACAAACTTTACTGACACTTTACAGGGTGCGGAAATAGTCCCCCAAATACGATAAATGAATTAAAATCACCTGAAATCCGTACTAGATTCTCAGTCAGTGTCATACATGCGCCTCACAATGGACAAAATTAACTCATCCGAGACGACAAAAAAAGCACAGTGAGTAGAAATAAGCTAGAACGCGATTACAAACACAATGATAAATATAAAATACCCGGTCACAGCTTTCTATGTATCAAAAATTGAAGTAGGTAAAAGTAAATATGTCAGGGTTTTGGCTTAAAATTTTTTTGGAGCCTGGAATAATACTGGCAACCAAACGCCAAAAAAGTTGTAATTAGTGTTGTTGGCACTGTGCCAAGCCGACATCAAAGTTTCCGATTCTTTTATGGAGCCACCCGCTCTTTTTGTGCGAACAACTTGAATTTGATTTTTTTTTCAGCTTGTAAAAACGTAAACATTTTTGTCCTGTCCCAATTTAGTGCAGGTAGCTCAAATCTCCAAAATGTACCAATCCCCGACTGAAAATTTGAAATACTGGAACAACAAGACAAAGCAAAGCACAGCCGAAAAATGAAATACAGTGCAACGCAGAAAAAAAGCAAGAATGAATACTTAAAGCACAGTCTCAGAGCTGGTTACAGTTTTTTGATTGTCACCGGTTACAATTTGTTTGTCGCTGATCGCACCCAAATACAGTGCATTTTCCACGGGTTTTGTCGCTGCCGGTTTATCCAAATCATTGTAGTAGCTCGGCGGTGCGGACAATTCCGCTGAAAAGGTGTACATTTTTAGCATTTTAAAAAATGAAAAAGACTATGTATCAGTAATTTATGTGGAGAAATATGAACCATTTCTGTGCAATCATGCTTCAAAACACAGTTCTGTGGTAGGGATGGCCAAAAAAAGTTTCAAACGACCGTTCAAAAAACATCGGCCATCCCTAGCCAGCGGTAGTTCCAGCTGTATGTCAACTGGCCCCTCAACCCACCGTTGTACTGGTTCTGGTGGCCGATGACGGGCGTGTACACGCTCTCCGCGCGGCTGGGCGACCCGCTGCGCTGCGAGTCGGGCACCAGGTAGTTGTCTGCGTCCGTGGTCACGCTGGCCGCCGGCCGCGCCGACGCACTCATCCACAGCGGCCCGTCTGGCAAGGGTGTATTTACCAAATTGAGGGGGGTGTCAAATTTCCGTTCACCAAAGACAATTTTTTTCCGTTTTCCATTCCGTTTTGCGGCCACTGAATTTTTTCCGTTTTCCGTTCCTTTTGCCGACCACTAATTTTTTTCCGTTTCCGTTTTTACGGCTTACTTTTCTGTTTTCCGGCTAAATTTTCAGTTTTTCTGCCTTTCCGTTTTCCGGCTAAATTGTCTGTATTTCCACTTTTTCATTTTCCGGCTCAATTTTCTGTTTTTCCGCCTCAGATTCCCTTTTTCCGGCTCAACTGTTTGTTTTCTATTTCAGTCAAACTGGTAAACATGCACGCAGGTTTTCAATTATGTGAATTTTTCCATTTTCCATCAAAATTTCAGCAATTTTTACCATTTACAGCAAATTTCAGCAAATTTTTTCCATTTCCGTGGAAATTTCCGTTGTTCCGTTTCCGTTTCCATTTCCCGCCAAGTGCAAAGAATTTGCGTTTACGTTTTCGTTTTCCGGCAAGTGCCAAAGTTTTTTCTTTTCCGTTTTCTGTAAAAAAAATTTATTACACCCTAGTTGGCGGGTACATCAGTAAATAGAAAATATAAGATGAATATTGGTTCATATTAATATCAGATGAAGATTACCTAACAGTTTTTCAGGAGTGATTTAATAATATTTTTCACAAAATCACCCATTTGTTTGAACGTTACCCACGACCAACCAGCATCACCGGTCGCAGGCTCCGCCCCCTGCGCCTGATTAGGCCAGACTTTCTGCCACGGCTCGGACTGGTAGCGGGCGCTGGCGACGGACACGTGCCGCCCGCCGCTGGTGGGGGTGCCGGCCGTGCAGTGCTGACCCCCCGCTCGCAGGGGCGCCGCCGCACCCCCCGCACTGTCGAGACCGTCGACGAAGCGTAGAAGCTGCCAATGAAGGTATTAGTAGGGCTAAACTCGAGTCGATTATTGAGTCGACGGAAAAAAATGGGTGCCGAAATATTCGACTCGACCAAAAAAATAAATATGGTTGTGACGCGTGGTTCGAGATTTTTGCCCGACTCGAGACTCTATTTCACTGAGTCGACTCGACGACTCGACCAATTTGGTGCCTGTGACTAGATTTGAGGATACGGCACGTGAAAAACGTCTGTACCATAAAACTTTGTACCATTAAAATACTCTATGCCATTTTTCAGGGACTGTCCCCAAGCAAAACAGCAGCGGGAAAATATTCAAACACTCATACTCACCGGTCTACTGGGGCTGGCCGGGTTGCTGCCAGTAGACTGTCTAACGCGCACCACCGGCACGCCGCTTTCATCGGTGCCGTAGTACTCCTGCGGCAGCGTCACGTCGTCCACATCGGCGCCAACTGCCGCGGCCACATTGCGCCGCTCCTCGTCGTCGCCGGAGCACGGCGGCAGGTCGCGCTCCTCGTTGTTGTTGTCGCCGCGTCGCGTGAACGTCTCCACTGGCGTCGTCGCGGCGTTGGCGTTGGCGTTGGCGTCGCGCACGCACACGTAGCGCCACGGTTCGGATAGCCACTCGTCGAGTTTGCAGCGCAGCTCGCTGAAACTCGGTCGACTTTTTGGATCGACCAGCCAGCCTGTAGATGGGATTAAATTGGTGATTGTCGATGCTATGATAATATTGTTTTAAAAAAAATAAAAAATGTTTTTTAAGACCTCTTTTTGTGAAAAATTAGAGAAAACTTTCTACACTTTGCATGACATTTAACATTTTGTTACTTTGTGGCCGCGGGAACAAAGGTTTCCCACCCTTCATTGAAAAATTGTTTTCAACACCTCCCTAGTTTTGTAAAAACTTCAATTTGCAGGGAATTTTACAGGCTCTGTGACTGAGAGTGCCTCCAAAACACCATGCTCAACCAAAACGCACACTGCACGAGCAGCTGGTACATCTGCAGCGTGGCGGTGGGCGGCTGCGGCAGCCTGACGCCCCTGTCGATCATGGCGCCGATCTGGCCGAGCGGCGTGCCGCGGCCGTACGGCTCCGCGTCGCAAAAGTGCAGCATTTCCCACATGGTCACGCCGAACGCCCACACGTCCGATTTGGTTGTGAAGCGGCGCCACTTGATGCACTCGGGCGCCAGCCAGCGGATCGGCAGCTGGGCGAAAAGTGCGTTGAATTTATGTAGTGTGAGGTTGGATTGCCGGGTAGCGTGGTTTTGCGTGGTCTTTCAACATTTGAAAGTTGTTGTTTTTTTAATGCGGGCTGATAACTCACATTTAAGTTACAATTTTTTGGAAAGGGAAAATAAGTTTTATGTGCCTCGCAAAAAGCTATGTCATATATTTAGGTGACACATCGACATAAATACAAATGAATGACGCTCGGATACATTAGGTCATTTATTTCCAAAACGGACTGTAAAAATATACTGTCCGAAAACAGAGCGAACTAAAACACCATTTTTGCAAGCATTACGTAATCTAAATAGGATAAATTATTTACTGATAATGCAGTCCTTCAGATCAGCAGAAATAAGGATGAAAAATATCGTTACGCCGTTTCCAACAATCCAACATGACGGCTCTAAAAACAGATTTTTAAAAATCCCTAAAAACCTGGACCACAAGCCCAACCCACCGCGCCTCCACTGATCACCTCGTCCTTGCCATAGTTGAGCACCTTGGACAGGCCGAAGTCGGACACGCGCACGTGCTGGTTGTGCTGCACGAGGATGTTGCGCGCCGCCAGGTCGCGGTGCACCATGCGCTCCCGCTCCAGGTACTCCATGCCCTGGGGGAGGGGGGGGGGGGTGGATTGAAATCATGTTGTTGAAATCAGTGGCCCACTCAAAGACTAGGTAAAATGTCATGTGAAATGAAAAATGGCATGCAAAGTGTCTAGTCATGTAAAACGTAAAATGTCAAACGAGCAGTAAATAATTTTTTATACTTTTTTCATTAATTTTGAAACTTTAGCCGTTTCACTTATTTACGGGACATTTTACATGAGTTACCAACAGACAAATACTTGATAATTACTTACTTGACACGACAAACAGACAAATACAAACAATTTAATACAACTAAAATTAAATACAAGTCCAAAGTCAAATTCAACAAAAATCAAACAATCACTCAAAAAACAGTTTCCCCACAGAAAGATCCCTCACCCAACCCACCGAGGCGATCTGTCTGCTCCACAGGAGGATGCTCCTGGAGCCGATCCTGTAGCGGTGCTTCCTCATGAAGCCGGTCAGGCAGCCCAGCAGCATGTAGGGCGACACGAGCAGCAGCTGGTGGCTGACGCACACGCCCACCAGCCGCACCTGAGACGGGCAGTGGACTTGGATAGATGTCGGGCACGAGCTTTGTCGGGCGGCCCGATTTTTTATTGTGTGCTGCCCGATTCAATACTGTTAATTACATCGATATTTTTAGTGAGATAAAAATCGGCCAATGAATAGGCATATGGAATGTCACAAAAACTTGTTCAATGTCGTGCAAAATGTAAAATGGACAATAAAATGTACACTTCATGATAAATACACAACACTCGACAAATTTTCGCGACATTCAGCAGTAACGGCACGACCCCTGGCGCCAAATCGACGGCAACAACAAAATCGCGACGCACCCAACAAATCGGGCAACCCGAAACTCGGCCCCCTGTCGGGCAGGTCAACCAGCTCACCAGGTGCGGGTGGCTCATGCTCGCCATGATGGAGGCCTCGTCGAGCATCTGCTCCGCGTTGCACTGCATGGCGCCCTGCTTGAGCTCCTTGATGGCCACCGCCATCGACAAGCGCTCGCGCTTAGACTTGAACATGCCCTGTGTAGGTGAGGGGGGGGGGGTTGGAACTCTCGACTCGCGGGTAAAATGTGAGGCAAAAATTCGGCTCGACTCAAAAGTTGGACCAAAAATCTAGTTTGGAACTGTAGTTGGCTTGGTTGTTTACTGGACTTCTTTCTAGATGCTCTTTTGTTCCCGTTCAATTAACATTTTGTGGAGAGCCACTACTACCATGAATTCTTAGAGCAGAGGTGGAATTTTTTACAGTTTATTGTCAACATTCGAAACTTTACGGTAAACAACGAGCGCGCCCACTACCCATTGCTGGCGGAGAATTGAAAATGAAACTTCAAACGCAATTTTCTCGAAATCAACTTTTTGGAGTTATCGACTTTAAGCCAAAATCGAAAATCCGAAACCCCGCCCACCATATAAACCGTCCCAAAAGCGCCAGTGCCAATCATCTGCCCTTTACTCAGCTCATCCAGTGGTATAATTCTCAACTGATTCATATTGGGCTTGGCGCAGTCTGCCGCCGCGGCGGGTTCATCATACGGCGTTTCGTACAACTTCTTCGTGAGGTACCAGCGGCGGCGGTAGGCGACCAGTCCCAGCAGCGCGACAAGGACCACGACTGCGAGAAGGACGATCGCCCCGGCTGTGACCGCTTTTTCGGTCGTCGCTCTGGGGGGGGGGGGGGTAAGGGGTTTTTTTGGGGGGGAGGGGGTCGGAATGGTGGGTAAACGATAGGCTGTTGAGTGTCGATTGCGCGTGTGAAGTGAAAAGAAAAGTGACCAGTGATAAGTGGAGTTACGAGTGGTAAAGTGATGAGAAACTGTATACTTTATATTTATATTATAAAATTTATATTTATATAACTGGCAGTGTGATAAATTTACAAATTCAAATACCGTACTTCCTCGAAATACCCCCCGGGGGTGATTGTTTCAGACTGAGAATTTTGAGGGAGGGGGGCTAATTATTACGCCAGAAATCACAAACAGTAGCTCTTGTCATGTACGTTCTGCTTACAGTCAATTTTGGGGGGTATTTCGAGGGGGGGGGGCTAATATATTCATGGTGTCCATTTTGAGGGGGGGTATTTCGAGACGGGGGTATTTCGAGGGGGTATTTCGAGGAAATTCGGTACTTGTCAATTGGTGACGCACTTGCGTGCCATCTGCGAGGCGACATTCTCCAGGTAGCAGCCCTCTTCGTATTCGTGACTTCCCACCGGGCACTTGGGCACGCAGCGGAACTGAAAAGCGATCATTTGTGTGGTTGAAAATCAAACTCTTAAGAGCCGTTGGAAACTAAATGAAATTGTATTATAGCCCATTGAGTGCATAAATACCTTGTGACCAATAGTATTTACACTGTCGAAATTTGAGAAACTCGTAAATTTTCAACACACTTGTGTTACCAGCTAAACTATTTCGAATTACCATTGCAAGTAGTTGACTGATCACTCATTCTGGTAAACTCAAATGTGTTCAACATAGATTTACGAGTTTCCTAAACTCGCCAAAAATTTCGCAGAAATTATCGCCATCCGACAAAATTTATATCGACTCAAACCATCCCAACCTTGCTCAAATCCTTCTCGTCGAAAAAATGCGCCTTGGCGACGCACTTGACGCAGTTCTCGGGGCCGGCGGCCGTGCAGCCGACGCACTGGGCGTGGCAGCGGGCGCACACGGGCACCAGCGCCTTGTCGTGCCGCTCGGACGCGTTGTAGTAGGCGGAGCGGTCGGCGCACGCGGCCGCGCACTGCTCGCTGCGGTCGCGCTGCCGCAGCACCACGTGGCGGCACTTGCAGCCGTGGTCCGTCGGCGACACGCCGTACGAACGGCAGCTGGAGCACTGCTCGTGGCATTTGTTGCACACCTGCGGGTGACGGATTTACGCAAACAGTATATTTATAATACATTTTAACGTTTTCGTTTTCGTACATTTAAGATATGTTTTCCTACATTTTTGAATAAAATTTATGTCCCTAGGGATTATTCAAGAATACAGGATAACAAGGCTTGAGGTGAACTCCCCCAAACACATGTATTCAGAGATTTCACCTAAAAATGCCCCCAGTCATTACAGTGGTACGGTACCCGGAACGGCTCACGGTAAACGGTACGGTGAACCCTTCATTTTGCGGTCAACCTAACGGTACGGTAACCAGCCCTTCAAAGCCCTACTGGCATAAATATCAGCGACCAACTGCAAGAACACAAAGCGCACCATGCCGTCGTCGACGAGGGCGGGGTCGAGCTGCTCGTGGTTGGCGAGCACGGAGCGGTAGTAGCCGCGCAGCCCCGCCGCCTCGCAGCTGAACTGCGGCTCCGGCAGCGACAGGCACGTCAACTGCGGGGGGGGGGGGGGATTCATGTTCGCGGGTGCGCCTTTGCAGGGGGTGACACGGAGCGCCAACACACGGTATTTAGTTGACAACTGAAATTTCCAAAACTCATCAATCACTTTTGAACGCCTTGAGTTTACCAGAATGAAGTATTTTTGAGCTCCAGCAACAGCAGTTGACGAGCGTCTTATGTGTAAATCTGTTAAAGACAGATTTATCAGCTTTGGAAAGTTTAGTTGCCAATCCGTGTGTATAGCACCAAATACATAAATAGAATAGATAGCAGGGCATGGCGTGGTTCCAACTGAGGCAAAATACATCGTAACGTATGTAAATAAATATAACTGTTATACTCGGCGGACATGATGCTCTGCCCTCGCACTTACTTATGTCTCACGTTGGAAGCGTGCCAATGATGATGAAGCATGTGATTTTGGTATAAAAGATAAAAAATCATTGTTGTGAATGATTTAACGTATGGCTTTATAACAGCGCAGCGATGACCTTTTAAACTGTTTATGAAAATCGCATGTGTAAAAAAATCGTTGGCACGCTTCCAGCGGGAACCATGCGTGCAGGGTGTAAAGTAACTGGAGTATACTTTGTTACTTTTCAAACATATTCGTTTTTGGCACCCATCCACGTCTGTTTCAAGCCGTAACAAAGCCGTACCCATAAATGCCGAACCCTGTGAATTACCCCATCAAGTGACAAATTCACAAATTCCCCAAAAACTGCAAACCCACCGTCTGCCCGTCATCATTGATCACCGCATGTCTGCACTTGCGGCAGCCGCCCTGGCCCAGCGACGGCAGGGGCCCGGTGCAGCCGGCGTCGGGCGAGCAGCCCTGGTGGCACCGACTGCACACGGTGTCGTTCGCCCACCTGGGGGCAGTCCCGGACCCTGTAAAAAGCCCTGTAAAATGTCAAATGTCAAGCAAAGTGTCAAAAGTCACGGAAAATGTCCTGCAAAATAGCAGAGTTGCCATTTTGCAGGGCATTTTCCGTGACTTTTGACAGTTTGCTTGACATTTGACATTTTACAGGGTACTTTACAGGGTCCGGGAGTGGCACCAGCCGAGGGGGCAGCGCGGCACGCACTCGCCGTCGAGCGACAGGTGCGCGCAGCGGGTGCAGTTGCGCGGGGATGGGCCCACGCACACCACACATTCGGGGTCGCAGCGGTTGCAGACCCCCGGGGAGGAGATGTAGTAGCTGGGGGGGGGGGGGGGGTTGGCGGTATTTTTGAGTGGTTTACTTGTGAAATTTGAATTTTTTTGTTGAATCATGGATCAGCTTTGAAAGCATTTGAATTATTGGAGTTAATTGTTTTTACTGTACTGTCCGTCAACTGTAGTTGACAAACACGTAATTCCAGTAAACTTAAATGCCATTTAAAGTTGATTTCTGAGTTAACTAAATTTTTAGGGTACATTACTTTTATTTTACAATGTTGTATTTACGTGGTAAAGTTTTTTCATTGTCATGACAGGACATTAATGTCAATGACACAATGGCGCTCCACACGGTGGTTGACGCTACTTTTTAGAAGTCGATTGAGTCAACTCAGAGTCAACTGTTTTTTTATAGTTGAC
>OZ038458.1:1139401-1333776 GCA_964036195.1 Sphaerolaimus hirsutus
GTATATGATATATCACTTTTGTGCATTCAAAAGCATACAGATGTTTGGCTGCAGCGTCCACTTTTTGTTGGCTTTAGCCATTTTTTATTGGATACTGAATATCGACCCAACCCTGTTACCTAACGTCGCACTCGAGTCTCGAATGGCGTTCACGGCGACCCGCACACTGAAATATTGCGTTCAGCGGTCGAACGTTTTTGCACGCTGAACTACCAACTAAAGAACACGTTTTTGAAGCGTAAAAAGTCCGATTTCAAATTGTGCAAATTGCGCGAAGTATTACAAATTCCGAATTGTTTACGCTTCAAAAACGTTGTGTTCTTTAGATTTTGATTTCAGAGTTTGTAGTTCAGCGTGCAAAAACGTTCGAACGCTGAACGCAAAATTTCAGTGTGCGGTGCGCCAACCTGAATCGGAAAGCGGGAAATCATTGAATAACCGATGGCCATAGGCGCTACGCACACTGGCGCACCGCACACTGGAATTTTGCGTTCAGCGTTCGAACGTTTTTGCACGCTGAACTACAAACGCTGAAATCAATATCTAAAGAACACAACATTTTTGTAGCGTAAAAAATTCTACTCGCATGTGAATTGCGTGAAATATTGCAAATTCCGAAATTTTTACGCTTCAAAAACGTTGCGTTCTTTAGATTTTGATTTCAGCGTTTGTAGTTCAGCGTGCAAAAACGTTCGAACGCTGAACGCAAAATTTCAGTGTGCGGTGCGCCATTGAAGCCGAAATATTCGGCATACGCACGTTTTCATCTGCCGAATCCAAATTGAAAAATTGCCGTTCGGACGTTTTAAATTCGGCATTTTAGGGGCTGCCATATTGAATTTTGAAAACGTGCGCACGATATTCGGACAAATTCGGACAAATTTGAGCGTTATCAGCATTCAACATTTCATTTGATTTTGCCGAATGGTTTCCGCATGAAAAAGTGTACGCATCTTTTGAATGCTGAAATACATGCTGAATTGACAAACCGCCTAATTTTCAAGAGTACGGACGATTTGAGTTCAGCAAGTTTTTTTCTATTCAGCATTTAATTCGGCATTTGTCAAAAACGTGCGTATGCCGAATATTTCGGCTTCAGTGTGCGTAGCGCCATGTGGTTTATTTTGGCCCGGGGCGCAAGATTTTGGATTTGCACATGCAAATCGATTTGTACTTTAGCTTTCTGACCCTAAAACCTTCTATTTTCCGTAAATTTTTACGCATTTAAGCACGCCTACCGCGTAATCAAAATAATTGAATGTTTGAAAGATGACATAGCTAAGCGTGCTCTACTTACGGTTCAACAAGTAAATAAATAGGCACGTAACTTGAGTAAACTAGTAATTTACCTATATGGGTTCAGTAAAATATGGGAAGGCCTTAAGTCGCCTTACGGCGTTGAAAAACAAAAAAAACACAGTGTTGAAAAAATTTCTGAAAAAATTTTATTAAAAAAATATCAGAACCTTACCGTACCCGTGAGCCGGCACACTAGGGTTGGCACGATATGACTTTTCGATATCGATATTCGATATTCGATATTTTTTTCTCAAACTCGATATTCGATATCGATACGATATGGACCCCCGATATTCGATATCGATATTCGATATTAAAATATGCTCGATATTCGATATCGATATTTCGATATTTTCGATATTTCAATATTTTACTTTTGTTACTTGCTATTTTTACTTGAATGTCATGTTATAGTCCCATTTGGTCACAAACATAGTTAATCATATCCGTAATGGAGAGTAGATTTTACAAAATTACATAAAATGAATGTAAAATCTCCCCACTGCCAAAAATTTGACCATGTATACTCCGGTTACTTTACACCCTGCACGCGTGGTTCCCGCTGGAAGTGTGCCAACGATGGTTAGCGCATGCGAGTTACATAAAAAGATGACAAAATTGATTGTTGTTGTAATGTTATTCATTAACATATTCACATCGATGAATTTTTTCATCTTTTTACGGAAATCGCATGACTTAACAATCATTGGCACGCTTCCAACACGAGACATAAATCAGTGTGACGGCAGAGTATCATGTACGCCGAGTATAGTAAGGAAAATGTAGCATGGTGCCAGCGCCATGGCACATACTCTGATGTGGACATTTGTGAGTGCATTTGCACAACATTTATGGTGTTTGCAACTGCTGAAATGGACATACCTGTCATGTGACGACAAAGTATGTGCTTGGGCACGAAATTTTTTAAAATTACAAACAAAATCGCTTTCTAAGAGTGCCATTCCTAGCACACTATAAGTCAGGCCAGGGAAGGGGAGAATATCGAAAAATATCAAAAAATGGTCGATATTCGATATTGATATTCGATATTTTTTTAAATTTTCGATATCGATATTCGATATTCGATATGAAAAAACAGTCGATATCCGATATTCGATATTCGATACGATATATCGTCCCAACCCTACGGCACACTGTAACTTTTGTCAACCAAACCGAAACCCAATCCCTAGGGATGGTACCTGATTTTTACTGGTTCTTCTGGTTAAAACAGAATCATATCAGAACCAATCTTTAAAAAAAAGTTGATTGTTTTTCACCCCCCCACCCCCCCAAAAAAACCCACCGCCGTCCCACTTGGGTCCCCATCGCAAGTTGCCGGTGACTCGCTCGTCGCCGTCGATCGCCGCCGCCCCCGAGCACAGCGTCAACAGCAGCAGCAGCGGCGGCAGGATTAACTGCAGCGCGGCACAAGTCCCGCCGCGCGGCAGAACGGAGTGTGAGGCACGGTCCCACATGCGAACTGGTATTGTTTAGGTAAATAGATGTAAATAAATGTATTTAGTTTTGATGGTCGTTTAGAAATGTGTCGTGTCGTCTGTAAAGTGGATATTCGACATACAAATGTTTACGTATACTCGGTGGACCACAAGATATGCATTCAAAATTACTGTCTTAGTTGACATGCGCACGATACTTACAATATGCACACACTCTCACAAAAAGGAAAAAGGCGGAGTTGTGTACAAGCGGCAAACGTTTTTCCGTTTAAAAAAAAAAATTTATTTTGTATTAATGACGTCATAAGTGAGTGCTTCCTTCAGAAAAAGTCCACGCTGTATAATCAAATCATCACGGCGTCAGAAAAAGAACACCTGCGAAGAAAAGAGCAAAAGAGAAGCAAAAGTGACTCGGCGCTATCACATGTGGTGTGGACACAGTGGGAAAGTGGCTGGCTGATAAACAAGTGGCGGAGAAATTTGATTTACCCGACTGATGTATTGCAAATTTTTTGAATGAAACAATTACATTGGGCCAGATAACCATTCTGTTGCACATATAAATACTTTGAATGAATTCACAGTAAAAGATTAAATGTGGTACAAAAGTGTTCATGGATAAACATACACATAGGCACAACACACACATATGTGTCTGCAGGGTTATTTTCGCGGTTGGAACTAGTACACTGGAACTCTAATCATTTGAACATTACATGAAGTACTATGGCAGCCTTATTTTGGCAAACCTGAAAATGTTTAAATACATTTTGAGTTATCAGTTCCAACTGCACAAAAAAACGTGCAGACACAAAAGTATTTTCAATGTTCATTTTTAGATCCTCATAGCTTCTTTTGGTGAAGTTGGGAAAAAGTCTTTCCAAGGAACATTGTTAAAAATACAGAGAGAAATATTTTTCAAGCATAAGTATTTATATGCATGTATTTATGAGCCCATCAAAGGATTGTAACATGATCTTTAAACAACTTTTTTAATCTAGGATCTCAGCAATTCTTAAAATCAAAAGCCTAATTTTTAGGAAAGATTTGTCACATATTTTGCAATTTTTGCATGATTTCACTTGACCAATTTTTAAAATCAGAATTTAGTTTATTTTTTTCACTAAAACGTTTCTAAGTGAACTCATGTAAATATATTGCCTGTCAGCAATGTTCATGACTCCAATGAAGGAAATTAAGCAATTTCACTTTTGATTTTTGCACCTTACACGTGCATATGTTGCATTCTGAAATTGTTTGCTATGTCACAATTCACAGAAACTGCTGTACCATATCTCACCCAATGTATACTACTTACAGCAGTTGACAAGCAGAAAATGTGCCACATTAACAGCCAAATGGCTACACTATATAGTCTGGATGTTTTTTGTGTTGTTTAAAGATAATACACTTTTAATCCGAAAATCAGTCAGGAGGAGATGGAATGACTAGGGGTATGGAACGGAACTGTCTCAAATCGATGCATGACTCAGAGCCACAAATAGGTTGCAAAAGACTTTACTAACTCGACTTGACACTCGATGTTTTGGTCCGACTCGAGACTCAATTTTCACTGACTCGAGTAGAACTGACTCAACCAGAAAAAATTGGAGACGAACAGTTGGAAACTCGAGTTTTGAACCCTACACTCGACCCTAAGTGGGCTGTTAGACTTTCAAATTTTGAAATCCTGTGACGAATTTGATGGGGCAAAACAAAAAGAAAATATTTGGACTGACAAGCTCCGCCTATTTGAACATAAAAGTAAAGAGTGCATCAAAAGCGACCGGTCAGGGCTCGCTGCTGGTAAATGTATTATTTTAACAAACTTATAAGAAGTTAAAAAAAATACATTTACTGCCGCGCTGAAGCAGCTAAATACAATTGATCAGACTGAAGCGGATCGAGTCACGTATGGAAACTTGCTTTTTAGTTCAAGCTAGCGAAACGATTTGACCCACGTCTAAGTCTGAGCGATTTTTCCTCTATTTTCGCTCAAAGTGTCTAATATGTGCTCCATTTTACTAATTTTGACGTTTTTATCGCTATTTTTGTCTGTATACATGGTTATGTACCCATATTATTTATATCTTTAGCGATGTCTATACCTATTGGCAATATGCCAATTCATCATATGGGGCTCTTCCACAGAGGATATTATACGAAGAATGTTGACGTATTCTGATGAATGACGTCACGTGAAATAAATAGGTGTGTATTATAAATAAAAAATGTTTTGTAAATTCAGATGGGATCGGGAAGTTTTCTAACGAAATAAAAAAATTTAGAAAACTTATATCTGACCTTTGAACGCATTTCAGTTTATCAAGTTTGTAATTCGTCAATTTTTATCTCTCATCAACAATAGTTGACGGACACCTCATTTCGGTAAATTCAAAGGTATTCAAAACTTTCCAAATGAGTTTTCCAAATATTTTGTATCCACAGCATTAAACCAGGTAGGTCAGTTATAAACTGTGCGGTTAGCGGAAAATACACGTGTTAGCCAGCCTCCAGTGTGCGGTTTGCAAGGCGGCGTGTGAAACGACTCGACAGCGGCGACGACATTCAATTCAAAGGCTAAACTTGCCGCCGCTGCACCTGCCGCCGCGCCGCCCGCGCAAACGTTTTTTTGATGTAAAATGTGCAAGCAGCAAGGCAATTGGAATGCTACCGAAATCGAGGGCTGACGCAAAAAGCGCTTTGATCTTATGACCTCAAGATTTGGTTTTAAGGAAGTGTTGATTCATTGTTGCGGTCGATTCAGTCTCGTAGCTGATTAATGAGTAATTAAAAACTTATACAGTAAATTAGGTAAAATATTACTAATTTTTTATATGCCAACTTTTTTAATACAGGTAACTCTTGTGGCAGAGCTTTTCATAACAAGGAGTATGGGTGTTAAACACTGGTGGCAGTCCCAAGCCCTGTAAAGTGTAAAGTAAAGTGTCAAATGTAAAGTAAACTGTCAATTGTCATGCAAAGTTCAGTAGTAAAATCTTTTCTTTTTTGTTTTGATTGACACTTTACTTTGCATTTGACTTTACATTTGACACTTTACTTTACACTTTACAGGGCTTGGGACTGCCCCCTGGTTGACTGCTGGTAAACTAAAGTAGCAATAGAAATCAAGACTAGGTGCTAGCTGAAAATGTTGGTTTTACACAGGAATGTAAAATTGTGGTTGTATCGCCAGAAATGTTAAATTGCTGTGAACTTAAAATTCCTTTTAAGCATATTCTTTAGTTCACTGTTAGCTTCACTTGACCAGTGTTCAACTTGGGCAGCACCAATTGATGTTGTCTAATTAAAAGTTTTCGAAACTTCAAAAATTGTGAAATAGGGTTTTCTGGGCATTCGGCACATGGAAATTATTATGTAGAAAACACAATAAAACACGTAAACCTAGGTTATAGTTTGGTCTGAAAATTAACTGATAAGGGTAATGGAATGATGGCAAAGGGGAAGGAGTAGTGTAAATAAAGTAGCTATCTGCACCATTGAATTGAGCACCACAGCTTTGAAAAAATCTGGGAGATTTCTATTTAAAAATAGCAGAATTTTTTTTAAACAAGAATGTTTTGGATATTCCAGAGAGATTTGATTATATTTTCGTATTGTATTTATATTTCTTACTGAGATTTAATTATCTTTCATTTTTAAAGATTTTTTTGTGATTACCTATACTGAGTTTTAAATATGTTCTGAAAATCATCCATTTTTTCAAATGCTAAACAAGGCGAAATGCCAGTGCACCAGGAGTCCGCGACATTTTACATACTGGACAGTTTTCATACCATGAAAACGTGACACTTTTGATACCGCAGGGGTGACAGTTTTCATACTGAGGTAAATTTCTCTCATGCTAATTAACTGCAACAGATTACATGCCATATTAGGTCAATTGGTGTGACAGTTTTCATACCGCTTCATCTCTGCGACATCTTCATATTTTGGACATTTTGCATACCACATGGCTGAGGGCATCTGTTGCATGAGAGATTTCCCTCAGCATGAAAACTGTTGCCTCTGCAGTATGAGAAGTGGCACTATTAGTGTCTGACCAGTATGCGGTCAACCTAGTAGGAGATTATGTAGATAGATGTGCAGCATGAATAGAGAATCTCAAAATGGCTTAGAAGTGCCGTGCCTGCTATTACTGTATTACCTCCAATAAATGGTATACATTATATTGATTTTGTCAGCTTTGTTCAGTGTTTTGATATACCTTATTTTGGAAGGTTGCTTATATTAGATGTATACCTTATATTGTTTTCACCAGATTTTGCAAACATATTACCAACAGTGAACAACAATGCAATTCATTTTATCAAACTGGAATGTAACAAAATGGTGAAGTTGACACAGAGTTTTCTTAGTGCCCTTCAGTACCATTTTCATCATTGTCCTGCCATGTTTGGCAATGGTTTTTAGGATTTTCTGCATTTTGGCATGCAGCCAGCTGTGTCTTATATTAGAGGTATACCTTATATTGGAGTTAAGCCTTATATTTATTTAATCATGTTCAAAAAAGCCAAAAGTTATACCTTATATTAGAGGGTACCTTATATTGGAGGTATACCTTATATTGGAGGGTAGCTTATATTGGAGGGTACCTTATATTGGAGGCATACCTTATATTGGAGGTAATACAGTAAATGTGTGGCACTCTTCAGAAGAGTCATTCAGAATAAAGCATGGAAAGTTAAAAGCAATAGGAAATGCACAAAAGATAACAAACACAGTTTTATCAAAGCATGTAAACCAGATGCTAAACAGAAATGTGGGAATAAGTTGGGCCTCATGCAAACTATTTTACAGTTGAAACTTAGTTCAGTTTGCTAGAAATCATGGCTTATTATGAGGCCCCTTTTGGGTCAATTCATGATCAGCTTTCAGGACTCTATACAAAAAATTGTGAAACTGTCTTTTTTGTGCAATCTAAAGTACACCTGGAGCACCATTATAAACTTGTCTTCAGCCAGAGTAAGGCTGAAACTTGTATTTTCACTTGCTTTTGATCAGCTTTATTATGATTTTTTACACATGAAGCTCACCATTGTTAATATAATTGATAAGTTGATTTGTGAAAGCAAATGCAAAATAATGAGTGTATAAAATGTACATCTACATAAATGACAACCCATTCGCATGAACTGTCACATGGTGAAAAGTGTAGCATTTGCAGCATGCAGCAAAAAATGGTAGCTTGAAACTATCAACAACGGCATAAAAAATATATCTGCAGTATTAAAAGTGTTGTGTTTAAGCAGCATAAGGTAAAAAATGGTGGTATCAGAACTGTCGCACTTTGGTAAAGTCGGCAGACGTATCGCCCTACAAACATTTGCGTCAGTCTCTCCAGTGGAGAGTGCATGTCGTCATTATTCTGACGCAATATTTTAATGAATGGAATGGATCGGGTCACGTATGAAAACTTGGCTCTTATCCCAGTTTCCAGTTGCGTATTATACAAATGCGAGTGAAAAGTCAAAGTTAGCTAAAAATCGTTAAAAGTTGCTCCACTTTGCCAATTTCCACCTTTATAATCGCTATTTTTGTTTATATACATGGTTATATAGTTAGTGTTAGCCTTTTTTATTCACATTTATAGCGGATTTCGCAATTTTGGCTGGCTGCCAAGTTCTCATATGGGGACTCTTCCATTGGAACGGAGCCAACGAATGAAAAATTAACAAAAACGGTAAAAGGGTCATTTAAATAGTCAAATTTTTTCGCTTGCAACGGACAACGTTGAAACGAAACGTTGAAACGGGCGGCGTGCACGCACGGACACGGCGAAGCGTCCATTTCTCTTAAATAGTTTTTTCTTTTTCAATTCCGAGCGCCCGAGTGGGACCCAAGTTTTGTGTTCGCTCTATTCGCGAGCGAATTCTAACTCTCCGATTTTGTAGGGTGAAATGTCCGCCGACTATATCTAAAGTGTCATTTTTGGCAGTATATCAAGTGGCCAGCATGTAAAGTGTCTTGGTCTTGTGCACAAGCGGTAAGTTAAATTGTAAGGGTCATTTCAAGTGAAGTGACTAGTAAAGTTGTAATTGGCAAGTCCTTTCCACTTGCAGATTTAGCAGCAGACAATCCATTTGTTAAGCAAAGTCTGCCGCGCGGAACCCTTCCTAGACGCGTCCCAGACTGCTAACGCTGAGGCCAAATTTCGTGCAGCCAAGTACAATACGAGTTAACGGACCTCTCTGCGGCCGCGTATACACATTTATTTCGGCGGCGCGTAAATATTTATCGTATACGAGATGTATTTACACGCTCTGCGGCCAGGTAAAATCTCTATACCTGCGTTATTCTACGTGCAGCGCGGCTGGGAAACTCAGCGGCACGGCAGGTGGAAAAAGTGCGTCGCGCCGTCCAGGTGCGCTGTGGTTGCGTTCTGCGTGAGAAATATCCTTTGTGTGACCCCCCCCCCCCCGCTGTGGCTTGGCGGCGATCCAAGGTTGAAAGCCCCCCCAGGGTTATCTATGTTTATGAATGTAAAAAGTTTGGGACCGCAGCGGAGGGTGCCCCACTGCCTAGGGACAATTTTTATTTGGTCGTTTTTGTCGGGCAGCCCGATACCTTCCATCTGAAATTGTACGCGACCCGATACCCGATCCAATCAGTGGAAGAGCATTGAATCTGGCTACCATAAAAATAATTAGATATTGGCGTTGCGTAGTGATGTAAAAAGCGCCAGGAGTTTGGCGCCAAGCGCCAAAACCGCCATGGCGCTTTTCTGACCCCAGCGCCAAGCGCCAATGGCGCCAGAGGAAAAAGGCGCCAGAAGCGCCATGGCGGTTTTTGCTTTGGCGCTAGCGCCGGGCGAAAATAGCGCCAAGCCAAAAATGGCTAATTTGAGTTTACTTCCGTAGTAACCTAGTGTGTGCAACAGAAACGCCATTATACAAAAAATCTGCCCAAAAAAACTGTCGGGGAATTTGAATTTTCCCCCAAAGCCTCCAAAATGCATTTTTATCACATTGAACGGGTAAGGCAACATGGCTGGGGCAAAAGCAAACATCGCTTGGCTTCATTCTCTATTTAAGAGCCAAGTCAAACATCGCTGCATCAGTGTAAACATAATTTCAGTCTCTTTGTTCAGTGAAACAAAACGTCCGCCGGAAGTACGTCCTATTTAAATAGTAGCAAAATGTGGACGGTATATTGTGTGGATTACGGTAATGCACTACTGATATGGTATACTGCGTGGGTTGGGAATTTTCTACAAAAAAAATATAGAACAAATGAATATTGGCTGAAAGAATTCATTTTCTGTTTTTAAAGGACCTATATCAGTCAAATTTGATTGTAATTTTATGTATTTTACGTAATGAACATGAAGCTGAGTTTTCGGCTCAAAATCGTACGCGAAATGCAAAATTGATTTTGATGGTTCTTTAAAAATGAATGGAACAATGTGCCTACACACACTAGTTTTCACCGTGACTTCGTGTCAAATTTCAAATGCAAATTAATGAACATGGTTGAATGATTTAATTTCAAATAAACTTGAATTTAAATTAATACAAGTTAAAATTTGCAAATTTGATAACTAGAACACATAAAGCATACAATAAGAGTAGGCTGGATGTGGCCATGTGGCCATTTCAGTTTTCACATCGGTCACGGTGAAAACTAGTGTGTGTAGGGCCAATGAATCGTCGCCGTTGGGATCAAACGATTTTTCGGTGTGTTTTTTAAGCCCCGAATATCGATGAGTGTGCTACATTGCACATACAAGCACATATCACAGTATGTCTCCCTGCACATGCCGCAGTGCTCATATCACAGTTTGTCTCCCTGCACATGCCCGAGGGCACAGATCACATGTCGCTGTGCTCATTGCACATACACGCGGGGCGGTGTTGTCGAAATGCGTGTGCGCGCGTGAAGCAGGGGTCTCCTAGGGGGGGGGGGCTGCCCCCTCCCAAATCGGCCAGCTATCTATCTATCCCGGAGGCTGCTTAGCTGTCTATCTATCCCGAGGCAAATGTACAGCACATTGACAACTATACAGCCAAACAAATATACAGCCATTAACAAATATCAAAAATTGAAATCAATAGATAATCTGTGAAATAAATTGTAGAGACATGTTAGACTGATTAGTAATAGTAAAATTATCTATAATGTTATCTTGAATAACTCCCCATTTTGAATAATCTCCCTGTGTATACCAGTAACAAGTTGATACTTTCAATGAAAAAATACACCCCAAGGGAGTTTTTCAGGGTGAACAAATGGCAGCACATTCCCAACAAAGATTACAATAAATTTGAGATGATGATGTATAGAGATAAATACATGTACTTCACGCGCGCACACGCATTTCGACAACACCGCCCCGCGTGTATGTGCAATGAGCACAGCGACATGTGATCTGTGCCTTCGGGCATGTGCAGGGAGACAAACTGTGATATGAGCACTGCGGCATGTGCAGGGAGACATACTGTGATATGTGCTTGTATGTTAAATGTGATCCACCCAATATCGATACAGAAAAATTATAGATAAAAATACCTATCGAATAACCATATCGAAAAGTGCAAGAAGGTTGTTGTTGTCGAAGGTTATCAACAAATAATTTTAGAAATTTCGTCCCCACGCAATTCCACTTTGGGAACTGATAATTCTCTGAAAACTAATTTTCGGAAAAGTGTTTAAAAAGATGAATTTTACATTGAAAATACTTCTAAATCGATTTAACTTAAAAAATTTCGCAAAACAATTACCGTATCTCATCTCAATTAGGTAATCAAAAGATTTTTGCCGTCACTTTACAACTTACCTAGGTATTCTGTTGTGTGCGAGACTATGGCATATGATTAGATGGCATATGGCACAGACTACGGTAAGTTTCATGCACGTGCATAATAATAATTAATGAAATTTTAAGTGAAATATCAATTAAAACAAAATAACAAAACAAAATAACAAAACTCAAAAAATAACAGACGAAATATTTTTAAAAAACTATGGCTCAACAATCTACCTATACGTATTTTGCGCCTTAAATAAATTCACATCACATTTTCCACCGGTTAACTTGGGGAATTGGCTCAAGGTAGTCCCGTACCCTGTAAAGTACCATGTGAAGTGTCAAAGCTTCAATAAAAACTTTTCAAAAAATTTAACTTTTCACCCTTTGCATGACATTTGACAATTTACACGACATTTTACTGGGTGCGGGACTGCACTCCACTACCACCTAAATACCACCAATGATAGATACTTTCACCAATTTTTGAAACAAATATCAAAATTCAAATAAAAGAGTGACAGTAAAAAAGTGAAGATGGCCGCCGGCCAGAACGGAAGTGCGTGTTATGTTAGATTCAGACATGGAAAACCAAGGTCAACAGTAGGTAATGAAATGCGTGCCGCTACTGTGGACCTGCCTTTGGTAGAGTTGACAAAACGTATTCACTTTTACTCGAAAAATACGTATACTCGAGTAAAATACCTAGTAATTTTGTTTACTTTTCCTGTACTTTTTTACGTATACTTTTTAAGTATATTTGTTCAGAAGACTTTTTTTTATGCTGATTCGCTATATATTTTGGAAAAAAATAATGAAATACTCAGAAGTATTTTAGTGACCCTTTTGAAAAGTGCCCCTTAAAATGTTGACAAATGTTCCAGTTGACAAATGTTTCTGTACTTGAGGAGTTAGTAAATTTCAAATATTTTAAATTCATCCTATTTTTGTCATCGTTTAGGTACCTATGGCGCGGCATTTATTAGCGAACCCGGTCGCAGTCAGATGAAATCAAAGCTTCCCGCCTTCTACATGTATCGCACATTTGTTTGCAAAAGGATGCCGTAAAAATCGGTCGACAAAAATTGGGAATCATTTCACTTTATAAATACGTTGACAGACCACAGGGGCCAGATTTAATGGGCCCACTCACACTAGCTTACCAACATGAAATCAGCGACCATTTTGGTAAACTGTTTTGACAAAACAGTACGAAACACTGTACAGAGTTGTATGGTGTTTCGTACTGTTTTGTCAAAACAGTTTACCAAAATGGTTGAGCATTTCATGTTGGTAAACTAGTGTGTGTGTTGGCAATATAACTCAAAGCACCAAATCGCGAGCGCGCGTAAACTTGTGCGCGTTCTTCTCCCAATCGGTGCTTCACTGGATGTCAACTGGTTTCCATGTCAATTCAGATTTTAGTTGACGGGTTGCAGCAAAATGTTGAACAGGAATTTATATAGGTAGTTCCCTAATCATGTTTATGCATTTCAAACTGGAATGCTGAGAATAGAGAGCTATGACCTGTCGTAAATAATACCTACCATTTTTTCCGAATGTTCATCGCCGACAACCTGTCAACTAAAATGTGAATGGAAACCAGCCGGCCCAGTTGACACCAGTTGTCATTGTCAACTAGTGTCTGTATCTGTAGGCCCATTGAATCTTGCCCCAGGGGGCAGTCCCAAGCCCTGTAAAGTGCAAAGTAAAGTGTCAAATGTAAAGTAAAATGCAAAGTAAAGTGTCAATCAAAACAAAAAAGAAAATATTTTATTACTGAAGTTTGCATGACAATTGACAGTTTACTTTGCATTTGACTTTACATTTGACACTTTACTTTACACTTTACAGGGCTTGGGACTGCCACCAGACGACAGTATCATTTGGGCACCGGTGCGGCGGCACGCGGCGAGGTCACATGCGATGATGGGCGGCCGGTGTCCGCGCCGCGCGGCCGGACGTCTCATGCAAACGGCCGTCGCGCCGCCAACGTGATGACACTGGGTGCGGCATTTAGTTGGCCCGACTTTTCTGTCGGGCAGCCCGATTTGTTGGGGAATAAATGAAAAATACTGTGCCTGCTTCAACGCGGGGTCTAGCGTGTGCGCATGCGCAAGTGTCATGAATTTTCACCGGCTGCTTTTTACTCAACCAAATTCCACTATGGCACACTGCCAAGTTTTACCGATCTCACACCTACTCGTTGGATGAGCGACAAAGTAAGGCAACGGAAAAGCGACTACCGATTGAATTCGCAACGCACAATGGTGAATTCACCGGAGTGAATGTCACAGGTGTACGCTACGTCAATTAAGTTAGCTTTTTAGCGAATAGCGTTTTTATCAACGCACTAGCAATTAGTTGAATGTCTAATTTACACCAAGGGGTCCGAAGTTTTTTTTAGAAGAGATTTTATTTTAGGCGATTTTTAGACTCAGAATTCACACATTCAGATAGAACACAGGGAACACACTGAGAGCGAGTTTCTAACCAGCGGCACAAAACCTTCGAAAAAACTCCAAGAAATAAAACCGAAGCAATTTCGACTGAATCGACCCCTACTCTAAGTTACGGTACGCTTTTATACGCAACAACATAAGCCAAGTCCAGACAACACTTCCACATACCACGAGAAGCATGCTTACAAACGATTTGACGGACACACGGAATTTAAAAATGGGCATACCTAAAATTATTCACGGCGTCAGTTTACAGGATATGTCGATCAAAGTACACAAAAACACAAAGAATTCACGCGCAAAAACGGATGGGAACGGGAACGAGTATGAAAATAGAAAATAAACGAATGCGAGAAGAATAAAGAGAACAGGAAAAACACAAGAGATACTGTAAAAACTTGTTTTAGCGCGAAAAAATGGCGGGCAATTTAAAAATTACTCAGCGAACTCTACCGAAAATCCAAAACCACCTCCACGAACGGGGAAACACACAGCGATAAGCGAGACAAATAAACACGCGAACAATAATCCCATCAGCAAAAAGAGCGTATAGTAAACGAAGATAACGTTGATATCCAAAGCATAAGACGCACACGTATTATTTATGCACAACGAAAAAATATCGTAAATGGGATAATCCATGATGAGATTAGGATACCGGTAAGGCGAATGGAATTAACTTTCACACTGACTGTCAAGGAAAAAATGAATTACGGTACCGTTTTAAAGACGCTTAGCGGAAATTCCACCAGAGTGATAAAATACGCACTCAAATCAGATCACCTTTACACCTATCAAAATATTCGGGGAAAAAACAGGAAAAACAAGCGGCTTATTATTTCATCTCTTTGTATAATAAAGATCAACCACGAAATTTGCATAAATTCCTAAATATCCAAATGTCAAGTTATCAGTTTTCTAGGGGAAAAGGAAATACTCAAAAAAAAAACAGTCAATCCAGGATTAGGTAAATAAAAAATAGCGAAGTTGCAAAAGTAGAAATCAAATAAAAATTAACATACTCGAGTTTTACCTATTCCCTACCACATCTAAAGTTAAAATGAATGTGAAATCGGTATAACACTTAATAAAGATACGAACGCAAATGATTGGCAACTGGAAAATTGATAAATTTCAATCTTTTTAACTCAAATGCATGTTTAGATTGCATGATTTTTTTAGAAGTTCGAAACTAAAACAAACTAAGTGAATCCACTGCCACATGCCGAAACGCAACAGCCATTAACTACCGAAGACACTTATCTTTAGAAAATGACCACTCTTGCTGCTACACCACTCATTCTGCTACCAGAATGTTAATTAGTTAACCACGGCTCTTGATCCCATACGCACTGTGCAAAACCCACACCCCGAAAATACCGAACTGCTCAATTCACTCAAAAATAAGTACACTTGTCACTGTATGGGTGCTTGTTTCGATGAGATCGGCGGACTGGGCTGTTCTCACAACAAGCCGAGGGAGTAGGCATTTAGACATGAAATCATGCCTGTCGAGTTAGACCCGATTCTTTTAATTACCTCTCATTTTCAACACCAATCATCATCGCACCTCTATAATCAGTGTACTTTTGTAAAATCGCTTGTAAATTAACTTTTGTTTCTCAATTCGGAGATGCAGAAATGCACAGTACATACTAGATCAATAACCACGGCCCTCACTTCAAAAAATGCAGCAACAGTTGGCCAAAATTCAACTTATGTGCCCTCAGTTATCACTGACCATCCACGCACTACGACACGTAACTGCGGCGTCACTCTTTTTACTTAGAGAAAATAAATGAAATTTTGTTATGCAATCTAAACTGCTAGTAAAAATGAAAAAATACCTTTTTAAATCAACCTGTCACAGTTAACATTGTTGCCACCTCACTTGTCTCACTTTCATTAAAAAAAATTACCTAATTAACTAAAAAAAATTCCTAAACAAAGAAAAACAACTATTTACATCACAGCGTCAGCTTTGTGTCAGATCCTTAATACCTCCAATCCTTTCCTTGGCCAAAAGGACACACATAACACAATGGGGCACCGGAAAAACGGAAATGCACGTTGCCACGTTGCCAACGTAGCGCAGCGACGTAGCCGAAAACGTCAACGCCACGTTCGCCCACCGAATCGCCCAAACCCAACGTCGAAGTAGAACTGAAATGTTTAAATTATTGTAAGCTCGGAAGTGTAAACAACCCTCTACATAAATTCATTAGGTGAACTGTATATACATTTACGTTTAAAATTTTTGAAATTTTACAATTTTTGGACACCCTCTTTTGCTCACAAACTCCACCAGCCATACATTTTACCTCCCGGCTAAAATCGAAACACAGCAAAACTATTAAAAATAAATTAAAATAAATTCCCGTTTTTTAAGAACTATTTAACCCAACTTTAAATTTATCAACAAAAATTACGCACCTTTCCACACTTTGTTGAGAACACACCAAAAAAAACTTTTGAACCGGTAAAACTCAATAAAAAAAAAATTCAATTTTCAACAAAAACTCAATTCTACTGGTAAAAAGTTTGCTCAACAAAAACACACAAAAACAAAAACAAAAAATTCCTGTATACCTAAATTACCATTACTCCGCTTCCATTTCCTCCTCTGGCTCCAAACCTGCCAAAGTCGGAGTCACTGGCGGGGGCGGACTCTGTTCCTCTTGCGGTGGCGACGCGCCAACTACAACAACCTGAACAGGTTGCTGCAGCTGCTGTGCGACCACTTCCTCAGGCTGCTCCTGTTCCTGTTCATCTTCTTGCATGGGCTCAACGTCATTGGCCTCTTCCTGGATGGCGTCCATTTCTCTGAGCACCTGCCTGTCTGGATTCATGGACTGTTGCTGTCGCTCGGCGTCCAGCTCGGTGTTCAACTCGCCCGCCATTTGAATTAACTCATCCAATTTTTCTCCAATGACTGCATTGTTGGCCTCTTCAGTTTCTGGCTCTGGTTCTTGCCGTTGGCCTTCCAACTCCTCTGGTTCCAACTGTTGGGCACTTTGTTCTCTCTGCTCCTGTTCTACCTCCATCACCTCCTCCTCCGGGAGCGTTTTCTGATGGTGTGCTGGCACGGGCGGCGCACGTTCAGACTCCGAAGCCGAATCGGTTTCACTCGATCCCGACGAAGAACTAGAGGAAGAGGAAGAACTCGACGAGGGAGAGCGACGGCGACGACCGCGATATCGACGCCTAGACCGAGAACAACCCGCCTTTTCCTCCGCGCGCGGCTGCACTTTTTTTGGCTCCTCCTCTTGCTCTTCTGGCGGCAACATTTGCACGTCTGGGGAATCGGGAGCGGCGACGTCAGCGTCTGGCTGAGGGGACGCTCGCTGTTCGCTCACATCCACCTCCTGGACTTCTGCCGGCGGGGGAACCTCATTTTCTTCTTCTTGCACTGGCGGCGCGGGTTCTTGCAGATCGGCCGGGGCACTTCTCCAGTGATTCAAAAACCTAACCAGCGGGTCACACTCCCACAACCGCCGCTCATGGTACGCAAAAACGCGTCCCTTTCCTAATTCCACTGCCACAAAACGCCAGAAAAACTCAGAATGCAGCACGGTAGCGGCGTTCATGATCACGACTCTGGCCGTTTTGGCTCGAGACGTGGCCACGTTGCACCGCTCCGGCATCGCCAAAAAGCCAATTCTGTCCATCACATCGCGCTCGCGCTGCGACGGATGTCCAGTAGCGTCCACTCGCGGCACACTACCCCTCACACACGACACAATCACCACGTGCGCTTCACGAGCTTGCGCTCGATCAGCAGTGATGACTTTTTTCCGCCAAAACGCTGGGGTCACTAAATAACCAGGGAACCCCTCACCCCCTAACAACTGCGCCCAGTTCAATCGCACCAATTCGTCAATCACTTTTCGCTCCTGCGCTGAATAAAAACACACAACCAACAGTGAATCGGCGCTTTCTAAATAATTCCACGGAACGACATTCTCGCCCTCACTGTTCAGCGCCAAAATGACAAATTGCTGTACAACGCGCACCACAATGTCCACTTCCGTCAAATTCTTAACAGACACGCCCTTGCTCATTTCGAAACCCATGTGCACGATCACAGAAGACAAAGGCACCTGATCGGCACCGCAAGCCATGAGCGGCAAAGTATCTCGCCACTGACTGTATTCGTGGAACGCGCGCAATTGGCCATCGTACGCAGCGACAGAATTCGCTTGAATCAACGCGTCGTGGCCGCGGAAAACAGTCTCGAGCTTCAAAATTGGACACAGCACACCTTCCACCAACCTGTTGATCAGCGATGGATCAGGTTTCAAGATCGGAGCGATCCATGAATGCGGCCTGACCATTCGGGTCAATTGCTTGCTATCGCCAAACAAAAGCACCAAGCCATTGTGGGGGAGTCGAGCGTTTGAAACAGCGCCAAAAATGGCAGTTTCATCCGCCAGAGACGCCTCGTACACAAACACCGCAGCATATTTCAAAACTTGCAGTCGCTTGTCGCGCGACGAATCCAAAGTCACATGAACTTGACCAGGCTGCAACACATTCAACACCACCTTATGCAACCTAGTAGCCACCCTAACGAGGCGTCGCATTTCACGCTTGTAAATTTTGCCCCACGTCTGGTTGTCATCGACAAAGCCAGCCGCGGCCCCCCACGCCTGCACACCTTCCTCTTGACCATCGTCCAGTGGCACCAAATCATCCTCGTCGTCTTCGTCGATGGACAACCGAACCAAAGGCAACTGCGACCGAATGGCTTCGAAAATGTCGGCGGGATGCTGATTGTTCGCGATGATCTCGTTCAAAGTGTCACAAATATGGCGTTGAGCGGTAAAGCGTTCATAAGCAGTTAGCCAGTGGTCATTCAATCGAATCACATGCACGGGCATATTTTGCGCGATCAAATTCAGCAGCGGCAATTGTTGGAGCGTCATATCGACGTAGCGATCGTCAACTTCCAACAACGGACTCAGCACGCGAATCGCGAAAGCAGCGCGCACCTGACAAAAACGCGCATAGCCAGGTGTTTCGAAATTCGGTTTGCTATCCATCGCAGTCCACGTCTCCCTACTGCGCAGCAAAACTTCCACGACCCTTTCCAAAGTGGGCAGACCGATGTCCGCCAAACTTTGCAACGATCGTCTAGCAGACTCATCAGCGGCCGAATTCACACTGCAAGTAATCATTGTGGAGTGGTAAAGCGCATTTTTGTTTGCATCCGAGGGCAATTCCCTCTTCAGCGGGTTCGGCGGGTCATTTTTCTCAGTAAATTTGAACGCAACCGCGTACGCACACTGACTTTGCACAGTCGTTTTACCGGAACCGAACGGTGAATCACACATCAGCAATAGCGGCGCAGTTTTTCGCACAGACTTGATAACTGACGCAATCACACGCCCCTGCCCCTCCTGCGGCCAAAAATCACCCTGATGCGCTTGCAATAAATCTTTGCATGTACCTCTGCGCACCGCGGCATACAACCCGTCAGACTCAATTTTTTCGAGCGTTCGCTGCCAATCAGTTTCAACTTGGTTCAACTGTTTGTGCATCACTACCGCCATTTTGACCTGGTCTTCCACAGCGAGCAGTCCGGTGTTGCTCTCGGTTGGCCGGTAACCACTAGGCCCCATTATGCACAACCGCTCCAAAATTTCCATGCGGCCATTATAGCTAGGCGACAAAGCGGAACCGCGCACCATGTAATCGCAATTGGGCATCAAATGCGGCGACAGCGCCTGCGGCACCAACACATCTGGCTTGGCGACCAACTGCACCGCCTTGGCAGTGATGTCGGCGCTGACCGTGCGTAAGCTTATTTGTGGGCGGCCAGTCAGAGCACGCTCTTCCCCCCGGGGATCAGCTTCGACAATTTGTATCGACGACATAGGCGATGTAAAATTCAACATGTAGCCCTGCGCCTTATTCCTGTGCCACTCGGCCGTGTCGCGCATCGCAGCGGCTGGATTTAAATGCACGCGCTCCCACCTAATTATCGCGATTAATCCCCGCGGGCCATTTTGCCAAGTCACCTGCGCACGCACCGCTTTCGCCCTAGTCGCAGTGTATCGCAAATGCGCTTCGTGACACACATTGGCAGCGGCCAAAAAGATGGAACGGAGCTGCAGCTGAGAAGTAAGGTAATTCCTGTTCATTTCACCCTTCCACTCCATACCAGACTCAATTTCCCGTGCTGAAAAAATACGCACGCCATACGCATGACCCCAATAAAAGTTGTTGACTTTACCGGCGTCGTCAAAAGCATGATACTCTACATGCGCCACTCCTAATTGTCCAGCGTGCGGGTGTACGTCACTTTCCATGACATTTTCGCTGTGCGCAAAAATCAACTTTTCAGGGCCCGGATCCCGCTCGTCGGCGCCTTTGAAGGGGGGTGCACTAATATACCGCGAAGGGGTGAACGCCGCCCTCAAACGTAGACCTCCACTTGGCCGGATAAGCATGATACCCTTCGCGATTTTCCTGTCTTCTCTGTGAAATTTCCGACGCTGGTTCATCGACGGAGAGATCAACTTGTCCTTGCGAAACAATGACAACCGGGCGGCCCAAAAACAATGGCATTTGAGCGTCATTTTTCATAATAGTGACGCCTCGCAATTCCCAATACTTTGGATCGGCGCTAACCCTACTGATTCCAGTCGCGACGAATTGCATGCCGTGGCGGACAAGCGGCAAAAACATGTCGTAAGCTTCGTTAGCCTCGCGATATTCCTTCAAAATTTTCTGCACCGACCGTTCGCGAGCGCGCTCCGCTTTGTTGACCGAATAGGTGAAAAATGGATAAGCCCTTTCCGCTTCCGACCACTCCGGATAACTTTCCAAAAGCGCCTGCGCATCGCCGTCGAAACGAATGTGACATTGATAACTGGTAGGACGCTGCTCGTTGCCGACGTGAACTCGATCCACTATTCCCGACAACTTTTGGTTGATGACAAATTCAGGACAAATCGATCGAGCGTTTCGAGGAGGATTATAGGGCAGCGGCGGAATAGTGTCACTGCCCTGTTTTCCATGAGAAGTCCACGGTTTTAGCGGCGCCTTGGCTATGCGCCCGCCACGGTACGAACTAGAACTCGCTCCATACCCACTCATAGGTACGCCTCCCGAACTAGTCATCTTGCACACTTCAAAGTAGAGCACCGGAAAACACAACTTATTGCTACTTAAAATGCGCCACCCAGAATGTCGGCACCGAAATGCACGAAGGTCTGAGCGACACCCTAATCAAAAAGTTGCGAATTATTTTCAACGCACTACGTTAAACGTATTGCGCCAAAAATAATTTTTTATTTTGTTGCGAAATGGGCGAAGATGAGAATGAAATTAAAGAACGAATTTAGAACGAAATAAATGTGATGTATGAATAATTGATGAATTTAAACTGCGAGTATATTTAGGAACGAACAACTAATAACACTTATAAAATTCTCGCGCTTTACCTTTTACATAAAAGACAACTTTTTACTTCAAAATTACCTTGCGCACAACTAAAAATACAAAAAATTGCAACCCCGAACTCACCACGAATCGACGGCCAAAATTAAACGCGAATAATCAATAATCCAAATAAAAATGAAAATAAATTTTAATTAAATTTTCGAACGGAATAATTGACTTGAAGCACTTTAGGTTGAAGAGCGGAAAATCTCAGGGTTTTTAACCGAAAATCTGCGAATAGGTGGGATTAACTGGTTCATTTGTTAATTTAACGCGATCAGCATGAACGTTATAAGTTTTCTTAGACAACCTATTAAACACGGTCACAATGGGATGCACATAATCTAAGCATTCATACGGGCCAATATAATGATGCGTGAACTTCTTAACGCGGCCTAACTTTCGAAGAATTCGGGGCGAATAAACTCGGACTGATTGACCGGGCTTCAAATTCAAGCGACGCGCACTGCGATTTGCATAAAAACATTCTTTTTCTTGCGCGCGCTGTAAAGCCGAATGCGCGGCCGTGCGGACGTCCGAAAGTCGCGCGTCTAAATTTGACACAAAGGGACTGTACGCCGTCGGCTTATCGGTCTTATCGGTGCCATTTCCCGTCGGCTCTATCATACGCTCCCAAAGTGACGGAGAATTTGATCCAAATAGCAGCGCATATGGCGTCACTTTCATAGAGGGGTGCTTAGACGTATTATACGCATAGACGGCGGCGCCTAAGTGTTTATCCCAATCCGAATGCGAGCCATTCACATAATGCGAAATTATTTCCATTAAGACACCATTCCTGCGCTCAACCAAACCATTTCCTTTTGGCGTATAGTTGAAACACTTATGCTGCACTGTGTTTAGATAACGTAGCAATTCCGCAAAAATGCCGCCAATGAAGCTTGGTGCATTGTCGGATAAGATTACAGCGGGCGCGCCAAAAATCGGTAACACATGTTGCAAGAACGCAATAGCCACAGTATCTTGTTTCAAATTAGGAACGGGCACTGCTAAACCAAAACGCGTACATTGATCCACAAATACCAATACATGCACATTCCTTTTTTCGGTAATTGGCAATGGCCCTACTGCATCAATCGCAATAAAATCACCGGGAAACTTAGCGATTTTCCGGCTCTGAATTTGAGTTTTCATCGAGCGACGCAACCCTTTCTTCGCGTTGCACGAAGGGCAAGTAGAAACCCATCTAGCACATTCTGGACACATATTTGTAAACCAAGCAAATTTGCGCAATCTTTCAAACGTTTTCATCACACCTAAATGTCCAGCGGTGGGATGGTTATGCGCCAATTCTAACACAGTGACAACTAATGACTGGGGAATGCACGCAGGGTCGTATTTCCTTTCACCCACTAATATTGACGGATCTGCATCACGCCTAACCACATCAAATTGATCAATGAAAAACGGTGGGGCCCTACGCAAAGTAGATTCCTCGCACATGCGACGAATTGTAATTATATACGGTTCTTCTTTTTGCAAACGCGACAATTCTTCAATTGGAGTGATGGGAGGAGGTAAAGCATCGAGTTTTTCCGGTTTCTTACTTACTTGAATGGAACGGCGGCCACCAGCCATTAATTTAGGCGCATCGTCACTTTTTGGCGGCAATTTCAAAGCACTTTCAGAATTGGACTCCGCCTTTGGTTTACTTCGCACACGCATAGTCATTGGATGTGGCGCCCGCACAGTAGCAACACTTGCCACTGGCGGTTCAGCAGCTACCGTAACTGACGGTTCCAAAGACTTCATTTTCGCATGTTTCAGCCAATTTTGAGCGGCAGCCAATCGCGCCATGGCCTTAGCTACTGCTTGACTAGCTAAATGTTCCTCAGATGTCAACAGCGCCATTTCCTCAGTCAAAATTCTTGCCAATTCATCAGCGGGTATATCAAACGCATATTCTTCAAAAGCTTCATCCAAATTAACACGCTCATCAAATTCAACAGGTGCATCACGCCGGCGCGACAAAGCATCAGCCAATTCGTTACTTTTCCCGCGCAAATGCTTAAAAGTAACCTGATATGATTGAATAGCAAGCGCAAATCGGTGCAAACCCGTATGGGGATGGGTTTCCAAATTGGGATTTTTTACCCATGAAATACTTTTCGCATCAGTCCACACTTCAAACGGCCGGCCCGCTAAATAACAATGCCAATTGCGTATGCTCTCAAAAATAGCACATGCTTCTTGCGTAATTGCAGGCCATCGGGATTGCGCTTCAGAAAGTTTTCGACTATAAAATGAACACGCATACAGAGCAGCGGCAGGTTCAGCGCGCTGTACTAAAATGCCAGCTAATGCAACTTTAGAAGCATCGGTAATAATTATAAACGGTTTACCGGGATCAGGATACTGTATACAAGGACTCTCAGCCACCATCAATTTTAACTTATTAAAAGCTTCCAAAGCTGCAGGGTTCGCATTTAAATCTACAGGAGTACTTCCGCTATACTTTTCAGTTCCTAATTCAGTTTTTGTTCGAGTTAAATTAGATAAGGGAGCGGCATATTCAGCACATTTATGAATTAACCTCCGGAAAAATCCAACGGCACCTAAAAACGCTTTAACTTCACGCACACACACAGGTAGCGGCCAGTCACTCAAATACTTTCGCTTATCATCCGGTATACAAATCCCTTCACGCCCTACCATATAACCCAGGAATTTAACAGCAGTTGTGCGCGCGAAAAAACACTTTTTTGGGTGTATTTTAAAACTACTACTTATCAAACGCGACAAAACCTGACTTATATCACTCAAATGATCTTCCCATGACCTACTGTAAATGAGCAAATCATCTATATATACCAATACATTCCGGTGCAATAATCCAGCCATTGTAACTTCAAAACAGCGCTGCGCTAAAGCCGGGGAACATTTTAATCCCATCGGCAAACGTTTCATCTGAAATTGACCAAAACAATTACGAAACGACGTAATATGTCTATCATCCGGATGCAGTGCAATGTTGTAAAACGCTTGATTGATATCGACACTGCTAAAAATACTTGCAACTGTGCAATGACTCTATTGTATCGTCTAATCTGGGCAGCGGAAATTGGGGAGCGTGAACTACTGCATTTAATCGTCGATAATCTATCACCATGCGCTTGGCACCATCCGGCTTAGTAACAACTAATGTCGGCGCGCAGTATGGACTTGTACTATGTTCAATGACGTCATGCTCAAGCAAACAACTCAAATGCTTTTCTAAGTACTGCTGGTCATCCAGACTCAACCTATACATTCGACACGCCACCGGAACTTTGCTAGTCAATTGCAGTCGATAATCAACCAATTCACTATATCCCAAATCATACTTATCCCTGGCAAAAGCATCCTGATGAGTTAAAATCAACTCTTTTAATTGTTGACGCTTAATTTCATTCAATTCAACCGGTACCTCGAAATCCATTTCCCTCCCATCAGCACAGACCACTTTCATGGTCGTATTCGCTGCTTTAGAAGGTACAGTGACCTCCGTCGGTACTTTTTCCTCACTAGTTTCAAGTATGGTATCGGTAAAACTCATATCGCGCTCGCGACATTCTTGCACCCACTCAGCAGGCGGATCACCTCGGCGCACTTGTAAAACACACTCCACTGGTTCTACGATGGCAATTTTCTGGCCCACTTGCAACTTTACCGGCACTTCAGTCACATTAACACACCTTACCGGAAACAATTCACTCGCACTTTCATAAACAGCATTAGCTGCAAACACACCCGTTTTCACATGGAATTCACTCAAAGGTTCAATCGCAAACGTCAATTCATCAATTGGTTCAGATAATTTTGCACTAATTATCGTTTCATGCCGCGGCTTAATTTCAGTTGGTTCAGTTACAACCGCATAAACATGCCGTTCTTGCACCACAGGCGGCGGGTTGTCAAAAGGCACAGTCAACTTTTTATGCGCATCGCCACTCTCAATTCGCAACTCACGCGCAGGCATGTCGATAACCATATGCCTCAACACATCAGCGCCCAAAAAAAGGTCGTCTGACAAACCGCTAATCACCTGAAACACAATAGAAAACGCTTTCCCGGTAATCATCACTTGAAGTTCCAGCTGACCCTCAATCTGCAATTTGCATTGAGACGCGCTTTGCAATCCCCCCACAGGCGTGACTTCATCAAACGCTATGCAATTATTTCAATGCCTAGCCAACACCAGCGGGCTACACAATGACCTCATCGCACCTGTGTCCAACAGACACCTTTTGTATTCATTTCCCTCAATTTCTACCGTAATCGACGGACTATAGTAAATTGGCACGAGTTCTTTACGCTTAGCCGTAATACTTTTGATATTCGCAATTTCTTCACTAGTCAGCGTGACTACGTTCACTTTTTCCATGACAGCAGTGTCTTTAGGAACGCGCAGCGGTGGCAAACGCTTAAATCTACTCACTGGCGTTTCTTCGACATCGGCGCTATACCCTGAACTGTCAGCGCTAATCGGATTTAACTTTTGCGGCGGTGTTATGGGGGTCGCGCCCCTTGCAGTATTGCGCCTATTTTCTATCACTTGCATGCGATTTAATTGAAACCGCAACACTCTCAATTTTATCCAATCACACACTACGCACACCAAATACAACACCAGCTCACACAAAGCGGGCAGAAAAAATCTCAGAAACACAAAAGTACACATTCCAGCGATAAATCCCTCAAGAAAATTTCGTACGGTCAAAATCCACTCATCTGACATTTCTTTTTTCTTACCAACGCCACCACTCGGAACACCCAGGGCGTCAGCACTCGCAAAAACGTAAATAGACAGCACAGGAAAAACACACGGTTCAACACACTGGGCAACATACTCGGTTCCGACCACGTTCGGTACAAAGTTGGCACGTTTGCTTCACAATAATCAGACAGCACATACAACTCAGAATCAGATGACGTTCGCGACAAACTAATGTCCGGCGGTTCACACATAAACGTATGCATGGTCAATTCTAACAGCGCTTCTAACTTAACATACGTCAACGTGTCCTCAGGATCGTCATGCGGATGCTCATCAACATGCTCACAGAATCCACTAATGTTCAACCCCTGCAAACCCATGTGTTGCAATTGAGCCCACCACTTTGTTCGAAAAATCATGCTATCTAACGAACGCGCATAAACCCAAGGCATAATCCAAGCCTCTCTTTCGAGCATGAATTGATGTTCTTGCGGCGTTATTTCAGGCGGATTGCATGGATCCTCTGCTTCCTCATCTGAACTTTCAAGACCCGGTAAAACCCTAATCATGCGCACATATTCCTTACTTTCTTGCACGCGGCGTGCATGATTTACTGAGTTCGCAGACACGCGCGTCGGATTTAATGCAGTCAATTCAGTTGACGGAGCGGCTGCAATGGCCATTTGCGATGATTGAACTTGTTGCACTGGAGACCAATTAGTGGTTGACATTTGCGCGGGAGGGGGATAATACAGGTAAGGCGCCGCTTGCATAGGATATACGGGTTGTTGTGCAGAACGCATCATATTTGCTGGACCTCTAAAGTTATTCATTGGTCGATGCGGCGGCCCGCGCCGAAAATTTCTAAAGCGCGCTCTTTCCTCTTCTGTCAACTTAGGACAATCAGAGCGAAAGTGGTCATCTGCCCCACATTCATAACAGCCCTCATCAAATTTACGCGGCCTAAATTTGGAAACTGGTTTCGCAGCATTATTACCTATCAATTGCTTTTCCAAGTCAACTAAACGCTTATCCTTATCCTCTAATTGCTTAGAAAGTTCTTCCAGTTTCACTCGCTGTTCCTCAAACTTTGGATTTTCCGCCGCCAACGAAACGGTCGGGGAATTTCCAAAAGCTCCCGCACCCCCTAAAGCAAAAATTCGCTCGATTACCAAATTGGTGGCTTCTGAAACTAATTCAGCATTGGATTTTGACTTTTTCTTACCACCCACTTTGTCCTTATCAATTTCCAGAAAACTTTCTTGCGTGCGCGCATTATTGACTACGTCTTGAAACTTAGCCCCAGCAGTAATGGATACATTTCTACGGATGTCAGGGTACAATCCACTAACAAATTTCGCCACTGCCATCTTTTCGCGTTCAATTTTTGAAAGTTTCGGAAAAGCGCGTTTTATAATTTTCTCCAGCCGCACTGACCAATTTAACACATCTTCATCTTCGCCCTGCTCACTACTAATTACTTCCCTTTGCGCATGATGCTCCGAAATGGGGTTAGTATAATAACGTTCCAAAGCGTCCATGAACTCTTTATAATCCAAATTAATCAATTCACTCTTATGCGACATATAAATTGAACGCGCGCTGTCACGCAAATAAACCGGAAGCAATGATTTTCGCTCATCCGTCGGAATTTGCAACACTTCACAAACTGCATCCCAATTTTTACGCCAATCAGCAAATTTATCATCAGCGCGCCCCTTAAATGGTATCACCTGTCCAGTAAGTGCAGTCATGGCAGCGGCATAACCCTCCCTACTGGTAGCAACCATGCTCATGGCAGGTATAGGCGGTGTGGTAGCGGTAGAGCACCCTCCCGAATTAGAAACAGCGCTAATTACAGAATTAATCGCTTGCATGTCAGGCTTCTCTAAATGAATATGCTCGGCAAATGCATTAATCGCGTCCGCAATTTGACTCACATCATTTCGCAAATTATAGCAGTCAACACCTAACTTTACTAATGACACTAATTTTTCGTCATTATCACTCATGTTTCCATTTTCCAATGAACTCATGGGTCGCTGATTATACAAATAAGCGGCAATACTCACCGTTTGAGTCACAACCTGACTAAGGTTCCATTCTGACCCCTGAACCGAATTCCCCACTATCGACGAATTAATTTGATTCAAAGTCAAATTTTTCGCTTGAATCAACAATTGCACCACATCTGGACCCGTATTCACACCACTACCGCTCGCATGCGCCATACTCAAAGTAGAATACCGGAAAAGCACACACTCACTCGACGACTGGGTACTCGGGCTTTGGTACCCGGCACTCGCGCTTCGGTGCCCTAACTTACTTTGCCCTGCGGTCGGGAATGGCACCTCCGCACCCGCACTTGGCTTGCCTTGCTCAAAGGTTGGGAATGACTCCTCCGCACCTCTTTCAGGGACCGGTCCTTCCGCGTCCACCCAGCAGTTGACGTCAAAGTCGTTAGGTTCGTCACTCAACTCAGCGGTTCCCGGCTCAGAACAATGCGCGTCCGTACTGAACTGAACCGATTTCGGTTTTTTCTTACTTTTCCGCTTTTCCCTTTTTTGCCCACTAATAATTTCGTCAGTTTCACGTCCCAATACAAAAATATCCGTACTTATCGGTTGCGTCGATCGGGTAGCCTTCCGTTCCTCCAGCCAGGCGGTGGTTCGTTTGTTCTCACCAGCGATTGTCAAACGGTGATCAGGCGCCTGAACTCACTGGGAATATTAAACAAACCACTCGCTGCTACCAGTTGTCATGAATTTTCACCGGCTGCTTTTTACTCAACCAAATTCCACTATGGCACACTGCCAAGTTTTACCGATCTCACACCTACTCGTTGGATGAGCGACAAAGTAAGGCAACGGAAAAGCGACTACCGATTGAATTCGCAACGCACAATGGTGAATTCACCGGAGTGAATGTCACAGGTGTACGCTACGTCAATTAAGTTAGCTTTTTAGCGAATAGCGTTTTTATCAACGCACTAGCAATTAGTTGAATGTCTAATTTACACCAAGGGGTCCGAAGTTTTTTTTAGAAGAGATTTTATTTTAGGCGATTTTTAGACTCAGAATTCACACATTCAGATAGAACACAGGGAACACACTGAGAGCGAGTTTCTAACCAGCGGCACAAAACCTTCGAAAAAACTCCAAGAAATAAAACCGAAGCAATTTCGACTGAATCGACCCCTACTCTAAGTTACGGTACGCTTTTATACGCAACAACATAAGCCAAGTCCAGACAACACATCCACATACCACGAGAAGCATGCTTACAAACGATTTGACGGACACACGGAATTTAAAAATGGGCATACCTAAAATTATTCACGGCGTCAGTTTACAGGATATGTCGATCAAAGTACACAAAAACACAAAGAATTCACGCGCAAAAACGGATGGGAACGGGAACGAGTACGAAAATAGAAAATAAACGAATGCGAGAAGAATAAAGAGAACAGGAAAAACACAAGAGATACTGTAAAAACTTGTTTTAGCGCGAAAAAATGGCGGGCAATTTAAAAATTACTCAGCGAACTCTACCGAAAATCCAAAACCACCTCCACGAACGGGGAAACACACAGCGATAAGCGAGACAAATAAACACGCGAACAATAATCCCATCAGCAAAAAGAGCGTATAGTAAACGAAGATAACGTTGATATCCAAAGCATAAGACGCACACGTATTATTTATGCACAACGAAAAAATATCGTAAATGGGATAATCCATGATGAGATTAGGATACCGGTAAGGCGAATGGAATTAACTTTCACACTGACTGTCAAGGAAAAAATGAATTACGGTACCGTTTTAAAGACGCTTAGCGGAAATTCCACCAGAGTGATAAAATACGCACTCAAATCAGATCACCTTTACACCTATCAAAATATTCGGGGGAAAAAACAGGAAAAACAAGCGGCTTATTATTTCATCTCTTTGTATAATAAAGATCAACCACGAAATTTGCATAAATTCCTAAATATCCAAATGTCAAGTTATCAGTTTTCTAGGGGAAAAGGAAATACTCAAAAAAAAACAGTCAATCCAGGATTAGGTAAATAAAAAATAGCGAAGTTGCAAAAGTAGAAATCAAATAAAAATTAACATACTCGAGTTTTACCTATTCCCTACCACATCTAAAGTTAAAATGAATGTGAAATCGGTATAACACTTAATAAAGATACGAACGCAAATGATTGGCAACTGGAAAATTGATAAATTTCAATCTTTTTAACTCAAATGCATGTTTAGATTGCATGATTTTTTTAGAAGTTCGAAACTAAAACAAACTAAGTGAATCCACTGCCACATGCCGAAACGCAACAGCCATTAACTACCGAAGACACTTATCTTTAGAAAATGACCACTCTTGCTGCTACACCACTCATTCTGCTACCAGAATGTTAATTAGTTAACCACGGCTCTTGATCCCATACGCACTGTGCAAAACCCACACCCCGAAAATACCGAACTGCTCAATTCACTCAAAAATAAGTACACTTGTCACTGTATGGGTGCTTGTTTCGATGAGATCGGCGGACTGGGCTGTTCTCACAACAAGCCGAGGGAGTAGGCATTTAGACATGAAATCATGCCTGTCGAGTTAGACCCGATTCTTTTAATTACCTCTCATTTTCAACACCAATCATCATCGCACCTCTATAATCAGTGTACTTTTGTAAAATCGCTTGTAAATTAACTTTTGTTTCTCAATTCGGAAATGCAGAAATGCACAGTACATACTAGATCAATAACCACGGCCCTCACTTCAAAAAATGTAGCAACAGTTGGCCAAAATTCAACTTATGTGCCCTCAGTTATCACTGACCATCCACGCACTACGACACGTAACTGCGGCGTCACTCTTTTTACTTAGAGAAAATAAATGAAATTTTGTTATGCAATCTAAACTGCTAGTAAAAATGAAAAAATACCTTTTTAAATCAACCTGTCACAGTTAACATTGTTGCCACCTCACTTGTCTCACTTTCATTAAAAAAAAATACCTAATTAACTAAAAAAAATTCCTAAACAAAGAAAAACAACTATTTACATCACAGCGTCAGCTTTGTGTCAGATCCTTAATACCTCCAATCCTTTCCTTGGCCAAAAGGACACACATAACACAATGGGGCACCGGAAAAACGGAAATGCACGTTGCCACGTTGCCAACGTAGCGCAGCGACGTAGCCGAAAACGTCAACGCCACGTTCGCCCACCGAATCGCCCAAACCCAACGTCGAAGTAGAACTGAAATGTTTAAATTATTGTAAGCTCGGAAGTGTAAACAACCCTCTACATAAATTCATTAGGTGAACTGTATATACATTTACGTTTAAAATTTTTGAAATTTTACAATTTTTGGACACCCTCTTTTGCTCACACAAGCTGAGTAAAGTGCTTTTTACGGAAACTGAAATTTTTTGGAAAGTGATTTTGAACAAAATCGCAATTTCACAAGTCCTTGTTCCTGTATTTACAATCGAGCTTGACAGATATGTAAGTATCATGAAGTGAAATCACTTTATTGAAAAATGCTGACAAATTTCTAGTTATCAGAAAGTACCAGTAAGTTTACTACATGACATAATGAGCATGTACTAATTGGCTTATCGACTCTGCATCGGTAAATAATGTGTGTAGAACTTCAGATTTAATTGGGTCCACACAAGCTAGTTTTTATGGTTCCAATGTGAAAACTCGTTCTAAAAATTGAAAACTAGGTAGCTTGTGTGGCCACATTAGTCGGTTGCCCGATAATTTGGGTTCATTAAAGTTCGTTTGTATTTTAAAGATGTATTATTTTCCATCCACTGTAGCAAAAAAAACGCAAATAAGGAACGCCAAAAGCCAAGGTTTGCAGGGGCAGCATGGTACTGATTTTGCGCGGTATAAAATATATCTGAATACCGTATTTCCTCGAAATACTCCTCCCCTCGAAATACCCCCCCTCGAAATACCCCCCTCAAAATGGACACTATGAACTTAAAACCCCCCCACTCGAAATATCCCCCCCCCCAATTAGTGTATAGAGAACGTAAATGACAAAGGCTGCGGTTTGTCATCTGGGTAATGCAAAACACGCGTAGAAAACGATGACTCTGTTATGTGAGAACAGTGATTATAAATACGTCTACACACTTATACAAGTCTTTAGAGTCTTATAAATGGCGATTTTTGTTGCATTTTCGACGTCTGCGTACGTTTCAGACGACAATTTAGTACTTGGTTTTCAAAAAATTTCTGGCGAAATAATAAACCCTCCTCGAAATAACCCCCCCCCTCGTTTATCCCCCCTCAAAATTCTCACTCTGAAAAAATAAACCCCCCGGGGGTATTTCGAGGAAATACGGTAGGTAATCGGGTACGATTTTTCCAATCAAACTAATGCGCTGCGCCGCGCCAAGCGATTTGCGTCATGGGAATCTGTTATTTACATAACAAAATTAGCAATACAGTGACTAATTCGACTTAAATACCAATGTATTTATGTATATGTTGCAATTTGTGACCTGTGGGGGATAATCAGTCGGCAGCAGAGAGGCCAGACCAGTTAGTATGCTAGTCGATTCGTATGCTGCCAAAAAGCTCACTTAGGCTGCTGTAACACATCACTTGACATGACACGTTCTATGCCAACATTGAATCATTTCTTGCTTGCTCATCAAATGCGACACTTAAGATGGATTTCATGAGCATTAGAAGTGAATTTAATTTTTTCAATTTTTTAAAGCATTTTCTTGTCGTGTTTTTTAATTTTTTTAATTCTCAATTCACTTCTGGCATAGTAGCATTTGAAATGCGGCACTAAAGCATTCGAACTGTGCTTTTCCACGTCATACTAAGTGAATAGCATCAGAGTATCAAGTCCGCCGAGTATACGAATCAAACAGAACACTATAAATACGTGCAAAAAGTGTGAATTAAGCCTGCCTGTGCCTAAACTGATCATACAACATAAATAATTTCTTTACAATCAATGTTACCATATTTCGATGTATAAAGTCACGAAAAAAATTTGCACCAAATTCACCAAAAACAATGAGAACAACGTACTGCGATTTTTAAAAACAAGTCTTCGGTGGAGGTGTATTATTCGCTGGTATATGGTAGATTTCATTGTACAGCGCGCGGTCAGTGGGCTATAATGGGCCTGTGATCAGTGTGGACTAGTGATGTAAAAAGCGCCAGATTTTTGGCGCCAAGCGCCGAGCGCTTTTGGCATCCTTAGCGCCAAGCGCTAATGGCGCAACAGCAAAATAGCGCCAAGCGCCAAAAGCGCCATGGCGCTTTTCAAGACCACGGCGCCAAGCGCCAATTGCGCCAGAGGACGTTGGCGTCAAGCGCCAATAGAGCCAGCGCCAAAAAAATTTGTTGTTCCATTGCAGCCATGCCAATGCAGTGCTATTTTCCCATTTAATCTGCAAGATAAATACTAGGCAACTGTGGTCAAGTTTTGTTCTTTTTATCATGATATTTTACAGCTGGAAAACTATTGCCGCTGAACTTTTGCAGAACTTTCTTCTGCCACAAGATCACTGTGAAATGTAGTTTTAAAATTGTGGTTTGAATTTTACATTCAAGCACAGAAGCAGCACTTTACATTTACAACGGAAAACACATTTTGGTTGTAAATTTAAACTTTAAAAAATCTATCAGATGGGAGACGTGTTGAATGTTCTTGTCATTGCAGTGATATGCTGGTCAAAATAAGCAATAAATAATTTTACCTGCAATACAGTTATACTCCACTCACTTTACACCTTGCACCGCTAGGGGGAAAAAGGGTTGATTTGAGATTATGGTATGCATCGATGAGGCGGAGTGCGGCTGCGCTTTGAAGCGGTCATTTTTGCCGGATCACTGCATAATCCGCCATCGGCATGAGCTCTGCTCACATAATGTATGAAAAAACGTGGGTGACAGATAAATGCAGCCGGAAACATGCACAAATGCATTTATCATGCTGGGCCAGATGGATTAATTATAACTTGCATAAAAACTTCATCAATTTTCATGTTTTCAAGTTTTATTTTCTTCACAATTTTCACAAGATCTAAAGCTTTATTTTCTAAATAAATTGTCACTAAAAATTCACTGAGACGTGGTTTTCAAATTTGAATGAAAAGTTGAGAACCGAGAAAAAACTTTGTGTCGGCACACTTTCCATCATAAACATTTCTCATTTGAGTTAGAAAAAAATATCTACCTAATCAAATCATCTTAAGTTTTTACCTTTACTGTCCATTACAACTATTTATATTTCATGATGCATATTTGACCCACCCTGTAAGTCACGATCCAAAAAATTCTTTTCCATGATCCATTGCAGATCAACACGCACAAACCGCACAAATCTCTTGTGCAAACAAAATGGTCATTGGTCAGCCAAAATGACCGTATTTTTAAATCGACCTTTTTTCCACCCAACCCCTTGCACGCGTGGTTCCCGCTGGAAGTGTGCCAACGATGGTTAACGCGTGCTACTTTCATAAAAAAATGATAAAATTGATTGTTGTTATAATCTTGTTCATCAACATATTCACATCGATGAATTTTTTTATCTTTTTCGGAAATCGCATGATTTTATAATCATTGGCACGCTTCCAACACAAGACATAATTCAGTGCGAGGGCAGAGTATCATGTCCGCCGAGTATACACATCTTACAGTAGCACGTTTACGTAAATGTATACACGCATACCTGTGTATACACAGAAGGCCTTTTTGCATAGAATAATAGTGTATTTTTTTGAACTCATTGGCACTTTTTAAAACACTAGCGCCAAGCGCCAATGGCGCCACAGCAAAATAGCGCCAAGCGCCAAAAGCGCCATGGCGCTTTTTGCTTTGGAACTTTTACATCACTAGTGTGGACTACCTGCCGCGGACGGCACGCGGAACCAGCGCAAATCAAGTGCGCACTGCGCGCTCAACGCGACGCGCTGCCGCCACCCCTTGGCTCGGAGCCAAGTGCAATTTGCCCGACACATTTTTTCGGGCAGCCCGATTGATTCCAGAGTCTGACTGGCGATAGGAAGCGAATTGTTGACACGTACACTAGTTGACCGTCGCATGGAGTCAACTGGAAAATCGCTTTGAAGTGCACATTTAACGCTCAGTTAACGGAGACGCATCATTTTTTGCCTCCGTCAATATAGGTACATCGACGAAGACCAAATTTATCATGTGCCCACGCTATTAAAAGCAATTCAATGCAGATTTTTCAGTTGACGGCAGGTGAACTGTCAACTATTGTGTACGAACAATGAATCGGGACAGCCAGCGTACAATGTAAGATTTACAATAAATCTAGCTGCCAGTAAAAAATCTCTGGCAAATTGAATTTCGCTCCTGTTCCGTTCAAAAACGACACCTGAAAAGTGTCACTGAAAGTGTAGAGTGAAAGAGATCGGCACGGGTGGCATGATTTATTTTTGTATGCGACAAGTGGACAAAAGAGGCGAAAATACAGTATTTATTATACAGTACACAACGCGACATGAGTCATTCATGATTGAGGCTACAGCAATTTAGGCCTGATTTGTCTGGTATTTTATGTTGCAGCGCAGCAGAGATGGAAAAAATCAAAATATTTTTAGCATTGTTGAAAAACAGGTAAAAATATTTGTTTATTGGTGGAGTGAAGGAAATATTTGGTTTTCATTTTTTTTATGGGAAACGGCGAAAAAAAGAGAAATACGGAATATAGTTCATAGCCTGTTAATAATTTGTAACGAGCTTCGTCAAAAACGACTAAAATAACGCTTGCAAAAACTAAACTAAGCCAAAACCCACTTATTTTCTCATCTCACAAAAATATATAAATTTGTCATCTCAGTATGTCATCTCTGTGAGCACAAAGGATCATCGCCACTTGACCTTGACCCCCACTACCCTAAAACCAAAATCAAACAGCGCCCATTGTAAAATTTGAATATTATACCGTCCGTGAGATTGACGGAATGCTGAAGATTCATATTTTTCTCTCTAGATCGGTTAAAATTTTAAAAAAAATTCTAATAATCATCTTGCACACTAGTTGACACAGCAACAAGATTTTTCGTGTGTCAACTGAACATTGATTTGACACATTTGCTTAATTTTGGGTTGGTGGGAGGAGCTTAGGCCGCCTTTTGCATTTTTTCGCTAGTGCAAACATTTGCAAAAGCATTTGTGTCAAACAAAAAAAGTGAAAAATTATGCAGGACGTTATTTCCTGAGCTTTGTGTTTGATCCATGCAAAAGACCATATTAAATTACATAAGTTATAGCATTATTTTTATTTGACACAAATAAAATGTAACATGAGCGTTACACAGCGTTATGAATTACTCTGTAAGCATAAACACTACACCTATGTTGTCAACTAAAAATTTACTGACAAAAAATTTGTGTCAACTAACAATTCTGCCAATTCAGCCATAGCCATTTACCCTAACCTATTTTAAGCCAAACTAGTATTTATGGGAGGGTAATGTTGGGATTCCCCGTGTTGCGTACCCTCGACCATGTATCTATGGGAACCCCACTACGTGGGATACCCAAAACTTTCAATGTACCATAGAGAACCTTCAATGTACCATAGGGAACCTTCAATGTAACATAGGGAACTTAATTCTAGTGGTGCATCCTAGCTCCATGTGTAAACAACCAGAAACTGGAGCTGCACACAGAGGGAGGATACTGTAACGTATCTCCGCGTAGTGTATCCTTATTCATGTACCTGTCCGTATCCACTTTGCGGGATACGGAAAACTTTCAATGTAGCCATAGGAATCTCGAATGTACCTGTCCGTATCTAGACAAGGCAGTTATTTACTAGATTTTATTCGAGGTATCAATACTACCTATTTTTCATTGATGTTTTGCCTTTGTGCTAAAAGTATGAATATAAAAATCTTATTTTTGTTTTTTGAAACCATTCAGAATAAGATTGAATGATTCATGCCTTGTAATCCCCTCCCCACTTGCTTTGTCATCATTTGATGCACTACTCTTTATACATATATGCGGATTTAAAACAATTCATCTGTATTTGTACACTTTGCTTGTTGTTAAACAGCACGGGTAGGGTTCAAAATGGGATTGACTTTTCGGGATTGGGATTGGTTTTTTGAGATTTCGGATCGGGATCAGGATTGGCCTTTTGGGATCAGGATCGGGATCGGGATTGGCTTTTTGAGATTTGGGTATTGGGATTTACCATTTGGGATCGGAATTGGGATCAGGATTGGCATTTTTTCAGGATCAGGATTGGAAATTTTTGGGATCAGGATTTTGGCCAAAAAAATTGGTTCTCAAGGGATAATCTTTCACCAAATCGTCTAAAAACACATCTGAACAGATGTCAACATGTGGGATAAAATGAACAGAATGGGTTTATAGCACCTCTATGCCCATATAGCAGAGATACAATCACTGCGAGGTGGGTGTCTGCGCGCTGGCGCGCGAGGATTTTGCTAACTGCAAGCAAAATTGTCACATAAATGTGCCATCTCTGGCATCTTTTATGTCTGGTTGGGGGCGATGATTTTTTGTGGGATTGGGATAGGTGTTTCAGGATCTGGATTGGGGTGTTCAAAATTTTGGTACAGGGATCGGGATTGTGTTTTTCAGATTTCCGGATCTGGGTCGGGATTGGGACCACAAAATCCCAAAAAAATTTGGGATTCTGGATCGGAATCCTGTTTGGACCCTAGCACTGGAGCCAGTTTCGCAAGTGGAGAAGTCAAATGGCAAATGCCAAATGAAATGACAAAAGCGAAGTGAAATGAGAAGTAAATTGGCAAAAGTGAAGAGAACTTTCCTTTTCTTTTTCTTGTTTACTCTGCATTTGGCAATTTACTTGCCATTTCACTTCACTTCGCTTTTGCCACATTACTTAAATTTTGCCATTTTACTTCTCACTTCGCCACTTATCGCGGAACAGGCACCTGGTCCCTAGAAAGCAAATATGCAATGGCAAATCTAGAATTTGCATGCAATAAGCGATAAGCATTTTTAAGCATTTTTAAAAAATTTGATTAAATTTTGTAATTGCAGTATCTGATCATATGTTTGTTAAAAGCAGAATATAGTAGAGTCCTTTAACCTACCACACCACCAGGTAATGTACCACTCTCATGGACATAACTCTCCAATCCGGACACTTGCCGGAAAAACAAATGACATCATTGGCACGCCTTGTTTACTTGGCACCATGCCAAGAAACAACGAGTGGTACATTACCTAGTGGTGTGGTAGGTTAAAGGGTAGATTCCTTACAGGAATCTACCCACACAGATAGTATTGGGGATAAGAAAGTGACGCAGCTGTTTAAGTGTAATCAATATTTGACAATCATTCATTTAAGTGTGTCACAACCAGGGTTGGCATAATGTCAGAAAACAAAATTAAGAATAAAATGGAATATTTCAAAATAAAAATAAAATTTGTATAAAACTTCAAATTTTTGTAAAATTTTAGTAAAATCATATAAAAATTAACAATTAACAGATTAAGTAAAAAAACAATTTACACTTTGCATGACATTTGTCATGACAATTGCCACTTTGCATGACATTTTACAAATGTGCCCAGCACATTCCAGTACCCCTTCTACTGAAAATGCAAACCATTGTTATCAATCATTGTAAGTTTACACTTGCATGCAGCTAAATAGCTAACAATACCTACTGCATCCAACACCTTTGACAAAACTTAATGGCTTTGATCTCAACCTATGTCATAATCCAGCACCTGCTGCATGTGTATTTCATTAATGTAGTAGCATTTTGCCATAGATGGACGTTTTTTGTTGCAGTGAAACAGACGCACAGTGCAGTGAAACACCATCTCTATTTACTTCCGGGCACTGTGCAGGCGCACGTGTGAAGTAAATATAAATATGTCAATCAATCAATCAAGTGTTGGGTGGTGTTCGGTGGATGGGTGGATACGCTTCTGGCCAAGCTTTTTTTATGGTAATTGATATGTTGACCATAGGGAATCCCTCATGTACTGATGAGAACCCTAATTTGGTTCTCATCACTACAGGTACGCAACGCGCAGGTACGCAACAGGAATCTGCCGTATTTATCTTCTCCCACTTTCATATACCAAAATTTCAAATTTGAAAAAAATTTGATCTAAAATTTGAAAAAGTGCCACTACCTCTGTATTTGTATGAAATTTCAATGTTTTTCTCTATAATTTGATATCTCAAACTTTAAAAAAAAATTTTTGTTGACATAACATAATTTATTTGTGCCCATTTGAGTTTCATCAGTGATTTAGATACAAATGGGGCTTTAAGTGCACGCGCGAATATTGCCTTTACACTGGGCTGAACTGCCTCTAACTCATCAGCATAAATGGCAAGCATTTCCCTTAAACACATTGAAAATATTGACTGTTAAGACTCATAAAGGATATTCATGCCCTTGAAGTTATGCATTCATTGGGGCTGTGCACACTAGTTTACTGCTAGTAAACTTGGATATTGGTAAACTAGTCAATGGGATTTGAACATTGTTTGAGTCTAAACTTGGCAGAATTTAAAAATTAAAACCAAAATAAACATTTTTGAAAACTGAATGGACACGCATGCAGCGACGTTGGCGACGCGTCGCCTCTGTCCTCTGTCACGGCGACAGGTCGCGGTGCAGTTTTCAAAAATGTTTGGCAGTTCAGAAATTTAGACAACAAATGTGACTTGGCGAAACTGTGGGATCCTTGATGCATATGGTCGTTGTCTTTCCATTTGTGTGATTATTTAACTTAGTGATAGAGCATAAATCGGGATTGGTTGGATCGATATTGAATAAACAACTGTCCGAAATCCCGTCACCTTCTTGACTTTCCAAAATTGGTGGACGTGCTATGATTGCTATTTTTAGCGACCCAGCATTTCTCTACGGGTTCCTACCAGTTATTCTAATCATGTCGACCTACTCCGATTCACTATCTACCGCCGATTTTCCGCCGCTGAGACGTAGGTATCTACCAAATGTGCTATTTTTGATTCAGGCTCGAAATCGGACGGTGTGGACGGAACTGCATAAATGACAGGTAGCGGTGCACATGTTTTAGAGAAATTGTAGAGTGTGATTGGGTCAAATGTGGTATTTTGGTCGGCTAGAACTTGCGACGAACATATAGACATTGAATCTGCATTACGGATGCACAAATTATGCATTCTGCCAGAATTGTGGATGACACGTTGGCGAGTAGTGGGCGGCTTAATAGAAGTGTCTAAGCGGCCGGAAGCGTCCTGACTGCCATTTTGGGCAATGGGACGAAAATGTAGCAATGAATTTGCCATAGGTGGCCGATTCGCTGAACGCAGCCGCTCGTCCTGAAAGAGCTTCTGTGCCTCATAACCGTAATTCGGTGGTGGCAGCTCATTTACAGGGTGAGCGCGGGTGTGTCTCGGATGAATCATTGCGCTACTAGAATCACCTTTCCCCCACCCTCCCAGTTTCAACACGGATCTTATGAGCTTGGGGGAAAAATATCAACAGCTCCGCACTAGTTTTGACGCGGTCCAAGAAGCGGCCGACGAGCGTCATAGGACTGTCGTCGGCTATAAAGTTGGGGCGCGTTTAGGATTCTTTGCTAAAGTATGCAACATAGCTTGTCGACACCCTTTTGAATCCCAAGCCACTCCCAATTTGCAGTTGGAATGTGACCGCCTCACACAACTTTGTGACGGTCAAGCCACGGCGTTGTCGAATATCACCCGCCGCCTGGAGGATTCCCAGCGCAGGCCAGAACAGACTGACGTCTCTACCCAGACGGAAACGACCTTGTTTCCTACTCGGCAGCCGGTAAACTTAGACGAACATTTTGGGTTTGCGCATTTTACGCACGTGTTTACACGTTTTGAAAAGTTGTGTTGCAAAGATTTCATATACTTAAGCGAAACATTTAGAAATCTTAAACATTATCTTGAGTATAAAACAACAAATCACAAATGCAACAACGCTAATAAATAAGTAAAATATTGGTGATCAAAATCACTGAATAAATAATTGGTGATGAAAAAAGGCCTCAGAGAATAATAGTTTTCCATGGTGAATCGCAGAAAAGTGTCTTCCGATGGCTCTTTTATTTATATACCTACATACCTACCTACATCAAACATACATTTCGAATTTTTACATAATACTCTTTTTACATATGTGTATTCAAAATTATGGTACGTTTAATAATTGGCAACAGCCAACTGCACTAAATTTGTTGTTTTTTTTCGGGCACTTTTTCATCACTACTCATCACTGCAGAAAAATATTGTGTATTTTAGGAACATTGCACAATAACTTGAATTGTCACAAAACAGTGTTATCAAAACAAACTGGCAAAGAATATGGGTAATAGATTGAAAACGATTACCTACCTATTTATCTATGCATAAATTATAGTGACTTTTATTGCTATTTCTGTCATGTTAAGGACTAGTGAAGTAAAAAGCGTCAGAACTTTGGCGCTAAGCGCCAGAAGCGCCATGGCGCTTTTTGTTTTGACGCCAGCGCCAGGCATTTTTTTCTGGCGCCGCAAAATTAGCGTCAAGCGCCAAAAGCGCCATGGCGCTTTTCATGGGGTGGCGCCAAGCGTCAATGGCGCCACAACAAAATAGGGCCATGGCACTTTTTGCTTTGGCGCTTTTACATCACTATTTTCCCATTTAGATACAAATAGTTTTTTTTCTAAAATTCGAATGTCACCTGATAAATTCCATTCGTCTCAAAGATCATTTCATTTGTTCCGAACTTTTAGGTGAAAACCTATGATAGTTGATGTTTCATTGGACCAGTGCCAATTTTGTTTCTATGCACATTTGACGCAGCGACTTTTGAGCACCGCTTTATTGCCAACACACACACTAGTTTACCAACATGAAATGCTCGACCATTTTGGTAAACTGTTTTGACAAAACAGTACGAAACACCGTACAAATCTGTACCGTGTTTCGTACTGTTTTGTCAAAACAGTTTACCAAAATGGTCGAGCATTTCATGTTGGTAAACTAGTGTGTGTGGGCCCATTGACTGCTTAATTCCGGGGATTTTTGTAGCAATAAGTCACGCCGTTTTCAACTATAGGAAACGATAATCGTATTTATTATGCATTAAATTGTATAATGCAACAAAAATATTTACAAAGGCAGTGTGTTACTTCACAACAGTTCAAAAAAAAAATTTAAGCTACAACATAAGGACCCTTTATGGCCCCATTCCATCCAACCCCCTAACACATCACACACTCAAAAAGTTTGGATCCTGCCCCGCGGCCGGTCCGACGGGACTGTCTTTCAGCTCGAAGCCGCTGTCGCGCAGGTTGGCCGTGGACAACTTGCGGGGTCTGTCGCGCGGCGGCGCCTGGGGCGAGCCGCCTTGATGCGCGCTCAACTGGGGCACTCACAGACTCTGTAAAATACCATGGAAAGTGTCTAATGTCATGCAAAGTGTCTAAAGACATGCTAAATGCCCTGTAAAATGGCAAACCTACGTTTTTCCGAGCGTTTTACCTCACTTTAGACACTTTGCATGATATTTGTCATTTCCAAGGGCATTTGACATGACTTTAGACACTTTGTAGGACATTTTGGATTTACCAGGGCATTTGACATGCCTTTAGACACACTGCATGGCATTTACCGTTTTCCAGGGCATTTCCCACGACTTTAGACACTTTGAATAAAATTAACCATTTTCTAGGGCATTTTACAGAGTCTGAGAGTGGCACCTGGTCCACGCTGATGGAAGGAGTTGGCAATGCGCCAGTTGGCGCGGCTGATTCATCGCCGGGCTCCACGTATTTGTACCTGCGGCGCTGTTTTGCGGTGACGATGGTATTCGTGGGTTATGGTAGCCAGTGTACTTGTGTAGGATTGATGTTTTTACACGCAATTCTACCAAATTTTTATAAAGTTTTAGTTTAGTTTTCGAATTTCCAAATTTTTCGAAGTTTTTGGAAAAACGAAAAAACGACCACCGACTGAACACACCTGCTAGCAAGTGCGCAAAATATCAGCATCACAATGGACATTAGCGCAGCGTAGAGGAAAAACTCAGTGGCCGGTTCCTTTATCAGCGACGTGCCGCTGACGGACATCGCGATCAGGTTGCCCATGCAGATGGTGAGCAGCCACACCGCCTGCAGCACCGACTTCATGCTGCTCGGCGCCTGCAGTTTTGGATACGCGTATAAACTTGATTTTCGAAGGAGAATGGGGATGAGAAAACGTCATGTAGAAAATCTTCGAACGAATCACTATTATAGATGGAAGTGGGGAATTTCCAAATTTTGGGGTGTCGCGTTGGGCTGAAAATAATGCGGGAATGTTGGTTCGCGTAGGTTCACGTTGGGCCAGGTCCAAACTCTAATGTGCGTGAGCTACCTTTGTCACATTGCTGTGGCGATATTATTCAAAGGGTACAGTCAGAATTTTGTCAGAATTTTCACCATGGGGAGTTATTCAAATGGGGGTCTTCTCGAGAATTACACGGAAGAAAACAAAATGTAACCTGCGAATAGCTGAATTCCAAGCCGGTCACCGAAACCAGGATCTCGCCCAAAGTCAGCAAAAAGTACTGCGGCATCTGCCACAAGATCGACACCGTGTTGGCGGGCACCAGCTGCTCGATGTGCAGTAATTCGGTGCAGTTGCGCGCGCACGGCATCACCACCATGGATCCACCAGGGGCGAGATTTAATTGGCCCGAGTGAGTTTTCGGGCAGCCCGACTCACTAGATATTTTTGTAAGTACAGTGCCCGACTGTAATCTATGATAGATGTAAGCGAGTCGCAAGCTGATGTGTAGATCGATTTGTATTTACGTGCAGATGGAAAATCTGGGGATTTTCTGCTCCCATCCGCCTTGGATGTTGTTCAATAATACTCCATGATGATTGGTTGACATCATTCGCATAATATTATATTGATTTTACTCGAATAATAACCTTCAGACATGGCAAGAATTTGGCCACTTTTTGGGACTTCACACGATGCGGAATTGGCTCCTGAACAAAAATTATCCAACAATGTATTTACAACACAATACAGATATTAAATCGAGATGCCCGAAAAACGAGTCGGGCCAATTAAATCTCGTCCCTGGCCCAGCTTGGAAACGCGGCACACTTCCCAAGCTGCCCGAAAAGTCTTCAAACTTGATTGTGTGCCAATCGGAACCAATGAAACTTGGATGGATGTTAAAATGCGGCTTGGCAAATGACACAGTGCCAGATGAATGCTCCATTCCCTCGTTTGTGTAAACTGTAAAATTCAGTGTCAGATTCGGTTCCATTTTCCAGAGTGGCCATTGTACATACACGCGCATACTGCCTGTGTTTTTGGAAGGAAAATTTCTTAGGGTGTGGAGGACATGTTTGTGACTTATTGGTGCTTATTTTGCGAGTAGACAAATGGCAAAGATGGTCAGTGATGTGATGAGTAATGATGGAAAACCTCGAAAAACCTGGCAAAAAGTATTTTGATTTTTTAGTTTTTTAAGCTTTGTGTGTGTGCAGTGCGTGGAATCGAATATACCTAATGTAAAATTTTGAATTTACACACACACGATACCCACCTCATGTGACACTGAAATGTGATATCATAAATGTAAAAAAATTATGTTCGTAAATTCGCACGTTGGGTGGCGCCCCCATCGAAACACGTGTATGGGCGGAGCCCCCCTTTTAGCCCAACCCCTGACCTCCGTGCATTTTCCTCAGACTAAAGTCGACGGAATGTATATCATATCCAGAAATATTGCCGCGCGTTACAACCAACGATGGGTAAGTTCTCCAAAAAAAACACTTTCTGTGTTTTGAGTTTTTCAAAAATGAATACCTGTGTTTTGAGTTTTTTTATCGAAAAAAAACTTGAGTAACTCTGTTTTTATTTCTGTGTTTTTTGTTAAAACTCAAGTTTTTTGAGTTTTTCTTCTAAAAACTCGAGTTTTTGTCAAAAAAACTCGAGTTTTCCCCCATAAAAATTCTGATTTACAGCATTTTGATGTGGAAACAGTGGTTTTCTTATAAAATATTGGTTTTGCACATGTGTTAACCCCACATAACATATGTGTATTCATTCAAGTGTTGAAAAAGTCCATAAAAATGTCCTCAATGAGGACATCCACCCACATCGCAACACCAGCATCAACAAAATGCTCACAAACGACAATTTACGCAGTACTCCAAAATTCTTCAATGGATGTTACATATTTACACGCCATACATGCATATCTTATATTGTTCAGTTTAACTGAATCCATGTGCATTCTGAAAATGTGTTCAACCACTTCGCTGAAAAAAACTCAAAAACTCAAAAAACTTTTCTGTGTTTCCGTGTTTCTGTGTTTCTGTGTTCTCAAAAAAAACAACTCATTTGAGTTTTGAGTTTTTCAAAATTTGTGAGTTTCCGTGTTTGTGTGTAAAACAAAAACACAGAAACTCAATGAGTTTCTGTGTTCAATTTCTGTGTTTTTTCCATCGTTGGTTACAACCACGTGTGTGCCTTTCGCGCCGCCGTGTTTACCGTCAAATTCTATCGGCTTTTTTGGACACCTGCGTGTTTTTGTTTTGTTTGTTTTTGTTTGTGATTCGGATGTGGAGTTATAATATTGGCCTGCGGTCTAGACAGCAAGTTCAGAAGTGAAAAACCAATTTAGAAGTGAGACAATAATTCAAAAAAGATATAAAATGAGAAGAAAAATTCAAAAAAGTAAATGTAGTAAGAAGTAAAAAGTGGAACAAAAAATTGTTTAGAACTTGTTACTTTTCTTTTTTATTCTCACATCTAAATTCACCTTTCTTCAAAATTTAAACATATCATTTTACTTCCTTTTTAAATTTTCACTACCCACTTCTAAATTGTTTCTCCCTTCCCTTATGCAAAGATTCTGATTTCAAAAGCTATAGTTGCACACCCTTGACTGGACGTGTTGCCCACACTCGTAAACAGGACGTGTCCCTCGGGCAGCTGCGAAAACGCGAGCTGCTCGAGCGGCGGCACAATGCCGTGCAGCACGCTGCGCCCGCCGCCCGACGTCTCAACGCCCAAATGGCATCCGGGAAGCGTGTTGAACACTTGCAGTCGATGCGTGCCTGGCGGGGGGGGGGGGTTATTGGACGTGGAGAGTGTTTTGATGTAGAATATTGGTTATTGAGGATTAGCATAGAAAATGAGTGGTGCGTATGGCGTAGGCTTGCTTGGCATGTAACCCGCTTGGCATGTAGACCGATTGCGGGGGTCCCGTGGGTGGGGGCTGCTCAGCTAGCTATCTATCCCAAGGGTACTATCCAATGAGCCCCACCCCCAATATGATTGATTCCTTCTTACAAAAATCAGAAAAATATATAAATAAGGATTGATTATTATACCTAGGGTTATTATTATAAGCAACATATCGATAAGGGCTCTGGTATTTACGGTTTTTCAAATTTCATCCACTCGCACCACTTCGTCCATTTCTATGTTAAATTTCGATTATCCGCAAACGGTCACCTTGAATCCATCCATGCTGGCGCCATTACGGCGCCCTTTTAGTGCAGGGCACCAGGCGCCAAGGGCGCCATGGCGCGTTTCAGAAAGTGACCGCCAGGAGCCAGGGACGCCACAGAAAAAGGGGTCCAAGCGTCAATGGCACAATGGCGTGGCGCCCATTGGCACTCTCAAATGGCGCCAGCGCCATGGCGCCATTCCATCACTAGTTGGATTCCAGAGAAGTGGCATAGAATGCACACTGGGGGTTTCCACTTTCCATTCACATTTCTCAGTGCGAAAAACTCATTTGGCAAATTTTTCCATTTTCGGGATCGGTATTGGGGAAATTTTATCAGGATCGGATTGGGATTTAAATAACTAGAATCGGCATCAAGATCAGAATTGGCGTTTCAATTTTTTGGGATCAGGATCAAGTTCAAGATCGGGATCACAGAACCCTGAAAAATATCGGGATTAGGGTCCTGTTTGAACCCTACTTTTTACATCACTTGTCACGTGGGTAAGGCGACAGAAGTGTAGGGTTCACCTGCGGGCGGTGCGGCCATCAGAGTCTGGTTGACGCTCAGCTGCGTTATTCATTTAAAATTTAATTCTAGCCACCGCGGCACATTGTGTGTCAACGTTCGTACGCACAGTGAAACCGACCTGTACAAATCCGGTCACAACGAAACTGGCCGCGGTGATCAGTCCGCCCATGCCCATCTTTTTGAGCGGCGTGAAGCGCAGCCTGGGGCCAATTCCAAAAGTCGTCGGGTGTCAAGAAATGTGCAACGTGGTACTTTATGAAATGTTGTAGGTAGTAGATCGAGCGAGCGATAAGTCTCGAGTCGAATAAAATGACGAGTGAATTTCTGAACGAAAGAACTTGTCACTCATAGGTGTACTAGTCACTTATCAGTAGTTTGTGAATTTAAAAAATTTTGGGTTCAGGTGTTGGGTCCAAAAAAACCGGGTCGGGTATCGATCGGTTCTAAAGATGTGCGGGTATCGGGTTCCGGTCGGGTCGGGTTTCCAACCCTACTAGTCTCAACTTCATCACTTTCACCACTTAACGCTTTTCCATCACTTGACATCTGTTGGAATTGGCACCTGCAGCGGCGCAGCGCCGGATACACGGCAGCCTCCATGACGGTCACCATGGCCAGGATGAAAACGGCGTTGAGTACAGACATCTGGGAACGGATTCATTTGGCCCGACACGCTCTCATGTGTCGGGCTGCCCGACTCATTTTCAGGATCGGGCAGCGTAAACTTGAAAATACCTTATCAGACAGTATCATTTAAAGGGGATGTTTACACCGGAGGGTTACTCAATCGCAGAACTATTTCCAAATCTACGGTAGCATTAGTCGGGCTGCCCGACAACCCCAAAATCGGGCAATTAAACCAAACCTCCCACCTGATCGGGCAGTACCATGAGTTTGCCCACCCTGCCATCCATGCGCCTAGCTTGTAGCACCCAAGTGCTGCCGGTCTGATCAAATAGCGCCCAAAACATCACCACTGGCGAGTAGAGCAGCATGATGGATAGCTGGGACCAATTCCACATGTGGACAAGTGTGTCGAGAAGTGGTAAGTGGTAAGTGTTTTGTGAGTGGTAAGTAACGATGGGAAGCGCTCCGAAAGTGTTGCGGTTTTTAAGCGTTTTTTATAATGGCTTTTCGAATTTTGATTTTTTTGTCCTTTAGGTTGTTGCATTATAAATAGAATTTTTCTGGTAAATTTTGAATACACGAGCTGTTTTGCGGCCCAACGAGCTGTTGTCGCAGACACATTCGCACAATTTTTATTTTATTGCCACTTATATCCGCGTGAAATTGAATAGCAAAGTGGTTGACGTTTTGAATAGTGGTACCGCATTTTATTCATGCACATTTAGGCATTTCAAGCAAAACTACCGAAAAAACTCGACCACACTTTTCAAATGTCCGAATTTTCAAATTTTTCCAAAAAAATCACAACAATTTTTAAGTGTCCTTTTCTCGAAAAGTCCAGAAAAGTCCAAGTAAAAAAAGTCAAAAGCGTGAGAAAGTCAAACTGAATTTGTGAGTGAAAGTGATACTTTTCACTTTACCTACCTATCAGTTTGCTTATCACTTACCATTTTTCTTATCACTTGTCTACTTGAGGAATAGCCACCAGGCCGCGCACAGCTGAGATGAACTGCTCGTCGTATTTGTCGCCTGTGGGATTTTTCGAACGAGTATAAATATAAATTGGTGCACTGTTTTTGCATTTTTGCTTTTGATGGATTTTTTACAGAACTTTTCAGAAGAACTTTTTACAAGTCAAAGATTTCTCTTCAGCAAAAATTTAAACCCACCTGGTAAAGGTCGATAAAAAATATAAAAAAATTCACATCTGAAGTGTCCTCCAAGTGCCCCAAACCCATGAACTTCACGAAGCCCAAACGAACGTGCGTAATCTAGAAAGTTTTCGGGCTTGGGGTGCACGTCCTTGGTGAACATCTTGCGGTAGAGCGCGTGCCAGATGCACTTGGCGCTGCGCACGATGGCGCCCCCTGAGAACGGGCGCCAGTTCCGCAAGTGGAGAAGTGAAGTGAGAAGTGAAATGAGAAGTGAAATGAGAAGTGAAATGAGAAGTGAAATGAGAAGTGAAATGAGAAGTGAAATGAGAAGTGAAATGAGAAGTGAAATGAGAAGTGAAAAGCGAAGTGAAAAGAAAAAGAAAAAAAGAAAAAGAAAAACGCAAAGGATGAATTCTGACTTAGACAGCATTGTTTCTGATTCAGGTGGCGATTCCCCAAGTGGAAAAGTTAAGAGTGAAAAGTTAAGAGTTGAGTAAAATCATAAATGATAAGTTAAGAGTAAAGTTAACAGTTAAGAGTTGAGTAAAATCATTTGTCGTTTTATTCAACTCTTAACTCTTAACTTTACTCATAACTTGTCATTTGTCATTTTACTCAACCCTTAAGTTTACTCTTAACTTTTTCCACTTGCGGAACTGGCCCCTGATTGTGCTGCGTACTCACCACTTCAGCACACCACCGGAATTTGGGAAACTCAGAAAACTCTTTTGAACACGTTGTGTTTTTTACCCAATGAGGAGTCTGTCAACTACTGTCGACAGCGATCAAAAATGCTTCATTGGAGGTTAAAGAGAAACGTTAAAGGCACCCTAAGTTTACATTAAATTTGATATGTTTGAGAGAGATTGGCCAGAAGAAGGAAAAAATGGGTAAATACGTATACTCCAGCGACATTGCACCTTACAATGAAATCTACCATATCCCATCTGAATAAAAGAACAAACATAAAAATTTTCTCATTAATAAATCTATCACATTGCTTCTACTTTGGTTGAATTTGGTGCACTTTTTCACGTGACCTTATTCATCAAAATATGGTATCATTCATTGTAAGGCAATCTGTCTGTACAGTCTATACACTAAGTGACAGAGATTGCCCCCTTCACTCACCACACCACTTCACAATGAATCAAACCCTCACACACATCTCAATAATTCACACTTAGCATTGAAAAATCCCCGGGAGATTTATTTTTTTCTGAATAAAATTATGGGAGACTTTTTATATTTACCGTATTTCCTCGAAATACCCCCCGGGGTAATTGTTTCATAGTGCTCCCGAGGGGGGGGGGGTTAAACGAGGGGGGGGGTATTTCGAGGGGGGGGGGGGCGGGTATTTCGAGGAAATACGGTATATATTTTCCAGGATTTTCCAGATTTGATGATAATTTTATTTGGTTTTCGTTTCTTTTGAATAGATATTCTGAGGTTTTTGGAACTATTGAAAAATATGAAAATATTGCATTTACCGTATTTCTTCTAATAAACACCTTCCCGGACAAGTTCACCACCCATTTTTTTATTTCACTTCGAACGCAATATCTCCGTCCATGGGGGTGTTATAAGGCTGAAACTTTGTATATATAAAGTTGTAAGACCCCCTTACTCCCCAACAATGGGGGGAGGTGCGGCGACTCACTACAGGGTGGGTTGCCCTATATGCAACAATTTTTGTGGCGTTTTTGGTGTCCCAAGCAAGTTCACCACCCACTTGATTAGCTACACGTTGAAGGCTATATCTCCAGCTGTGAGGGCGGTAGAAAGCTGAAATTTGGGGGATGTCTTGCCAACAACCCCCCTCTCAATACACCAGTGGGGCGGCTGCCAACGACCCACTAAAGCATGGGTCACTGCATATAAAGTTGATAATTTTTTTAAGAACAGCCCAAGTGTCAGAAACAAGCTCGCCACCCAACTGCATTACAAAAAAATGTTGTGAGAACATACCTGATATAAAATTGAATCAGATTTGAACCCTAGTTCTGCTCATAAATTTTTTTTCAGTAGGGCACCCACCCTGTCCCATAAACAGCAGACTGAAAATTTCACTTTAAACCAATTTTTTGTGTAACACTTAAAAAGTTGGTTTACAAAGTTCACTAGGGGAGGGTCTAAGGTTCAAAGTTATGTAAACAACATAACCTCTAAAATGCTTCCATAAGGAAATTTATTTGGGGTGAATGAAAAAGTGAAAATTGTGTCAAATTTTGTTCCTGAAATGACATCATTTTGACATCATAGAATTCACCCCAAGTGAATTTCCTTATGGAGGCATTTTAGAGGTTATGTTGTTTACATAACTTTGAACCTTAGACCATTCTCTAGTGAACTTTGTAAACCAACTTTGCAAGTGTGAAACAAAAAAATTGTTTAAAGTGAAATTTTCATTCTACGGTTTATGGGACAGGGAGGATGCCCTACTGAAAAAAATTTTTTTTGGCTGAAATAGTGTTCCAACCCAATTCAGTTTTATATTAGGTATGTTGTTGCAACATTTTTTCAATGCAGCTGGGTGATAAACTTGTTTTGGGACACTTGGGCTGTTTTTAGAAAATGGTCAACTTCATATGCAGTGACCCATGCTTTAGTGGGTCGTTGGCAGCCGCCCCACTGGTGTATTGTGAGGGGGGTTGTTGGCAAGACATCCCCCAAATTTCAGCTTTATACCGCCATCACAGCTGGAGATATGGTTCTCGTAGTGTAGCCAATCAAGTGGGTGGTGAACTTGTTTGGGACACCAAAAACGCCAAAAAAATTGTTGCATATAGGGCGACCCATCCTGTAGTGAGTCGCCGCACCTCCCCCATTGTTGGGGAGTAGAGGGGTCTTACAACTTTATATATTCAAAGTTTCAGCTTTATAACACCCCCATGGACGGAGATATTGCATTCGAAGTGAAATAGAAAAATGGGTGGTGAACTTGTCCGGGAAGGTGTTTAGAACGGCATACCTCCCCAATCGAACGGCACCTCCAATCGAACGGCGGGTAAAAAAGTTGACGAAAAAAATAGAACGGCACTCTTCTATTAGGAGAAATACGGTAATAAATTTTATGTCTCTTCTCAGAGGTTTGTTTACCTTTATTTTTCCCGATATTTCTGAAATTACATTCACTTACCCTTCAATATCACTTCAAAATCACCCATTTTCCAGCACTACTCACACTTCCCAACCAACCTTTGCTCGGCGGAGTGATCTTATAAAATGGGCAGCCTGCCAAAAACAGGAGCAAAGCGGCGAGCATGAGCATGCCGGGCACGCCGAACGCGAGCGGGTAGCATTGCTGCTGGCCGAAGCAGCCCACGTGAGACCGCAGCAGCGGCGTCAGCAACACGCCCACTAGCGAGCCTGGCCAGGGGTGGGCAAGTAAAATATTTATGTGGATGTTGGTAACAGTAAAGTGCCCTGTGAAGTGGCGTGTTAAGTGTCAAGTGTCATGTGAAGTGTCAAAAGAAATAAGTAAGAAAATGATTTATTACTGAACTTTTGACATTTTGAGTGACATTTGACAAATTTGTATAATACTTTGCATGACATTTGAGACTTTACATGACACTGGGTGCTGGAGGTGCAGGCGACACCTGAAAAATTAATAATATCATGCCTAAAAGCGGTAGGAACAATTATTCGAGGAAGGATTATCTGTCCCCACTCGTCTAACAGCGGAAAAATTTTCTAGAGGGGTAGGGTGTCAACTTTCTGTTTTCCGTTTCCGCAAGCAAATTTTTTCCGTTTCCGTTTCCGTTTTCCGGTTGCTAAATTTGTTTTCCGTTTCCGTTTCCGTTTTTCCGGCTCATTTTCCATTTTCCGGCTAAAGTTTCAGTTTTTCCGCCTTTTTCCGTTTTCCGGTTCAATAGTCTGTTTTTCCAACTTTTTTTGCACTTTCCAACTGAATTTTTTGTTTTCTGTTTCAGCCAAACTGGTAAGCTGGCATGCAGGCTCTCAATTATGTGAATTTTTCCCATTTTTAGCAAAATTTCTGTAAATTTTTTTATTTCTGAATGAATTTCTGCAAATTTTTTTCCATTTCCGGCAAAATTTCAGCAAATTTTTTTCCGTTTCCGGCATATATTTTGCAAATTTTTCCGTTTCCATTTCCGTTTTACGGCCTTTCATTTTTCCGTTTTCCGGCAAGTGCAAAATTTTTTCCGTTTCCGTTTTCCGGCAAGTGCAAATTTTTTTCCGTTTCCGTTTTCCGCCAAAAAGTTTTTGTTGACACCCTATAGAGGGGGTATTATTCAAGAAGGAAAAAAATTCAAGGCAGGGTGAATTTTTCAAACAAGTACGGTATACAATAAATTCACCTGCATTTATAGCAAAGTAGAAAAAGCTGAAAAACTGCTCGCGCTCGTGCCTCAAATGCGAGCCGAACTGGTCGGCTGCGAAGGCGGACACGCACGGCTTGATGCCGCCCGTCGCGAATGCGATCGTGAACAGGGGAGGAATTAAATTGACCCGACGTGTTTTGTCGGGCAGCCCGATTCATTTGTCGGGTGGACAAGCTCGCTCAACACTTGGTTTGTCACTATTAGCATTCGAAAAATCTCGAGAAATTTAAAGATTGTTTTAACTTCAGAAGATCTCAAAAATCTAATATTTATTTATATTTCCTCCAGGTTCTTCCAGAGAGATTTAATCATTTCTGAGAACAAAACATAAAAAATATTTAATTTATATTTATAAATATTCTAGATGAATATCTAAATAAATATTTAGAAATTCTCTGCGTTTTTTCAGAGAGAGATTTTATTTTTTTGAGAGATTTTCTAAGATTATATTTTCTGAAAATCACAAATATTTGGAACGCTAATCACTAATCATTTGAGAAGCTGAGAAATGACCTCAAGTCCAGAAATCGAACCCAACAGGACATAACTTCCCACCCAATTTCCTACTAATCGGGATACCCGACAAAAAAGTCGGGCAAATTACATCCCATCACAGGCCGGCGAAATCAAAAGTGGCGCGCACGACGGTGGACAGGGACGGCACGGCGCCCAGCGAAATGAAACCGTGGCCCAGCACGTACACCACGCTCACGTACAGAATCACCTGCGGCGACCCGGGGCACTTTTTTCAAAATTTGAAAAACAAGTTTTTTCGAAAAAAATAAAAATTGCAAAGTAAACTCGGTGACTTATCGCTATTTATCGGGTGGGCGCGCCAGCGCCATCCCTCGCTGCCGAGGGAGGGCGCATATAATCTTGGACCAGGGGGCAATCCCAAGCCCTGTAAAGTGTTAAGTAAAGTGTCAAATGTAAAGTCAAATGCAAAGTAAAGTGTCAAGCAAAACAAAAAAGAAAAGATTTTATTACTGAATTTTGCATGACAATTGACACTTCACTTTGCATTTGACTTTACATTTGACACTTTTCTTTGCATTTGACTTTACATTTGACACTTTACTTTACACTTTACAGGGCTTGGGATCGCCACCAGTTAGATAGAGTAGTATTTATGTCTAAATTCGAATTTTACCGGACGCATTCTTTTTCTTTTATAGTTGATTGATCATTTGATCCGGTCCGATTTTTAAGCAGAAAAAATACTTCAGATTTCTTGGGCCAGTGCCAATTTTCCGCTGCGCAGTGTGTTTGGGGCTTTGCATTTGTGCATTGCGGAACATTTTTGAACATCGTACGTCGGCTTTGCAGCAAGATTTGAATTGGAATCGGAACCAGTTGACATTTGGTGACGTTGTCAACTAATGTGTAGGGCTTTTATTCATATCGTTTCACCCTGAACAATAAATGTGTAGGGCTAATCTAGCTATAAATCACTCGAATTTACTCAAATTCATTTGTCATCAAAATGATAACCATAAAAACAAACCTTGAAGCGTCCCAGAAAATCGTCTGCTAAAATGGACCCAATGAGAGGCGTCAAATATGCGACAGCCACGAAGCAATGATAGGTCATTTTCGCGCTGGACTCGGCCATGTTGTGCTCGTTGATCAGGTGCGAAGTTTAATTTGCCCGACACGATTTTGTCGGGCAGCCCGACTGATTGTATTTAGAACAGATACTTGACTGCGGCCACAAAAATGTCATGTGGCTTTGATTAACAACAGCCTTAATTGATTGACACTAAATACACTTTACAGTTTACAGGGTTCGAGACTGCTCCGAGTGAGGAATGACTTGGGAAAAATATGTACATCCCAGAATAACAACTCTGGGTGCCCGAAAAAACGTTTTTAGAATCGGGCTGTCCGAAGAAAACCCGTGTCGGGCCAATTAAATCCCGTCCCAGGTAAAGCATGAGCACGGCGCGCATGCCGTAGAAGCTGAAGCGCTCGCAGAACTCGTTGCCGAGCATGAAGAACACGGACTTGGGGTAGCGCCGCAGCAGCGCCAACGCGGACGCGCTGCCCGCCCACACGCTGCGCTGTAAAACGATACCATTGACAAATACCCTGGTGGCAGTCCCGCGTCCGGTAAAGTGTCATGTCAAGTGTCAAATATCATGTGAAATGTCAATTAAAGAATTATTTTTTAATACTGAACTTCTTGACATTTCGCAAATGACAATTGACAAGTTTGTATGGTATTGTCCATGACACCTTTGCTTCCACTTTCCAAGGTGCGGGACTTACACGTGGCCTCACCGTGTATTTATATCACGAACCCAAACACTTACCCGTCTACTAGTATTGGATCCCTTCCTCGCCTTACTGTCCACCGCGGGCACGTGCAACAGCTGCGGCCGCGAGCCGCCCTCATCAGCTGCAGTGTCGGGCTTGTCGGGCGCGTCGTCGATGAACTCCGTCGGCCGCTTGTCCATCAGCGCGACGGTCTCGTCGGGCTCGTGCGCGCCCACCAAAAGGGTTGGAGGCCCGGCGGCGGCGTGCCGTCGCGGCGCCGGGCTCCCGTGAACTGAGAGTGGGTCAACTGGGGTTCTGGGGCGCCCATCGCTTGCGGCCACGTCCAAGAATATGTCAACTGTTTATTTGATCTTAGAAAACGTTCAGCTATCTACAGAAAACAGGTACTTCCGGTTACTACACCTGTCATCCACTAGCTTCACTCATTTTTCATTTAAATTAGTTTGCAGATCAAATTGCGGAAATTTGCTCTGTGCAGGGCTCACCTTCCGTCATGGCTACTAGTCCCAGTGCTTCTTTCTAGCTTCAGTCGGGTTCAAGTGCAGTCGGGTTCAAGTGCAGTCGGGCTCAAGTGCAGTCGGGTTCAAGTGCAGTCGGGCTCAAGTGCAGTCGGGCTCAGGTGCGGTATTGCTGGACATTTGCCCGCGGCCGCCGCACAAAAGTGCCCACAACATGGTGATGCATCATAATTACGCGGTGCACCGGAACTTATCCAGCCGTCTGATTCAAAGTGGCGGCATGTATTTTTTATGCCCGCTACGTTTATTTATATGGCATGCAAAAAAGAGAATGAAGAATGACAGAACTGCAGTTGATTACATCGAATTGTGAAAAAACTGGAAAGTGCTCAAATCCGAACCCTGTTAAGTGACAAATCTAAGACTAAGTTTCAGTGATAAGTGACGGTGACGGCGACGGCGCAATTTTTTTATAATAAAGTATTCAGAGTGCGTTCAAACCGAGTAAAAGGTGACGCTGTACCGAATCGGTAACAGATTATTACAGTTTTTGGAGCCGCATCGCGCATTTAGTAGATCCAGACGCCATCAAACTTATTCTACGTTTACAACAAAAGCAGCTTTGCATAGTTATATCGAGTGAGCAGCTTTTGCAACTTACACCTGCGCTAAGGCGTCGTCCATGCGTGAAATGCTCAGTCAAACAATGCAGACTAGCGACGGACGACAGACCGCCCCTCCCATTTTGATGCGAAATTCAATTGACCCGACAAGTTTTTGTCGGGCAGCCCGATTTATCGTAAAAGTCACACCAATGTATACGTTCCTGATCGACGTCAATCACCTCACAATTTCCGATGCACACTAAATCGGGCTGCCCGACAAAAACGTGTCGGGTCGACTACAATGCCCGACGGGCGCGGCGGCACGCAACGGGAACCGGCGGCGAGCCGCTGTAAACGGAAGAGCGGAATGATGCAGACGACACGCGAACGCGGCGGCGCTCAAATGTGGCGCCACGCGACCAAACTTCCGCCGCCGGCAATCAAAATCAAACGATTGGACATTTTTGCGTGCGCACCCGTAACATTAACTGGGGCACTTGGCTAGATTTTAATTGACAGAAACTATTTTTAAACATTTACATGAACTCAGGGTTACGAGGATATCGCTTTTCGATACCGACATTGTACGATACCTGCGAACACTAGTTTTCAACCAAACTTTCGTTAACTCATAATTCACCTTTGAACGAATTTGAGTTTTCTAGAATGAGTTCTCCGTCAAACGCAGTTGCCGGATTTCAAAGGAACTCATTTTATAAAACTCCCGTCGAAAGCCGACTTACACGAGTTTTCGAAATTACAGTTTAGAACTACCTAGTGTGGGCGCTTTAAGCCAAAAATGCCGTAACTACATCAGACACGCCACCCTCTGTTTGAGATTGTTTTTTCGATTTTGATATATTTACCGTATTACCTCGAAATATCCCCATGGGGGTTTATTATTTCGCCAGCAAAATTTGAGGGGGGGGTTAATTCGAAGGGGTGTCTATTCGGGGGGGGGGGGTTATTATTTCGTTAGAAATTTTCGTAAATATCATAGTAAATAGTAGGCATTTGCGTACCCAAAACAGGTAATAAATGTGTCCAAACAGGATATATTTGGACATAAAAACGTAGATAGCTACACAAACTAGTCTATGTGTTTAGCTGCAATGCAAATTAGCAGTAATAGGTAAATACATCATGTACATTGCATACCTGATGTACATCATTGCTGAGGGGGGGGGCTTATTATTTCCCCAGCCCATTTTGAGGGGGTTAATTCGAGGGGGGTGTTAATTAAAAGGGGGATAATTCGAGGTAATATGGTAATATTACAAAATGTTTGGTATTCGATATCGATTTGACACGTGCTCCATGCGCCGGATTATTTGATTCGACTTAAAACCTAATTCCACCATATTGTCCAAAGATGCATACAGAGTCATCTATCTGCCATATAGTGATGGAATGGCGCCATTCGACATGGGCGCTTGGCGCCCCTTTTCTGTGGCGCCATGGCGCCTGGCGCCCTTTTTTCTGGCGCTTTTCCATCACTATTGTCATTTATCGTTTCCCTATAAGAAGACTTTAAAATTTTCGGGTTGAAAAACGGTTGACAAATGGCCAGAAATATGACAACCCAGGTCCAACAAAACAAAAAAATTTATTACTGACATTTTGATTTAACAAAATTGAAAAAAATTTGTATTCATTTGACACTTGATTTTACACTTTACATAGTGCGGACACCCAAAATTTTTGCATTTTTCAGTCACCCTTGCATTGAAAAAATCGTCAATTTTTTGAAAATATAATAAAATGGAATCTCAGAATATCTCACGAGAAAAAAAAATTAAATCTCTCCCAAAAAAACCTGGAAAAAATATAAATAAATATAAATAGGTATCAGAATTTGAGATTTTCTGAAAATCTTTCGTAAAGAAAATATAATTAAATCTCTCTAGAAAATCGTGAAAAATATAGATCTCAGAAAATCTTATATTTTCTGAGATTTTATAATATAAATCTCCCAGATTTTTTCCATGCTGGTCACTCTTAGGTGAGCGGGTTGTGGAATTGTAGAAAGATGTTAGCTCAACCAGAGTTGTTAAAAGTATAGAAATTTTCAAAGTAAACGTAAAAGAAGTTTTTTATTTTTACTCATCCCAGAGTACAGAAAACGTAAAGTAAACATCAACTTAAAAGCATTTTTACTCAGGGAAAACGTAAAAGCGAGAATTGTTTTCAATTTTGTACGTAAAAATGAGTAAAAAAGAAAGCGAGAGTCGTTGCTTGCCCTATCTATCGCAACTTCTATATGTCCGCTGCCATTTTTGCAGACGTTTCAATTCGTTTGAGAGGTTTTTGCTCTTTAAGCACAAAAACATTTTTCTTAATTACTTTTTCTGAACTCGCATACTTCCGAAAAGTACGTGATAAGTGAGTAAAATATCCGGGTTTTTTTCCGAGGGAAACGTAAACGTATTTACGCAGTACTCGAGTATACGTATTTATCGAGTAAACGTAAATACGTTTTAACAACAAGGACAAGAAACATATCATAGGTATACACATTTGAGCATTTTGACCGGGCCGTTTTCCGAGTTATGACTGGGGTTCAAACGGGATTGACTTTTCGGGATCGGGATTGTTTTTTGAGATTTTGGGATCGGGATTGGCCTTTCGGGATCGGGATTGGCTTTTTGAGATTTCGGGATTGGGATTGAGGTTTCGGGATCGGGACCACAAAATCCCGAAATTTCTCCCGAAATCCCGGATCCCGTTTGAACCCTAGTTATGACTTCGTCCGAGCTTCTTGGCTTCTGAAATATTACCCCCAGTGAACATAAATATGGCGAGGCTTGGTAAATACAAATTTGACCGCATGCAATCAATGCAAATTCATTGTACACAACTCGAAAAATAACTGACAACAATTAATAATCACATCAACTCTATGCAAAAACAGAGTAAAACGGGGGGGGGGGGCAATTCAGCAAATGGACGGATGTAAAGAAAAGTGGTGAATGAGTGACCAAAGGGTAGTCAAGCGAAAAGTAGCCATTTTAAGTGTTTTTGGCAATAAACTTGTCACTTTCCACTTTTTCTGTCACTTTTCCACTTACGGAATAGAATACCGTATTATCTCGAATTATCCCCCCCTTGAATTAACCCCCCCCTCGTATTAACCCCATCAAAATGGGCTGGGGAAATAATAACCCCCCTCGAAATACCCCCCCTCTCCGAAATGATGTACATCATGTATGCAATGTACATGATGTATTGATTACTACTTATTTGCATCGCAGCTACACTTATACGCTCATTTGAGTACAGATGTACATCTATAGCCCCAATATAACCTATTTTCTCACATTTATTACTGTTTTCGTGTAAGAAAAAGCGTATTCTTTACTATGAATATCACGAAAATTTCTGACGAAATAATAAAAAACCCCCTTGAATTAACCCCCCCCCCCAACCCTCAAATTTTGCTGGCGAAACAATGAACCCCCATGGGGGTATTTCGAGGTAATACGGTAGGTAACGCGATAGAAAATTTGTAAATATACGTAATGTAGGCTTCAATTTTTTTAAACATAGTGAGTCTACATGAACACACAGCAACCAAGAAACAATTTGATGTATTTATGTACGCAACAAAAGATACATGTGTAGTGAATATTATTATTTATGTATAACAAAAATATGTGAAGGTGTAGGCTGTTTGATTATAAACATAACATCCAAGTCCAGATGTACAAACCAGACAGTATTATACAAAAAATAACATAATTCGACTGGAGCGAATCTTTTCATTGTCAATAAGTCTATTTTGTCGAAATTTACATACCTAATACACCTATGTTCGGTCATATTTTGTTATTGTTCAAACTTTCCGACCTCGATATAATTTTGAAAATAGTAAGAAACTCGATAGGATTATATATGGTCCAAACTAAAAACAAAAATGGTGCAAATCACCAGAAAGAAAAAAAACAGTTACGCACATACAAATTCTCCCAGATAAATCAAGCGCAGAAATTATACGACGGCATCACGTATTGTAGTTCGTGGTTTTGTAGTTATTTCGATTTGCACGGATTTAAATGAAATCCACGTGCCAGTAATAAATATATATGCTAAATCAAGTGTCAAATAGTATTTATGAATTTGTCAATCAAAATAAAAAAGGTTTAATCACGAAACATTTTTTTCCTCTGGTGCCGGGCAAATGTGCCAGAAAAGCGTAACAAAGCGTAATGATATTTATCGAAAACGTAAGTGTAAATCCCGGGTATTTCGGGTAAACTAGAATTTTTTTTCGCAACTGTGTCCCCACGAACTACCGTTAAACGACACGAGAAAAATGAACACTGCAAAAAAACTACACATTATAATGCGTTAAAGAGGCAAAATAGGCAAAAATAATAAAAAAAGAAATCGCCACTACCGGTGATAAAGGTCTAAACTGAAACCAGTAATGCAGACGTACGATAACCAAATTTCCTAATCCAATAATTTTGGCGGAACTGGGGTTCAGTAAGTGGATTTGACGATCTAAGTTGGAGGGCATAGAAAGGGGGTCGATAGAGTGCAAAAAATGCACTACCACTGGCGGGAATAGAACCCGCGTATCCCGGACTAAGCACGGGAAATGAATTGGATACTGGTAGTGTAGATATTCGGTAATTATGGGGGGCATTATAGTACAGATCATTGCAGATTATATTCACCGCGGAAGGTGGAAAAAAAACATTAGAAAACAACAACTGAAGGCAGTCCTCTACTGAACCCCTGAACATAACAAAATGCGCGCTCAGTGTAACACAGCCGGTGTGTTTCAAGAAATAGGGGAAAAATAGGGTATTTATATAGCATCTACCAATTTAAATATGAATAACAATAGAATCGCGGGTCGGATCTTCACGAAAACTTGGCCAGCTGCCAGCGTCGCTTCAACGTTTACGTCTGCGAGCACAAATATTAAATACAATTCAGGTGACAAAATTGATAAAATTTACCTTGCCCGACAAGTTTTTAGTTTACAATAAAACACAAATGAGGCGTCCACTTTTGAAAGTTGCCTAGAATCATCAACAATTCGTTTCGCCAAATTTTCACCACTTTCCATATTTGACGTCATTTTTTCGTTTATAAGGTGTGACATTCCGACACTTTTGACAAAATTGCAATGAACGGACAAAAAGCCGAAAGTCCAGTCAAAATTGGCCAAGACAGTCGACGAGTCCTTTGTGAACACTGAATACAAATTGCCGAAAAGTTAGCAAATTGGCCCCACACACGCTAGTTGACATCGACACCAAATGTCAACTGGTTTCATTCCCAATTCAAAGATTGCATTTGAACGTCGTTCGTCCACTAGTCAGGAAGCTTTGAATCGGGATCGGCACCAGTTGACATTTGGTGTCGATGTCAACTAGCGTGTGGGGGCCCATTGCCCTATGGCTCTATGACCGATCCCACATAAATAGAAGCGGCCGCGCGACGAACCTAGCTCGCACAAACTTGCGCGCGGTGGCGACTGCGGCCGTGCCGCTGGCCGGCGCCGCCTGGAACATGTTCGGCGACGAGGACGAGCCCGCCAGGGGGCAGTCCCAGACCCTGCAAAATGCCCTGCAAAATGTCTAATGTCACGCAAAGTGTCAAAAGTCACGTAAAATGCCCTGCAAAATGGCAACCGAGTTGCCATTTTGCAGGGCATTTTACGTGACTTTTGACACTTTGCGTGACATTTGACATTTTCCAGGGCATTTTACAGGATCTAGGACTGGCACCAGGCCGCCCGGCGCCGCCGCCCCGCCGCCCAGTGCGCCGCTGAAAGTGCAGTTTAGGCGACATGTTTATACGGCTGGCAAGCAATGGAGAAAAATCGATGCACGGCTCTCCAAAATTTTTACCCTCGGGGGTTGGATAGAGAGCAAATCGCTCCCCCGGAGGGTTAGATAGCTGAAAAACTTTGTTTGGGGATCGGTTGGGGGGGGTTCAATATACAGGGGTGGGCATCTTCAGTTACCGCTGGAAAAACGCGATAGCTTGAGCTACAGTTGAGCTATCACAATGAAATTGTAACACAATAGAGTAGACTCCATAGGACACCTATGCTGAAGTTTGCAACCCAAACGGCCACAGTTTGGAGGAGTTGTGGAACACACAGTTTTTAGTGTAATTTTGTGACTTCACCCCCCTTATCTCGGGACTGGGGGACTATTCGAGTAAAAAAAGAATTTGGTAGTAGGCGCGACCACAACATACTCAAAGGGCATCAAAATCGGCCGATGTACGACAGAATGGGACGACACCAACGACCGATGCCCCCCCCCCCTCAAATGCCACCCTCGATTTATCCTATGGGTGACGCCAAGTCACAAAATTACACTAAAAATCGTGTGTTCCACAACTCACCCAAAATGTGGCCGTTTGGGTTGCAAACTTCAGAATAGGTGTCCTATGGAGTCTACTCCATTGTGTTAAAATTTCATTCTGATAGCTCAACCGTAGCTCAATCTATCGCATTTTCCCAGCGGTAACTGAAGATGCCCACCCCTGTATTTATAGGCGATTTCAACGTGTGGAAGGAAGAGAAGATAGAACCATCCCGATTGGAGACACCTGTATCGATGTAATTGTGATAGTAATTTCATGATATTTATTTTTGGTTTTATTATTATGGAATACCGTAAATTTCATTGTAAACCGTCAGTAGACAAAAGTTTTTCACATTGATATCTGGCCTTTTTTAAAATTGTTTTAGAATTTATGAATTATTTTTGCCTTCGGATTTCAACTTTTCGTTTTCAAAAAATGCGATAACAACCGAAATATCATCAACCAGAAATGCACAAACATTTTGCCACACAAACTAACGCCACTAATTAAAAAAACTGGCCCTCACATTAAACTTAAAAATAAAACAATAAAAACATTATCCAAAAAACCGACCCAAACTGAAACAAGGACTTGGTCGCGTCGGCGGCGGGCGTGGGGAACGCGAATCCAGTCTGTTTGGGCGCTTCGAATGAAGTCGTCGCAGCGGCGGCTGGAGCTGCGCCGCCGAAATTGAAGCCGCCTTTGGACGGGTCTGAGTGGGACGGCTTATTATGGGCTTGGGGGGGGGCGGCTCAGCCAGAGAAGAACCATCGAAGACCAATTACAACATACACGATTGCATCACAGACTGCTCAGCTGTCTGACTTAAATATCGATTCCGTACCAAAATTCACTAAAAACGCCAGTTCTTGCACGTTGTCACTGCAAAATCGATGGTTCTTCGACATTATTACTAGTGATGGAAAAGCGCCAGGAAAAATGGCGCCAGGCGCCAATGGCGCCATCTGAAAAAATGGCGCCGGGCGCCAAAGGGTGCCAGAAACAATGGCGCCAGGCGCCAAAAGGGCGCCAACAAAAACATTCACTCTATCAGCCTGTTTATCATCATGTAAGCATTTATAGAAGAGCTTACCTATTTACATTGCAGCTACAAATATACTAGTTTGTGTAGATATCTACGTTTGTATGTCGAAATATATCCTGTTTGGACACATTTATTACCTGTTTTGGGTACGCAAATGCCTACTATTTACTACGATTCTTACGAAAATTTCTGACGAAATAATAATAAAAAACCCTCGAATAACCCCCCCCCCCTCAAATTTAGCTGGCGAAATAATAAACCCCCATGGGGTATTACGAGGTAATACGGTAGGTATATGAAGATTTGCAGTTTTGTCAAACCCAAACTTGCAACGCTGGCAAAAAATTACAAAGGTGAATGTGTTAAATATCACCTAAATGACATCATTGAACAGAAAAGGCAGTTGGATACAACCGAATATGACCGTTCATCCCGGCATCTTGGCGCCATTTGCGCCATCCAAAACAATGGCGCCCTTTGGCGCCATTAAAGGGCGCCAGCGCCATGGCGCCATTCCATCACTAATTATTACCTATTTTTAATATGTATGTCTAGCTATAAATATATTCATATCTTTGCCGTATTTGTAAAAAATGGCAACTTATCAGAAGAAATATTGTAGCATCAGAAACTTGAAGCATCATAAATACCTAATCAAGACCTAGAAAGTCTTGCAAACACAAATGTTTATCGCATTTTGCTTATTTTCATTTTTGTTATTTTGCCCCAAATTTACCAAAGTATTCCTATTTATCACCCGAAGTGCATCCAGCTACCCGATTATGTATTAAAGCTATCCAAAATTTACCAAATCCAAAATTAGCACACAAAAAACCGACCATTAGCAGCGGAGCCAAACCCAAATCCGCTCTGCGCCGCTTGAGGCTGCGCGGCAGCTGCCGCCCCGGCGCCAAAAGCGAACGCGCTGGGCGCGGCCGCCTGCGCGGCTGCGCCGAAATTGAACCCGCCGCCGGTGCCGCTGGACACGGACGTGGTGGCGGCGGGCGCGCCGAACAGCAAGTTGCCGCCCGTCGCCGCCGCAGTGGTCTTGGGCGCCGACGCGGACCCGTTGGTGAGAGTGGCGCCCGCGCCGAAGATGTTTGCTGCGGTGGTACTTCAGCCATGTGGGAAGTTCGAAAAAGTCCATTTTTGAGCGAATTTTTAAAAATAAACTTTCGATGTTCGTATTAAGAGACAACATTTCTGAAAAATATCCGGTAAAAAGGGAGGAAATGATCGCAGAAGAATAAGAACGACGTGTTAGTCCGGTGCCACTGTCCCTCACACTTCATTGCAAAGTCCCTGTTTTCGTTGACATCGGAAAAATTCGGGAACGAATTTGTCAATTTTAAACGCAATTTTAAATTTTTTTCAAGAAATTTAAAGACAATTCAAAAACATTCTTAATCAGAAAACTCAAACATTGGCCGAATTAAATGTCACCGAATTTTAATTCAAGTTTATTTTATTTCGATATTACACGATTATTTAAATAAACTTAAGTATTATTTAAGTAAATCTCATCAGATTTTTTTCACGCACCATTTTGCGACGGCGCTTTGGCCAGAGCGGCGCCAAAAGCGAACGGCGAGGCGGCGGCAGGTGCCGCTGCGCTGGTGGTCACCGCCGCCTGCCCGAATGCTGGCGCAGCGGTGGTCTGCACCTGAAGCATCACATTGAAATACATGTCATGTAAAATTATAAGGCGCCAGAGTGCATTCGAAAATGCATCGAGAATGACTGAAATTTGAGATGGACGGCTGAAAAACGGAAAAAGTATTTGGGATATATAGTTTTTGAATCGGAAACCTTGCATAACTTGTATCGTTTTTCCTTGTATCAAGGGTAGGAAAAGGGGGAAGGGGTTTACCACCAAACCACCTAGCTATCTATCGATCCCGGAGGCCGCTCAGTTATCTATCTATCCCGCACGCAAAATTTTGGGCTACTCCCTTTTCGGGCGATTTTCCTCCCTTTTTCTTCCTTATACACCTTGAATTAGGGTTGGCCGATGTTTTGTTTTAAACGTTTTTTTTTATTTAAAAAAACGTTTTTTTATTTAAAAAAAACATGACGTCCGAAATGTTTTTTTTTAATAAAAACATCGGCCGAAATTTTTAGTACTAAGCACTAGGTATTTTGCAATTTTTTTGCGTGCAAGCGCGCAATTTCACACACAAATTGACATTTGTGGTTGTTTTCATTGGTTTTGTGGCATTTTTAGTATCAAAGTATCCATTTCTATGTGCTACCATGGGTTAATAAGCCGTCATATGTTGCTGTAGTACATAATATTGAGGTAATGTGCTTCCATGTACCTCCACAGTGTGTAACTTCACTCCCAAAGTAACAACCTCCTTTTATAACCTTGTTTGATCACTATTCCGTGCCAAACTTTACCTGAAGTCACAAACATTTGACTATAAGGCGATATACGAACGATATGTTGACGAAAAATGGATATTTTTGACACAAATCACCACTTATAATGCTATCCCATGGCTCCACAGACATTATATGGTCATATATAACATCACAGAGTATTGCCACTGTCTGGTATACCTATATATGTTGACACAAGGTCATATCTGGGAGCTTTAAAAAAAAAACGTTTAAAAAAAAACGTTAAAAAAAAACGTTTAAAAAAACAAACAAACGTTTTAAAAAAAACATCGAGTTAAAAAAAACGTTTTTTTCCAACCCTACCTTGAATAAGCCCATATATCGAACCCCCGCTACCCCGTTCAGTTATTTACCTATCTCGGAGGCGGCTCAGCTATCCAACTCCCCGAAGGGTCAAAATCTAGAATACCCCTGCCTCGTATAACTTGTATGGCACAAAAATAGCTATCGACCTGATTCCTATTTTTGCATCTGAGTATGGATCACGATTGCGCATATCAGAAGCAATCAGCCCCAAAACCCTACAACAAAACAACCATCAAATGTCCAAACTGTCCACCTTGAATCGCACCTTGTTCGCATCCGACGACAATGAATTCGCCGTGGCCAGGGCAAAAGGACCGGCGGCGGGCGCGCCGAACAAACCGAGCGGCTTGCCGCTGCCGCCCTCGCTCGGCGTTGCCGTCGTGGCCGCGGGGGAACCTGCGAAGGATTAATGAATTATAACGGTAAAGTGACAAGGAAAGTGGAGTAAAGTTGGGGTTACGCATTACTGATATACACAAGTAAATAATTTAAATACCTATTTTTTTTGTTTCCCCCCGATTTTTAACGATTTCCATCGTATATTGAAGCCCAAAAAATTCTTTCAGCTAAATATCTATTCACATGGAGGAGCGATTTATTTACTATCTATCTGAAATTAAAAAATACAAATATTTTTAATTTTTTTATATATTTATCAACCTCATTTACCTATCTAATCAGAGGGTACAGAAAAATGTGCATTTCAATGCATCTACCATAAAACGCCTACAAAAACTCAAAACCATTACCCCAATCGCACCAAAAGTAAACGGTCGCTTCTTCTCTGCCACTTCACTTTTATCATCGGCCGCCTTTCTGCTGGCTGCACCAAATTGAAACGGCGACTTGCCGCCGCCTGCCGCGGCTGCATTTGTCGCAGTGCCGCTGCCGTCGCCGAGCTTCGCGCCAGCGCCAAAACCGAACCCAGTGGTTGTTTTGTCGCCGCTGAGCGTGTGGATGAATTCCTTTATTAATTTTCTCAACGTTTATCAATTTTAGGTCATTTAACGGCTCATTTGCGCATTCTTGGACATTTCAGCTTTTGTGTAGGATGTTAGCGGGAAAAAGAACGAATATATATAGCCACCGGAAAACAAAAAAACGGAAATTCCGGTTTGGCACCTTGCCAAATCTAACCTAGCGCCGGTTGAGTTAAAAGCCAGAGTGAAGTTTGATGACACAGGTGGAACTATGGCGGCAGTACTCTGCGTCGGCGGTGCGGCTGGAGCTGCGGTCGCAGCCCCAGTGGTGGCGGCTGGCGGCGCGCCGCAACTGAACGCGGTCTTGCCGCCGGCCGCGGCGGTGGTGGGGGTGGTGACGGGCAGCTTGAACGTGGCCGAGACGTTCACGTCGGCCGGCTGCTGCAAACCGGACGCTGCCGCAGTTGTCGTGGTCGCCGGCGCCGCCGCCTGCCATGTGTTGTGTCACGTTTTTAGTTTATGCATGGGGTTGCAACGGCATCACGAAGGATGGCAATTGATTTTTAGAGATTTATTTTTAAGAATCTCATTTTTTAATAACTGGAGTCACTCAGATTAAAAAAAAATCAAAAGGCAAATTTTTTTGGTAGAAATTAAATGCAGGTGTTTTGCATTTTCAGATGCAAATTAACGATGATGTTTGTTTTCATTGGTGTTCCGTTATTGTTTTCACAGCGTAAAACATTCCAGCTGGTCCAACCATGTAAATGTAAGTGAAAATATGTTAGCTTGGTAAATCATATCCAGCCAATCTGCTACACGTATTGTGGCTGCCCACACTAGTTTACTAACAGAAGTAAACTCAATTTGGGTGCCCATAAATCAGCTTTGAACGTATTTGAGTTTACCAGAATACGTTTTTTAGATCCTCGTCAACTGTAGTTTATTTACCTCATTTTGGTAAACTTAAATGCGTTCAAAGCTGATTTATGAGCACCCAAAGTGAGTTAACTTCTGTTTATTTAGATATACTGATCCAAAAACTTGGAACTGACCCGACTCTCAGCCGGCGCGGCAGTACGCGGCGGGTCGGCAGCGAGCGCACTTCCAGCGTTGTCGGGCTCGCCCGACGCGGCGGGCAGGCCCACCTTGGGCGGGGCGGCCGTCACGCCGCTCAAACCAAACTGGAAGGGCGACGCGTTAGCCTTGACAGGGCCGCCGTTAGCCGCAGCCGGCGGCGGCAAACCAAAAGTGGGCTTAGCGGCGGCAGTGTTTTCAGTTGACGTCTTGGCGGCGCCGAAACTGCGCTCGGGGGCGCCGTTGGTCAAGTCGACTGCGGTCGGCGGCTTGTCCTCGGCGAAGTGCACCTTCTTGCTGGCGACGCTCGGCGGCAAGCCGAAGCTGACTGCGAATGCGACATGTGGAGTTTGGTGATTGCGGCCAAAAGTTGCACTAGTTGACGACCAAAACTGAAATCAAAACTGCTTTGAAGGCGTCAGGACCCGTGCCCTTGTAGGCCCGGTCTCGGGGGGCCAGGGACGTATCCAGGATTTTTGAGCGGAGGGAGCTGTTTGTTTACGGAGCTCCGCGAATGGGGGGGGGGGGCTCCCCCGCCCTAAAATTTTACCTACATGGTGACGGAATGGCGTCGTGGAAAAATGCTGGAAAAAGCCTACATGGGCAAAGGTATAAAGCCCTCAGCTCATTCCAGTAAACTCAAATGTGTTGAACAAGTTTATCAGCTTCGGAAATTGATATTGTGAACTAGTGTGAGCGGCTGCAATTAGCCGTTACGTGGCTAAACTTTTCATAATGCAATATAATCTAATATTTTTCCGTTGTTTTTTTTAGCATCACAGTAAGCGCGGTGTAATACGCTCAAATGTTGCAAAGTTTGATAAGGCCAAAATGGATGATAATTAAATAAAAATTGAAGTATGCAATGCAAATCGATAGATCCCATTAAAATACGGGTTTGCATGCGACAAAAACAAAACCAAAAAAAAACCCCAGCACTTACTAGCTGCATATTTGCCAGCGGGCGCGGGCGCCTGGCAGCTGGCACATTGCGTCGCCGCAGCGGAATTGCTCACAAAACACACGGTGCACGCCCAGTCTGCGACACAAAGTTTGCGGGACTAAATTGAAACAAATTGTGAAAGTGGCACGATTAAAGTAGTCAATTGGAGTGGTGGAAAGAGCCTGAATCGGCGTCTATAGGGATGTTGGTAGAGTTTGTATGCTAAGAAATAGCCAGCATGAAATTCCCGCATAAACACGGACACAATTTCTCCGGATCAGTGGCGTAGCCAGGGGGGGGGGGGCGGGGGGGGGCGGCCGCCCCCCCCCTTCCCGGGCGACACATGGAAAGTGGCCGGGAGCGGCGACTTTAAGTACATTTTCAAGGGTGTTTTGTAAAAAATTTGCGCGCAAGCGCGCATTTCCCACCTGCACAATAGCTATTTTAAGCTCGCCGGTCTCGGCGACGTCAAATCCCGATGAAATACACCCAAAATGTCCACGTCGCTGTATATGTATGTAACATTCATACATATACAGCTGTATTTGGCGCCAAAACCAACGCCAATGGTGCCATAGTATGGCGCCTATTAATGGCGTCGGCGCCATGGCGTGGCGCCTATGAATGGCGCTGGCGCCATGGTGCCATTCCCGTTACTACAGGGGTCAAATTTTAGGGGGGGGGGGCGCCGCCCCCCCCCGTTCGCCGGGCTCCGTATACAATCCGCCCCCCCCCGCTCAAAAATCCTGGCTACGCCACTGCTCCGGATATCTACCTCATCTGGGGGCAGTATTCACATCGGCAGTGCACTATTCCGCATGTAAACCCATCTCGCATGTTGACCCGGAACACATCTAGTTATACCTGGCATGTTGAAAATAGGCAATAAAACACATGACCTAGTTATTTTGAAGGTGAAAATCTATAAGATGTATGAAAATTAGGGAATTTCGGTGAAAATTAGGGTAAAATTGCTCAAAAGCGCTCCAGATAGCTAGATCATTTGCGGGTGGGGGGGGGGGGTTCGGGGGAATGTAGCCAAAAAAATTTGCGCTAGGGATAGATAGATAGCTGGGCGGTTTGGGGTGGTTACCCACCCCCCTTTCTTACCCCTGCAGGCATAATGTGTCTAAAATGTGTCTACATGCGGAATGGGCTTTGACGCGGAATGGGCCCTATCACCCCACCCTGTAAAGTGTAAAAAAATAAAGTGTGATGCAAAATACCATAAAAATTTGTCAAATGTCACGTAAAGCTTAGTAGTAAAATCTTCTGTTATTTAGATAAACATTTTACATGACATTTGACACTTGACTTTACATTTTACAGGGTGAGGCGAGGGACTGCCCCTTTTTACAATTACCGTATTACCTCGAATTATCCCCCCCCCTTGAATTAACCCCCCCTCAAAATCGGCTGGGGAAATAATAAACCCCCCCCCCCTCGAAATACCCCCCCCCTTCGGAATGATGTACGTCATGTACATAATAAATACGCCATGTATGCAATGTACATGATGTATATTACTGTTTATTTGTATTGCAGCTACACATGGACATGTTTGTGTAGCTAATCTACGTTTTTATGTCCAAATATATCTTGTTTGGACACATTTATTACCTGTTATGGGCATGCAAATGCCTACTATTTACTACGATCCTTACGAAAATTTCTGACGAAATAATAAGACCCCCCCCTGAATAAACCCCCCTCAAATTTTGCTGGCGAAATAATAAACCCCCATGGGGGTATTTCGAGGTAATACGGTATACGCAGTCAAACAGAAACATATTCAATCCGACAGACCATAATTTCAAATATCCATCGATTAATTGAAGCCCAACTAATTTTATAAATACCAGAACATGCCAATCAAAGCACACACGAATGTACACACCTTTCTGCGCAGTCGATTTATTCCCATTTGTCAGCGGCGCGCCGCCCGTCGTCGCGGTGGGCGGGCCCGAACTGACGGCCAAGCCAAACTTGACGCCGGGCGGCTTGTTGGCGGCCGCCGCCGCCAAGTCCACCGTGGATTTGAGCTTGAACCCGGAAGAATCAGTTTTTGGCGCGGCGCCAGAACCAGCTTTGGGCGTGTGACAGGCGGCGCAAAGCGTCGCCTCGGCGGCGTTCTTCACCCAGCACTCGGCGCAGCTCCACGGCTCGGCGGCGGGCGACCGCTGCCGCTGCGACAGGGCCGTGCCGCAGCACACGCAGGCGGCCGCGTCGGCTTTGTTGTGCACCATACACGTGGAGCACGACTGCAGGCCGCCCGTGGCGCTGGCCGAGCTACCGGCTGCGTGAGTATTTTTACCGGTGTGATCAGGTGAGAAATCTGACTAGGCACCATCTCATATTCGCATGTCAAATAATGGCTGAGCAAAATCGAAACTGCGAAATAATATAACTGACCAGACGTGCACACAAGTAAATAGATAATGATGGCACAAGTTACCGAAATAGCACGACCAAACTAGGGATGAAAAAAAGGTCTTTTAGACAATTTTTATTTTGAACGTTTTTTATTTTAAAAGTGTTGTTTTTCAACAAAACAAGTTTAAAAACCCAGCCATCCGTAGACCAACCAGCAGAACTGCCTGGCTTTTTGGCACCACAACAAGGACACTGCTCTGAACTGGCTTTATTTTTGGTCATGCAGTCGGGACAATTCCAATCGTTACCGGCGGGCTGTCGGGCAACTGAAAAACATCACCCATCATTTCGGGCAGCCCACAATTTGTGAAGAAACAAAATGCAAACGCACTGTCGGCCGGTTTGGCACTCTTGTCAGTTTTGCAGCAGATGCATTTTTGAGTATCGGCGTCATTTTGCAGCTTGCACTTGACGCACTGCCACTGTGTTTAAAAAAAATAAAAAACTGTGATTTTTTTCCAAATAAAAAGTGACCAGAAAAGAATTAGTTTAAATTACCTTTTCTGAGGTCTTTTCGTTGGTAGGTAAAGCGGCAGGGGTCGCTTCATCACACTGGTCATCTGAAAGGTAGCATGAAATTTAAGCACGTCTATTGAAGATCTTAACATAAAACGCAAACTAGATTCTACATTTCACGTTTGTTATGAGTATAACAAACTGAATATATGTTGCGGACCGCACGACCTTTTTTTAAATGATATGCTCGATCAAGATTTATAATGTCATCGTTAATTTCCGATCAAACGTATCACGTACCACGTATCACGTGAAAAAACGTGTTCTTCCTTTTCAAATATATTTTTCCGAAAGTGCGCGCGTAAGCACCGCGATGATGCACAAGACATAAGTATGCGCGGATGCAAACCGCATAACAAAAACAAACAACAAATCAACCAACCATTAACCACCACATTCGACTCATTATCATTGTCGTTGTCGCTGCCGCCCGACACCGACGTGGACGTGTCCGCCGCGCCGCTGTTGCCCTCGGCCGCGCCGCCCTCCAGCGGCACTTCGACGGGCTTGGAGAAGTTGAACGTGAAGTTGGCGTCGGATAGGAAGCCGGCCGGCGGCGCGCTGCCCAATGCGAGGAGTGAGGGGGTTTCGGGGGGCGGAGCCTGTGGTGGGTGGAAAGTGTTGTGTTTGGAGGGGGTGTTGAAAAAGAGACCTGTTGCATTTTTTTACAAAAGACCTTTTGGCTTGAAAGTACTGCACAAAAATCGAAAAATATTGATTGAAATATATTTTAAGCACTATTGTTTCATAATTCATACACATTCAGCTGTTGATCGAACAAGCCCAAGCGCAACAAAATGTAGGGACTTTATAGTGTTTCGCGATGAAAATGCTTGAAAGACACTTGAAAATGCAAATCACGGTTCAGGACTCCGGTCACGGTTCAGGACTCCGGTCACGCTTGAATGCGACGCACAGTAGTAAAAATCATATATTAAATCATTAATGGATGAATTGAATCCATTGAAAATTCAATTGACAAATGATATCAATTGTCGCAGCTAGGGTTCAAACGATATGACTTTTCGATATCGATATTCGATATTTTTTCAAATTTTTCGATATCGATATTCGATATTCGATATTTTTTCTGAAACTCGATATTCGATATCGATACGATATGGAACCTCGATATCGATATTCGATATTTAAAAATGGTCGATATTCGATATTGCGATATGCTTTTGGTATAGCAAGGCATATTTCAAGTGGCATATTGTATTTTCATGTGGTTGCACACATGTTTAATCATCTCTTTACTGAAATTTGGATGGTGCAAGTGATTTTAACAAGCTTTACATCACTCAATGGTAGAAAATAGAAGAAAAAAACATGATGAATCAAAGTGTATCAGACAAATAACAATTGGTAGATATTACAGTTCATCCTAACCTAATTGCTTAAGGGCATGTTGCAAAAAAAGTATATCAGCGTTTTCTGGCTTCAAATTTAGCACTCCAACAACAATGACATTATAAATACTGTACTTTTACTCATCAAATACAATACTATAAGCACATCAGATCAACCATAAACATCTCAAAATGAAAATGAAAAGTAAATTTGGGGACACAATAAAGGTTCGATATATCGAAAAATGGTCGATATTCGATATTCGATATTTTTTCAAAATTTTCGATATCGATATTCGATATTTTTTCAAAATTTTCGATATCGATATTCGATTTTAAAAAATGGTCGATATCCGATATTCGATACGATATATCGTTTGAACCCTAGTCGCAGCGTCAATTATTATGCGTAGACACAAAAAACACACGCCACGAACCGTCGCCCGATTGTCGTCAGTCATATCATACTGTTCATCATCCAGAAACTTTGCCGAAAACACATTTGAGCGCTTTGTAGCGCCGCTTTCCGCCGCCGACTTCACCGGGCCGCCTTTCCGCCGCTGCGACGGCCCGACTGCAGAAGTGTCGCTCGCAGTCCGCTGCTTGTGGCTCGCTGCGGCCGTGACTCCGCCTTCTCGTAATCTAAAGGCGGTTTAAAGATACTAGCTTTTATTTATGGCTGATAAACGGTTTTTTTAAATACTTAACCCAGGGGTTCAGTATGGGGGGGGGGTTCCCCCCAAATGGTCTCCCGAGGCCAAAATTTTGGCTACTATCCCCTAACCCCCCCCCCCAAATCGGCCAGCTATCTATCTGGAGTGATTTTCAATAAATTTTCCCCCAATTCTCGCTCAAAGTCGCTGATTTTCGTACCTTTTTATAGTTTTTCACCTTCAAAATTCTAATCCATGTTCCTTATTGCCTATTTTTTGTACTATATGTACTTATATACCTATTTTGAGCAGTTTTTCTCCTACTTTTTTCTCTCTTTTCTTCATTATACACATCGGAAAAGCCTATACATTGACCCCCCCCCCCATTTTTTCAGCTATCTATCCCTCCGGAGGAGCGATTTTCTATCTATATGAATCCCCACCGGGGTCCAAATCCACAAGTTTACTTGCTGCACAAGTAGCAATATCCGGTCCCAATATAAATAGACCCGGTGCCATTAAGCTTGATGTGCCATTTGTGACATTATGAAAGTAGAAAGCCAACATTTTTGTTGTTGTCACACGTGCCAGTATAAACGCAGTTTTAAAAACGTTTATCCAGGTGCCGGTTCCGCAAGTGGAAAAGTTCAGAGTAAAGAGTTGAGTAAAATGACATATGATAAGTTCAGAGCAAAGTTAAGAGTTGAGTAAAATGACATATGATAAGTTCAGAGCAAAGTTAAGAGTTGAGTAAAATCATTTGTCATTTTACTCAATTCTTAACTCTTAACGTTACTCATAACTTGTCATTTGTCATTTTATTCAACTCTTAACTTTTCCACTTGCGGAACTGGCCCCAGGTTTACACGCAAAAGCTGCAGCTACCTGTAGGGCAGGGCGGCGATGCGGCTGGGCGTGCAGCCGGCCAGGGCGGCGGCGCGCGTCGGCGCCCGCAGCGACTCGACCGGCGGCGCGGCCATCTCGTGCTTGGCGCCGCCGAAGTTCAACTCGGCCTTGTAGGCGGGCATGCGCTTCGATTCCTAAGGGTGGCACGCTTTTACGTGGAGAATAAATTTAATGTGAATGGCAACTCCAAAACTGGGAGACGTCAAATTTGTAATACACCGGAATGGATGAATATTAAAAACCTTCCCGGACAAGTTCACCACCCAATTTTTTATTTCACTTCGGATGTAATATCTCCGTCTATGGGGGTGTTATAAAGCTGAAACGTTGAATATATAAAGTTGTAACACCCTCCTACTCTGCTTCAATGGGGGGAGGTGGGGCAACTCACTGCAAGGTGGGTTGCCCTATACACAACAATTTTTTTTGACGTTTTTGGTGTCCCAAACAAGTTCACCACCCACTTGATAAGCTATACTTCAAGGGTCGTATCTCCAGCTGTGAGGCTGGTATAAAGCTGAAATTTTGGGGATGTTTTGCCAACAACCCCCTTACAATAAACCAGTGGGGCTGCCTGCCAGCGACCCACTACAGTATGTGTTGCTGCGTTTACAGTTGTTCATTTTTAAAAAATCAACCCAAGTGTCCCAAACAAGTTTGCCACCCAACTGCATTATAACAAATGTTGTGAGAACATACCTGATATAAAATTGAATCAGATTTGAACCGTAGTTCTGCTCATTCAAAATTTTTCAGTAGGGCACCCACCCCGTCCCATAAACAGCAGACTGAAAATTTCACTTTAAACCAATTTTTTGTTTCACACTTAAAAAGTTGGTTTACAAAGTTCACTCGGGAAGGGTCCAAGGTTCAAAGTTACATAAACAACATGACCTCTAAAATGTCTCCATAAGGAAATTTATTTGGGGTGAAAATTATGATGTCATAATCACATTATCACAGGAACCAAATTTGACAAAATTTTCACTTTTTCATTCACCCCAAATAAATTTCCTTATGCAGGCATTTTAGAGGTTATGTTGTTTACAGAACTTTGAACCTCAGACCCTCCCCTACCAACGTTTGTAAACCAACTTTTAAAGTGTTAAACAAAAAATTGGTTTAAAGTGAAATTTTCAGTCTGCTGTTTATGGGACAGGGTGCATGCCCCACTGAAAAATTTTTAATGAGCAGAACTAGGGTTAAAATCTCACCCAATTTTATATCAGGTATGTTCTCGCAACATTTTTTTATAATGCGGTTAGTTAACGAACTTGTTTGGGAGACTTGGGATGTTTTAAAAAAATGAACAACTTTATATGTCGCGACCCATGCAGTAGTGGGTCATTGGCGGCCACCCACTGGTGTATTGTCAGAGGGGGTTGTTTGCAAGACATACCCCAAATTTCAGCTTTCTACCACCCTCACAGCTTGAGATATGGCCCTCGTAGTGTACCCAATCAAGTGGGTGGTGAACTTGTTTGGGACACCGAAAAAGTCACAAAAAATGTTTGCATATAGGGCGACCCACCCTGTAGTGAGTCGCCGCACCTTCCCCCATTGATATGGAGTAGTGGGGTGTTAGGAGTATATACCCACCAAAAATTAGCTTTATACCACCTCCATAGCCAGAGATATTGCATCTGAAGTGAAATAAAAAAATGGGTGGTGAACTTGTCCGGGAAGGTGTTTATTTGAGAATGATGAAAATTAAGTTCCAGATTGAATCAAATTAATGAATCACAAATTATTTCGCTTTTAGAAATCAAAATGTTTGTTATAAAAGGTACTATTGAAATATTTATTATATGCTGAATGAAAAGTACACTGACAAATGCTTCACAACCCCTAGGGTTGGAAAAAAATTCAATTTTTTTAAATGATTTTTTTAAATTTAAATCAGATTTTTTTAAATCGCCCAAAATGGGGGTATAGATAAAAAAATATGTGTATGTTAAGTGTCAGACAATGTATTGTTATGTCTATTGTGATCATATTATGACTGTGGAGTCATGGGATAGTATTATAAGCAGTGATTTCTTTAAAAAATCCCCATTTTACGCCGACTTATCACGTATATCGCCTTTTGTCAAACATTCGTGACTTCAAGTGAAGTTGAGCATGGAATAGGGCTGATATAAGGCTGTAAGAGAAAGCTAATACATTGTCAGTGATGCTACATACTGTAGAGGTATGTAGGAGCGCATTGGCTGGATATTATATACTACACTAGCATATCACGGCTTATTATTACACCGTAGCATGAATAAATGCAGTCTTTTACACTAAAAATGCTCCAAAATCCAGGGTCCAAAATGCTCCAAACACCAGCAATGGTAATGTGTATTGGAAATTGCGCACTTGCGTGCAAAAAATAGCAAAATACCTAGTACAAGTCTACCAGAAATATTTCATTTTGATGTTTTCAAATTAAAATCAGTTTCCACCCCTTGATTTAAAAAAAATCAGTTAAAAAAATCAAGTGCTAACCCTAACAACCCCCCTCCCCAAACGCAAATACATCGTTTTTTTATTATTCGGAGACGGAATTAATATTTTCACAGAACAAAATTCACACAAAACACGACCAATACCCTACAAATCAAAGACAAACAAACAAACCGAAAGCGGCGTGCTAGCTCTTTCCAACTCCTCCAAAATCTGTCTGGTCCTAGTGCTCAAGCCAGAAAACATGCGACTGCCCCTGCCGCCGCCGGCGAACAGCGACACGGCGGGCGACGACCTGCCGCCGGCGGCGCAACTGCGGTTGGCCCAGTGCAGCGCCGACGCCGGCCGCGACATGGCCGACGCCGCGCGGAAAGACCTCCCGCTGGACATCACCGGTGTTTTGAAGTGGTCGCCGCCGGGACGGGTTTGAGAGGTGTCCAGCGATGTCTGCGATGTTGTGCACTTAGTATGGAAACCTACCATAATTTAATGAATAAAATCTGGTGATAAATATCGAATTTATTCATTTCAAAGTAAAAACGAAATATTATGATGAACAAACTGTATAATTTTTGGTTGATTATTCAGATGGATTATGGTAGGTTTCATACTAAGTGTGATGTCCGTCGAGTATATCCAAAAAATCGCGCCAATATAAATTTCGAAATCCAGACATTTAAAATAAACGTACCGAATCATCAAACGTGGGCGCCTTAAAAGCGAGGGCACTTTGCGCCCTATTATCCACGCGCACCCGTTTAGCATCTAGTTGCGTCGAGGTACTGTCGATGTCCAGCGGGCGACGTTTACGCTGTGCAGGGAAAAATGAGATTGAAAATATTTAAGTGGTTTGAGATGCAACAAAGGGTGGTGTGAGGGTAAGAATGGCCGTACACACACTAGTTTTCTACTGAAATTTCAGTCTGAAATATCTGTAATAAGCTTTGAAATTTTTTTGAGTTGACCATAATGAGGTGTCTGTCAACTGTGTTGATGGGGATAAAAACTCATTCCATCCAGTTACATCAAATACATTCAATGCTGATTTATGAGCAGCCCAATGTTTTTAATCCTATTTTAACCCAAACGAACACCGACCGAATCCAAATCAGTCATTTCATCGGGGTCATTAGAAGCTGTCGCCGCGACGGCAGAGCGGCCGATCCTCAAAGTACGTCTGGCCGAGTGCGGCACGTTCATCAGCGAGTCGTAGTCGCGCGGCGCGCCCGCCAATCTGTCGTCGGACGCCGCCGCGGCAAAGTTTGTGCTGCTCGACGCGGACGCGGAGCCGCTCGAAGTCGGGAAGCGTTCAACTGGGAGGGAGAATCGAGAACTGAGTGGGTTTGGAGTTTGCGGAGAAATGGCACCGTGAACATTATTTGGAGTTACATTTTGATATTACGAGTACACAGCCAGGGTTGAAATGACCACCGTTACGTACCGGTAAATGTGAAATTTACGAGACCGTTAAAAAGTGGTCTGTAGTTTCACCACACCGGAAAATCACAGTTATTTTCGATTAAATGTTCACGCGCCACACCAAAATACTTAGAACAAAAACCAATACGCCTATTCACACAAATTTGAAATCACTCATTTCACCGCAAACAAGACATGGCCCCAAAATTCAACCAAAAACTAAAACCAACCAAAACTCTCAAGCACATTCAATCGACTGGTGTGCTGCATCTGTGGCGCGCAGGGCTGCCGCCGGCCGCCCAGCGACACCTTGTAATCCAGCGGCGCGGCGCGCTGCTGCCACTCGCCATTGTTGTCGTCGCGCTGCGCCGCGGGCGTTTGAGCGGACGCGCGGCCGAGCGCCCACCGCGACAGGGAGCTCATCCAGCCGCCCGCCGCCGCGGCATCTTTGCCGCCTTCGCTCATGCCGCTCGACTTGATAGATTTCTATGTGATTTTTTTGTGTCGCTGCGACGTCAACACAAAGTGAAATATTCGAATTTCGGCGACTTCAAAGGCGACATTTTTATATTTCGTTGACGCGCGACGCTCGTACCGGATTTGGCGTGCGAAATTGGCACGTAGCCAAATGTGAGCGCAGAGTGAAAAAACGACACACATCGCACCAAATGTCCAAGTAAACGCACTTGATCTTTCGTAAGCACTTCTTTTATCACAACTTACACAACCGCACAAAGCTATCATTACAACTAGCACACACATTACAGTAACCGAAAACGGCCGCAAGTGGGACACAATGCAAATTCATGCGCGACATTATACGAGAGGTTAGCGCCGCCGGGCGGCAATTCGCTGCGGCAGCGGCGCATGAAGCCGCAACTGCGGTGCCGGATGCGGATTTGACTTTCCCGACTGGTTTTTATCGGGCAGCCCGATTTGTAGTAATGGAAATGTATGGCTGCGATAGTAAGACTTTCAAATTCTCGGGTCCCAAACCTGGTTGACTGTCAGTCAACTTAAGCCAGCTGTCAACTAAAATATCTTTTTCTAATGAAAGGATAGTAATTCTTTCAGAGCGCATGGCCAAAGCAAAAATAAAAGAAATTTATGTAGTTTTCGGTTTATCTGCAACGTATTCAATGACTACGGAGTGTTTATTGTAAATACGTTTACATTATTGTTAAAAATTGTTAAGTAATCAAAGATGTGACATTCAGCTGCAACTTTCTCAAAAAATTCAACAGTAAAATATACCACATCAGCAAGTAGAAAATGTATAGGCGGCGGACATCACGCTTAGTATGAAAACCTACCATAATTTATCGAAACAGGTAATTGGCCAAAAATTATACAGTTGTTTCATCATAATATTTCGTTTTTACTATGGAATAATTAATTAAGAAATTTATCACAAGAATTTAATCATTAAATTATAAACACCTTCCCGGACAAGTTCACCACCCATTTTTTTATTTCACTTCGAATGCAATATCTCCGTCCATGGGGGTGTTATAAAGCTGAAACTTTGTATATATAAAGTTGTAAGACCCCTCTACTCCCCAACAATGGGGGAGGTGCGGCGACGCACTACAGGGTGGGTCGCCCTATATGCAACAATTTTTTTGGCGTTTTTGGTGTCCCAAACAAGTTCACCACCCACTTGATTGGCTACACTACGACAGCCATATCTCCAGCTGTGATGGCGGTATAAAGCTGAAATTTGGGGGATGTCTTGCCAACAACCCCCTTCACGATCCACCAGTGGGGCGGCTGCCAACGACCCACTAAAGCATGGGTCACTGCATATAAAGTTAACCATTTTCTAAAAACCGCCCAAGTGTCCCAAAACAAGTTCATCACCCAACAGCATTAAAAAAATGTTGCAACAACACACCTAATATAAAAATGAATCAGGTTGGAACACTATTTCAGCCAATAAATTTTTTTTCAGTAGGGCACCCACCCTGTCCCATAAACAGCCAACTGAAAATTTCACTTTTAAACAAATTTTTGTATCATACTTAAAAAGTTGGTTTACAAAGTTCACTAGGGGAGGGCCTAAGGTACAAAGTTATGTAAACAACATAACCTCTAAAATGCTTCCATAAGGAAATTTACTTGGGGTGAATTCTATGATGTCAAAATGATGTCATTTCAGGAAGAAAATTTGACAAAATTTTCACTTTTTCATTCACCCCAAATAAATTTCCTTATGGAACCAATTTAGAGGTTATGTTGTTTACATAACTTTGAACCTTAGACCCTCCCCTAGTGAACTTTGTAAACCAACATTTTAAGTGTGATAAAAAAATTGGTTTAAAGTGAAATTTTCAATCTGCTGTTTATGGGACAGGGTGGGTGCCCTACTGAAAAAATTTTAATGAGCATAACTAGGGTTCATATCTGATTCAATTTTATATCAGGTATGTTTTCACAACATTTTTTTATAATGCAGTTGGGTGGCGAACTTGTTTGGGACACTTGGTTTGTTCTTAAAAAATTATCAAATTTATATGCAGTGACCCATGCTTAGTGGGTCTTTGGCAGCCGCCCCACTGGTGTATTGCAAGGGGGGTTGTTGGCAAGACATCCCCAAATTTCAGCTTTCTACAGCCCTCACAGCTGGAGATATAGCCTTCAAAGTGTAGCTAATCAAGTGGGTGGTGAACTTGCTTGGGACACCAAAAACGCCACAAATTTTTTTTGCATATAGGGCGACCCACCCTGTAGTGAGTCGCCGCACCTCCCCCCATTGTTGAGGAGTAAGGGGGTCATACAACTTAATATATACAAAGTTTCAGCCTTATAACACCCCCATGGACGGAGATATTGCATTCGAAGTGAAATAAAAAAATGGGTGGTGAACTTGTCCGGGAAGGTGTTTAGTAGGTAAAATTATGGTGTGCTGTCTGCCGCGCATAATAGAAATTTCAAAGAAAATAAGGTATGTATTTGCTCGAATAATCCCCCTGGGGGATTATTATTTCATGAGACATTTTAAAGGGGGGACTTATCAACGGTGGGGGATTATTTAACGGGGGAATTGTTATTTCTTCAAACATTTTTATCAAATCATTTCACGAAATATGCTGTATTAACAAAATAGCAGGCATTTTCGTTCAAATTGGACTAAAGGGGGGATTATTCGAGGGGGGGGGCGGATAGGGTTCAAACGATATATCGTATCGAATATCGGATATCGACCATTTTTCAATATCGAATATCGATATCGAGGTTCCATATCGTATCGATATCGAATATCGAGTTTCCGAAAATAATATCAAATATCGATATACAAAATTTTGAAAAAATATCGAATATCGATATCGAAAAGTCATATCGTTTGAACCCTAGGGGCGGAGGAATTATTTTTTACTCACCTATATAACAGGAGATAAGTAAATTTAAAGTGAAATCAAGAGTTGCACAAAACAGGGTGAATTTCGCAAGTTGAGAAGTGACAGTCATAGTGGTAAGCAAACTTGTAAGTGGACATAAAAATGAGTAGTCCAGTGACATGTGGATTTACAAAAATTGTCGCCTATCAGTTAACTTGTCACTTGTATTTTTCTTGTCACTTAACAACTAAAAGGAATTGGTCCCTGGTATTTGGTCGATCACACAACCAGTGAACAAAAAGTCTAGACATAAAGCAGAAATCGTAGTTCAACCTGCGAGGTTCGACAGCATTTGCACAAAGAATTAAATCACCGATATCCTGGTACATTATAATTGGGCAATCCGATAAAATATTTTAGGTTATTTTGATTGAGTTTCTGTGTGCCACCATCGACAGCTAGATATTTTCATATTCAATATTTAGTATCCCTCTTTTTTTTTTAATCACTATATCACAGTTCACAACAATCAATGACATAAAATAACCATTTAATCCATAAAAATACAAAACAAAGCACAATCAAATCAGTGTCGGGCAGCCCGCTTGCAGTCGGGTCAAGTTTTCTTGCGGAAAAATCCCTGCACCGAGTTGGCGGGCTCGGCGGCGCGCTCGCCGAAGTCGCGCAGCGTGTGCATCAGCGAGTCGCGTCTGTTCGCCGCGGCAGGCACCGGCGACGGCAAGTTGCTGTCGCCCGCCGCTGCGGCAAGTTCGCGCAGTTGACACTCAGTCACGAAAGTTGAGGTGATGAATGTGCGCATAAGTTTGGTGATAGGTTTTTTCTCATATTTCTTGGAGAAGAAAACATGTCGACATCTAGAGTTGGAATGCCGTCAGAGAATAGAAATAAGCCCCTGGGAACAACACGCTCATGTGCACATGGGATACATGTGTTCGATTCAAGCTGTTGGCAGTGCAATTTTTGCATTTTATCACGAGCATATAAAATTCCTCATGGCGAAACACTTTACACAAACACAAAACACTCGACGAATTTAGACGAAAAGTACATTTCAGCAGCGTGTCTTGTTGGTACTAATTACATGGAAATTTGACTGCCAGTCTCTTTTAAAAACAAAAATTCGACACGTAAATAAAATACTGACACTTTATAAAAAAACTATTCCCACCCGCTGGAAGTCCCGCACCCTGCAAAGTTAAAAGTAAAGTGTCGAATGTAATGCAAAACGTCAAAGCTTCAGTACTCACATTTTTTCTTTGCTTAAATTGACATTTGACACTCAAGTCTACACTTTACAGGGTGCGGCACTGCACATGACACAGACCCACCAGCCGAGTTCAACTTTGCCTCAGAATCCCTTAATATACTCGCCGCTATAGCCGTGTGCTGCGGCCCCAGGGCTCTGAGCAAGTGCCGCATGCCCGGCAAGAAGCCCGACGCGAGCGCCGCCGGCGACATGCTGCAGCAGCTCAGCGCGCTGTACGCCTCGAAGAGGGCGTCGGCTAGGGAGCAGCCGCTTTGACTGTCGGTTGAGTCGACGGTCGACTGCCGCTGCGCCAAGCCGGCCAGCTGCGGCAGGATAACTGAGAGGGGGGGGGGTGGCTAGTACACCATCGAAATTTGGCAAACTCATTAATCTGTTTTGAACAGATTTGAGTTGACCAAAATGAATTGTTTTTGATCGCCGTCAACTGCAGTTCACAAACTACCTTTTACTAAATACTTTTTACCAAACTCAAATGTGTTCAAAAAACATTATGAGTTTCCCAAATCACACATTTGCGAGTTTCGTCATAAAGTAAGAACATTACTCACAATTATCTCTCAGGTGCGGCTGCAGCGTGGGCGCCGCGTTAGCGATCGCCTGGGCCAGGCGGCACAGCACCGAGGGGTCGGCGTCGTCGAACAGCACGGCGAGCTGCAGGCGGCACTTGTCCAGGTGCTCGAGGCGGTGCTGGTCGCTGCCCGCCGCCACGGCCACGCCAAGCAGCCCGGCGGGCGCCACGCACCGCACTCGGCTGCATCAGTGTGCGGTAGTTTTTCTTTGGAAGTGGACAAGTGGCCACAGGAGTTGTGGGTGAAACTTAAGTAGAATATCAAGTGACAGTAGAAGTCGATGTGACAAGTATATTTACTACCACAAATCGATTTACGACTTCCCTTCTAACTTGCCCAACTTGGCAGAATTGGCATCAGATTTTACTGTGCGCACCTCTATCTTGATGATGAGTAAGAGTTGACTATGTTATTGAAGTTGATAAGTGATAAAAATTGTGTATACTCCAGTGAAATGACAGTCAAGGGGCGGTCCCAAGCCCTGTAAAGTGTAAAGTGAGGTGTCAAATGTAAAGTCAAATGTCAATTTTCATGCAAAGTGTCAAATGTAAAGTCAATTGCAAAGTAAAGTGTCAATTGCGTATCCAAATCTTATATGTTTTTGTATCGAAATCTTATTTTTCGACATAAGATTTGGATACAGAAACATAAGATTTGGATACCAAAAATCAGATTTGAATACACAATTGACACTTTAATTATCATTTGACACTTCACTTTCATTTGTCTTTACATTTGACACTTTGCATGACAATTGACATTTGACTTTGCATTTGACTTTACATTTGACACTTTACAGGGCTCGGGATTGCCACCAGGTTTCAAAAAGCAACCACAGAACGCACGGGTCAGAATCTGCCGCCAACGTGATCAGAGCGGGCAGCGCGCGCCGCCCCACCGTCTCGGCGTCCAACTTGGGCACCAGCGCCGCCGTGCACTCTGCCGCCAGTCTGCGCGCCTCGATCGACTTGGACGGCAGCCACTCGCACAGCAGCGCGGCGATCGCGTCGCGCCGCTCCGGCCACCGGTCGCTGAGGGAAGGCGCGGCACTTTTTTGTTGAGATCTGGTGCTACTGTCAGACTCTGTAAAATGCAAAATGACACGCAGGTGTCAAAAGTCATAACATCTCAAATTTTCTTACACTTTTCATGACATTTTACATTACTTTTGACCCTTTGCACGACATTTACATTTTGTACGTTGGGGGCTGGTCCGCGGGAACTTGGGAGGAGGTCGCCATTTACCGGGGTTTCAAATTTCACATGACACTGGCCATATTTATCAGACAAATGACATGAAGTTTTACAAGGTCCGAGACTGGCCCCCAACCGCGGATCAGTCTCGAAAAATATCAAAAATGACAAAAAAAGTCACCATAAAAGTTGAAATGTTGCAATCAAGGCACGGCTAGATGAAGACTCGACACTGGAAAGTGAAGAAACGGAGTCACGGAGAAATTGCTCCAACGTAGCCCAGCTCTGCGCAAAAATATTAACATTTTTACTAGTGACGGCACCACGTATACTCGGCGGACATGATACTCTGCCCTCGCACTCATTTATGTCTCACGTTGGAAGCGTGCCAATGATCACCCATACGATTTTTGTATAAACTACGAAAAAATCAATGTTGTGAATAAGTTAACGTATAGCGTTAAAACAGCGATCACTTTTTCAACTTTTTTATGAAAATTGCATGCGTAAAAAAATCGTTGGCACGCTTCCAGCTGGAACCACGCATGCAGGGTATGAAGTAACCGGAGTATAACATTGTTTTTTCTTCTTTAAAATATGAAATATGATACCGAATTGTTTAATTGTTTCAGCTAAACAATTATATCCAAGGCATATATATCAAAAATTTTCACGAAAAGTAATTTGTCACGGTATTCTTTACTGGTTTTATAAGCCAATCGGTCAAATAACTGAGTTTATCGGAATGTCAACTCGAAAATGTAAATAAAAAGTCAATATAAACAGCGAACTTCAACTATAAATATAAATCAATAACACAACTCACCACACAAAACCAGTGCAGCGTTCGTTTACTTTTATCATTAACAAATTCACTTATCACTTGAAAAATTACCACTTACTACTTACACCATTTCTTGTCCACTAGTATAAAATCGCCCCCAAACCGACCTTATCATCCTGCACCTGAAACAGGGCGTTGACATAAACTGGCAGCGCGGCGCTGCACAAAGCAGCCAGGCGGCACTTCCTATCGTCGCCGTCATCAGCGTCGACTGCGCCCGCGTCTCTGCCAGTTAAGCCGGCGGCGCGCGCGAACGACTCGTTGAGCTTGGCGCGGCTGAACGGCCAGGAGAACGTGCGCGCCACGCCGTGCAGCAGGTTCACCGCCGAGCCGACCACCTGGAGGCGATTGAGCATGTTGAGTTGAAAAACTAGTTGAAAATAAGTTGAAGATATTTAAGTAAATTTAGAAGTGAGAAGTTTTTCGAGAAGTCAAACGTTTAAATTTTTTTATTTTTAAAGCACTTTCTTGTCACTTGACATTTGTTTATTCAACTTTAACTTTTCACCTCTCAATTTACACTTCTAATTTTGATATTAACCTGGCCGCACGAGACGGGGTCCATTTTTGATAGTCCAGACGCCACTTGGGACACTCTGAAAGTCAGACGATAATTTGTTGTTATTTATAATGAGTTTTGTTATCTATTAAGATTATGGCGAGATTTACATCGAATGATATAGCAAATAAAATAAATATATAAAATAAATTTATACAAATATTCATTCGAAACATGTATAACTTACACATTTTCAAAACTAGGTATTCAAGAACAAAAAAAAACACGCTAGCATCAAGTTTTTAAAGTAGGGGGCAAAAATTAAAAAGCACCAACAAGTGATTGGGGACGAAATCTAAGTGGGCCCAAGTGGCGAACCATTCTGAGCGAGTTAGCGAGTAAAACGCGTCACTGAGTTGACGAAAGTGAGCCGTGTCAACTGCAAACGTGTCGAAATCGATCGGCCACAAGTCAGGTACATTCTCACTGGCAGTTCTAGTGGCACTATCTGCGAAACGGTACAGGGAAAATAATTATAGGTAAAAAAATTATCGAAAAGTCCACCGATTGATAGCTTTACAAAGATATTTATCTACCTATTCATTAACCGCAAATTTGATAAATGTCAAGCAATGTAGTAAACCCGGTGATTTTTTCTACCGAACATTTTACATTCTTGTCAGACATCATATTTATGTTGGTAATTTTTATGCCATTCACATGGCATTTGACTATAATTGGGACGATATGACTCTCCGATATTCTACCGTATTTGCTTGAATAATCCCCCTGGGGGATTATTTTTTCGTCAGACTTTTTTTAGGGAGGAACTATTCGAGAGGGGGAATTATTCGAGGGGGGGGGGAATTATTATTTCGTCAAAATTTTCAAGCATGTTTCTATCAAATCATTTCACAGAATATGCTGTATTAACGCCATAACGTGACATTTTAGTTAAAATTGGGCACAACAAATTGATCAATTCTTTCAATGGGGGGATTATTCAAGGGGGGAGTTATTTTCTACTCACTCGTCTTAGAGGGGGGGATTATTCGAGGGGAATTATTCAAGGGGTAATTATTCAAGGGGGGAACTATTCAAGCAAATACGGTATAAGAAAAAAATAGTCGATATTCGATACGATTATACCTATCTTTCCAGCCCTACATTTGACAAATCGTTTTATACACTTCGCGATGCAGACCCCGTCATACGCCCCATTCAAACAAAAATACCCCCCCCCCCCCCCGCACACACCAAAAAGTACAACATCACTATCACGCCGCTGGTTCTCCTCGAGCTGCACAACGTGCTCACCGAGATACTTTTCGCCAGTGCGCAGCACGTGCAAAAATAACACGGGCGTAATGACATGTAGGGCGTCCAAAATGGCCGCAGCGTTGCGACACCCGTTGCTGCAGCCCGACTGCGAGATTTCTCCCGTTATTTGTGAGGGGGTAAAATATTGGTAAACGACTCACGAGTACACCAGCGAACTTTTGGGAACTCACAAATTTGTTTTGAACACGTTTGAGTTTACACTGTGAGGAGACTGTCAACTACTGTTGAAGACGATCAAAAATAATGCATTCTGTAAACTCAAACGTGTTCAACAGACGTATTTTGAGTTTACTGGCTGTAAACTAGTGTGCGCAGCGCCAAACAAAACAAATCAACAATTCCAAACAAATCAACAAACAGGAATGGCCTGCCCAAATCGTGCGAGCAAAGTTCGAATCAAGTCGCCGTGCAGCCGGCCGAGCAGCTCGGCCCAGTGCGCCGCGGCGGGCAGCAAGCGACTGCGGCACGTGGCCGCCACCGACTCGGAGCTGTCGAGCAGCGAGTCGACGCACAGGTCGCACAGCTGCGGCCACACAGAACTGGCGTCAGAGTCGCATTGGAGAAAAAAGAAAACAATTTTGAAGTGAGAAGTGAAACGTTTGGAGAAAATAAAAAGTACCTACTTTTATAATGGAGAAATGGAATGGCAAGTAAAAAGTTAAAAGGCAAATTACAAGTGATAAGAAAAAATGTTGTTGTTGTTGTTTTTTTTTTTTGGGGGGGGGGTTGTGATTAGATTTCAGTTGCCTTTTATAGACTGACATATTTCACAATCATTAACACTTTTCAAGTTGAAATTTTTCAAAATACAATGCTACATGTCGGTTTCTGTTTGTTTGACGTTGTTCTAGCCATTTTACTTCTCACTTATATAGTTACTTTTCTTTGACCCTTTTACTTCTCACTTCAAAATTGTACTTCCCGACTGCCCCACCTGCGTAAACTTGTCAGCATCCTCGGCGTAAAGACACAGCGCGGCCAGTCCTTCGATGGCGGCGCGGCGGACGGCCGACGCCCGGTCGCACTGCAGCTGCGACAGCATCGACAGCACCAACGAGTCGGACAGCACCGGCTGCGGCCGCCGCAAGTTCGTTGAGCCGTATTCAACCAAGTTTGAAAAGACACATGGCCGTATCCAGGGGGGGGGTGGGCATTTTTCGCCAGATATAAAGTATTATAATCTAATTATAATTATATGCTCCATGTGGCCACAAATAGTTATAAATACACTCAATGTTGTGCTTTTTGCTGTTTTTGTATGTATATTTACATATACTCCACTTTACACCCTGGACGCGTGGTTCCCGCTGGAAGCGTGCCAACTACTTTTTTAAACATGCGATTTTCATAAAAAGTTGAAGAAAGTCATCACTGATATAGCGCTATATGTTCACTTATTCACAACAATGATTTATTCATCTTTTGAACAAAAAGCGCATGCTTTATCATCATTGGCACGGTTCCAACGTGAGACATAAATGAGTACGATGTCAGAGTTTCATGTCCGCCGTGTATACATAGTGTTCAATGGCGCTGGCGCCAACGCCAATCGCGCCATGGCGTGGCGCCTACTAATGGCGCCATTCCGCCACAAGCAGCCCCCCCCCCCCGCTCAAAAATCCTTGATACGTCCCTGAAAAAATACAATACCGTATTTTCTCGAATGGAAAATTATTTTTCGACAGTTTTTTTTGGTGGGGGAACTTTTCATGGGGGATTATGCAACTGGGGGAATTATTTGGTTTTAAATTTCAAACATGTTTCCATTCAGATGCGATATTGTAAATTTAATGGAAAAATGTGCTTTCAATATACTTTTAATTTCAGTGTAGATAATCATAAAAACGTACAGGCACAATTGGTATAAGTCTACAGCACAACTCTGCCGCCAGAACTCGCCGTTCGTCGTGCTTGTGCGTCATCTGCATGGGCAAAAAATCAGCGTGCATGAGACCCGAATCCAACCTACCACTTAAGAATTTCTTTCAGATATCAAGTGTCACTTAACATGTCACTTAACACTTTACATATAACTTGTCAGCAAAAGCACTTGGTGTAAATTTGTATCCAACTTTACTCACCTGTTCCCACACGAGCGGCAAAAGCTGAGCCTCGGTGCGCGTGGGGCCCGCGTGCAGGGCGAACGCGCAGCAGCCCATCACGATGGCGCGCCTGCCCATGCCAGGGGTGAAATTTAATTGGCCCGGAAGGTATGTCGGGCCGCCCGATTTGGTATATCGATGATAAATGCCGACGATTTAATGTGCTTTTGATTTAACTTAATGGCAATCGAGCAGCATAAACCCACCTTCACTTTACGGTGAGATCTATCATTTCACATCTGAATAATAATAAAAAAGCAATGTTTATTTCCCCCATCACATTTTTCACGATGAGATGGGAAAATAAACAAGAAATTGAATATGTAAAATATTTTTGTTTTCACTTTCAGAAAATATAAGGCAAAAATTTTAGACAAGTTTTGGCAATTTGGGTGACATATTTATATGATTTTGACACTTTGCAAGACATTTGACATTTTCCTGCGCCCGGGACTGCCCCAAGGTCAACGGACACACCTGTGCGACTCATCTGGCTTCTTCACCAAGTTGTACAGCTCATCTAACGGGTCGCCGGGGCCGGGCGTCCTGGCCGACTGGCCGCCGGCGAGCAGCGCGGCGGCGACGAGCAGCGACACGACGTCGTGCCGCTTGTTCAACAGCACGCTGGGCGTGACGCGCGGCAGCACCGCGCTAAGCAACTGCACCAGCTCGGGCAGCTCCGACGGCACGTCGCACAGCTGTGGGGGGGCGGTGCTGGAGTGTTGATGGCAACACAGAAATTTAGGAAATTCGTAAATCTGTTTTGAACTCATTTGAGTTTACCAAAGTGAGAAGTCTCGATCAAAAATAATTGACTCTAATAAACTCGAATATGTTCAATATATATTCATGAGTTTCCAGAATTTCTAACGTGTATTTACGAGTGTGCGTGGCCCCAAAGACGATTTTCAAAACATAAAGTAAAAAATGAATAACACATTTTTATAAGGAATGTTCCAGAGACACATGATAAAAACTGAAATGATAACACAGAAAGGAAACTTGAGACAAAAAAGGCAGAAGAAAAATAGATGAAGCATGGAATGAAAACGTGTATTTATAGTTTATCTTTTTATATTTTCGACAGCTAGATAAGCCATTTTACTAAAACACAGTAAAACTAAAAGCAGCAATACAAAAATAAGTGACAGTTAAATGGAATGATAAGCACTAGAAAAATTAGATTCGTAACGAAATCAAAGATGTCCGCTGCAAATTACTCAAAATAAGTTAACCTTAAATTACCTATCACAATCAAGCAATATCAAAATCAATTCCCCAATCACAACTTTGACACATTCATTGTGCTGACTTCGGAACTCTGAAATTCATCGGGCATCGGGCCCGAATGAAATTTTGTGCCCGACTTGATTTTGCCCGATTTTATTTTGCCTGTCCCACTGCGATCTCTGTGCCGCTTGCCGCACAGAAAAATCAGTAACAAAAGTGCGCACAGCAGCATTACTAGAAAAACGCTGGCAAACAGCCAGCCCAATACTTCGGACAACTCGACTGCAGGGACGTAATTTAATTTCCCCAATTTGTCTTTTCTTCTCGGGCAACCCGATGAATAAGATCGGGAAATATACACACGTGCAAATGCCGAATGTGGACAAGTGAGGAGGAGAGTTGTTAAACGTACCAAACTTTATTTGACACTCAAACCAAAATTCACACTGCCAGCGGTCGAGAACACATTGAATCGGGCTGCCCGAGAAAAAAGCGGTGGGCAAATTGAACTTCATCACACCTTCAGCTGCAGGTGCAGTTTGGAACCAATGCGGCACGACGGCCACTTGCAGCGCGGCAGTGAGCCTGCGCCGACGCAGTTGCAGTTGTGTGTGGAACCATAGAATGCCAGTCTCATGTAAATGTGGCTTTTCGATTTTGCCGTCTTCTGGAAGCAAAGTTCCAATCTATCTAAAGTCTATCTAGACACATTTTTACTACCTAAATCTATTCCCGCCATACATTTCACGAATTCAAACCTCCGTCTCAGTCCAGTAAAATTTCATGGAATTTTGTAAACGTTAACTAATTAATTCGTTGCTTTTAACTATTTTATGACATTTTATAGTGTCCGGTACAGGCGCTGGTTCAATAATTCATCAATTGAAGACCCCCATACCCCTACACAAACAATCGGGGGGGGGGGGGGTAACACCTGCATGGGGGTCCCGATCTAGCCGTGAGCACCACTTTACGCATGCAGCAGTTGCCTTTCATCAGCCATGTGTTGCCGTCCGTTGCGCCGCTACCTGCAAAAGGGGTCTCCAAAAATTGGATCACCGTTTGGGGGTCCAAGTAGATAGTATTTAGATTATGGTAATACACTACCGTGCAGAATAGTTGAGACTTTTTGCGCTGCGTGATTAATGTTGCCAGAATTTTGAAATGGTTGATATGCAAAACATTTGGATACTATACATGGGTACCCTGGGGGGTTGACTACACATGCCCAGGATGACTGCCCCTCAAGTTCAAATCTGCGTATATTCCTAGTGTACAAACATATTAACTCAGTTTGTTCATGTTTCAGAATAGTTGAGACTTTTCTTGTTTTGGGCAGTAGCCACTAGTGATGGAAAAGCGCCAGAAAAAAGGGCGCCAGGCGCCAATGGCGCCATGGCGCCATTCGGAAACTGGGCGCCAAGCGCCAAGGGCGCCACAGAAAAAGGGCGCCAGGCGCCAAGGGCGCCATGGCGCCATTCGGAAAGTGGGCGCCACAGAAAGAGGGCGCCAAGCGCCAAGGGCGCTATGGCGCCAATTGAAAAATAGGGCGCCAGGCGCCAAGGGCGCCAGGCTAAATATGTGCGTACAGCACCCCGAGTGTGCTAAAATATTTTTCTAGCCCTCTAACGCACACATTCACGTCTTTATTCACGTTTTCCAGGATGTAATCATCAAAAATTAGACTAATGATACAAAAAAAGTTGAGCATAAAATCACACCCCCACGTGACATTCAATTCAAACACGATGAAAATTGTCATTTAACAAAAAAATCATTCATTTCATATAGCACCATTTCTGCTCGCAAATGTTTTCTTGAAATGCACAAAAACAGAAAATCAACAATTCAATCTATTGATTCATGGGTTTGCAAGTTCAACGGTTCATCATTATCAGCTTCTGATCGGTCAGACGTGTCTGATAAACCCGTTGCACGAAAAAAATTCCATCCATAGCACCATTTCGTCCATTTTTATGGCGAATTTCGATTATCTACAGACAGTCACCTTGAAACTATGCTGGCGCCATTTTGGCGCCCTTTCAGAGCAGGGCGCCAGGCGCCAAGGGCGCCAGAGAAAAAGGGCGCCAAGCGCCAAGGGCGCCATGGCGCCTTTCAGAAAGTGGGCGCCAGGCGCCAAAAGCGCCACAGAGAAAGGGCGCCAAGCGCCAATGGCGCCATGGCGCGGCGCCCTTTGGCGCCCTCAAATGGCGCCAGCGCCATGGCGCCATTCCATCACTAGTAGCCACCCAGTATCTCACTTTAAAGTCTATATCCAATTCCTATAATCATTTTTTAACAAAAATTTTACCATGGGAACTGCTTGCCTGCATTGCTGAGCTCTGTGTGCAGCAAGAAACATTCTAAGCATGAACAGCATATGGCAATGCATAGATAGAAATGTGGCATTTATTTATTTTTGCTACAGTTTTGCATCCATTGCTAGCAACTCAGAAATGGGGGTAGGCATACTGCTGAGTGGGGCTATTTGGTGTGTAAATTTGAGGTTATGGCTTTGCTCTATTAGGGAGATAAGTTGGCCCAACTGTGAATGGGTAATGTGCAATTACTTTGTATGGAATGAAGATGGAAGTTTGTAAGTGCTATAACTTTTGATTGGAAAGAGATATTGAGAAAACGTTTTTTTCATATTAATTCTCTCTGTCTAAAGAATGTTATAGACTGTTCAATAACAAAATTTTGATGCTGCAAACCCCAGTAAAATAAGCATAAAATATTTAGACACCATTGAAAACTTTGAAGTGCCATAACTTTTGATTGGAAAGAGATATTGAACTCATTTTTGTTTGAAATGAATCCTCGTTGTCTAAAGTATATGATAGCATGTTCAAAAAATTTTTTTTTCCATGTTCAAAAACTGGGTCAAATTGACATACGTAGTTTAGACATCACTAAACCGACTACAAAAATAGAATTTGCATGTTGTCCCGATCATTTTAAGTGTTGAATGATTCAAATCAGCCCAGAAATGGTTGAGTTATTAAGCTTCAAACAGATGAGAGAATTCCACTTTTCATCCCTTACGGTTGTCAAGCTCACGGTTTTCATGCTGCACTATGCCACTTTACTAGCTAAGTGTGACACTTTACTTGCTGCTCTAGTGTGCCATTTTTCATCCAAACTGTGTCACTTTACTTGCTGTATGTATGCCACTTCTCAAGCCAAACTTGAGTATTTTGTGCTACTTTACTAGCTAATTATGATGGTTTACATGCTAATTTAATGTGCCGTTTTTCATCTAAAGTATGCTATTTTACTTGCTGTAGTATTCCACTTTACCAGCCAAAGTTTTGCCATCCAATTTATTTTTATAGGGCTTTTTACCATGCGGTAAGATGATACACACTTAATCCAAAACAGACATTTTCGAACCTGTACTTGTAGAATCTGCCATACCTGCAATTTAATGGAAAATTGATGATGATCTAAATCTGAAGTGATAGAAAATTAACAATATTTCAATTAATTATTTGGCACATTGAAAATATTCAATTAATTATTTGGCATATTTGGCAAAAAAAAATGATACGTGAATTTTACATGGGAAAATGGTATTATGCAATGACAAAAACCTGATTCACTGATTCACACTGAACACTGATTCACAAAGTGAAAAATGCGTGGTAATATGATGCAAACAATTACTGTAGCTTGTAAACTGTGATACTTTGGCACGTAAACTGGTATACTTTTGTATGAAAACTGTCTTATTTTTTTGGCATGTCTAGGGCTTGAAAACTGTAATACTTTGGCACGTAAACTGGCATACTCTGGCATGACAAGCGTCACACTAATTCGACAAGTAAAAACATGTCTAGGGCTTGACAACCGTATGTTTTGGCAAGTAGAATGGAGTATTTTACATGTAAAACGTGAGCTTGACAACCGTTTGGGATGAAAAATGGAACACACTCAAACAGATTGCCCATTTTTTGTATATTTATTGACCATCTTGTTATAGACCCCCATTATCTCGGGCCTGGGGATTATTTGAGCAAACAAAAATTTTCCGTAGTAGCCCCAGCATCAAACCCCAACATACTCAAACGGCATCAAAATTGGGCAAGGGACGAGAAATTGGGAAGCAAAAAAAGTGTGGTGGACCCCCAGCCTACTGCTTCTCTATGTGTGAAAAGTCTCAACTATTCTGCACGGTAGTGTATTTAGGATTGGGGGAAAGTTAATAGGCATTTGGTGCAGAAAGTTGAGGGATATAAATAAATAGATGAAACATGTTTTTTATATTAAAAATGTACTTATTATGAATATGAAAATAAGTTAGAAAGTAGGTGAATAAATCCATAAGTGGGTAAAATGAGATGGAGATGGTAATTTCCTCCCCAAAGATCAATTCGCAGTTACGTAGTCTGCCACTTTCAAATGGCTCAAAGATATAGTCAGGTTCATTCAGGGTATCAACATGAGCTAAATATAGCGCCTTAGCGGTGAGTACCTTTCTTCGGTTCAAATTGGGGCCCTACCCTAAAACACTAGTGTCATTGGAACCCAAGGGTAAGGGGCACCCCACACCCCCATTCTCCAGAGGGACCCCACCTGCGGTCTCGGCCACACTGACGTTTGTGCGCGCGTCGCCCGGCTCCGTGATCAGCGCCAGCGACACCGCCGGCGACACGACTGCAGCTGTCCACGTACGCTCGCATGAGATCTCGTTGTCGTTGTCCTGGAGGCGGTCCAAATGGGGGGGGGGTTGCCATTGTTATACTTGGGTATACTCGGGGGTAATCACACTTAGTATGGAAATCTACCATAACCCATCTGAATAATGAACCAAAAATTTATACAGTTTTTCATCATAATATTTCGTTTTTAATATGGAATAATTTATCACGATTTTATTCATTTAATTATGGTAGGATTCCGCGCGCGGTCTTTGCGATACTTTGCGGTCAGCAGAGTAAATGTAGTAAATTCCTGATAATTATAATTATAAATGAGCTAATGTGAAATTGCAAAGGAAAGGTTACACCCTTTTCAAGGCATTCAGATGGACATAATAATTCGTCCATTTGCCGCGAACTCCAGGGTCGGAAGTTGGGAACTTATCGGTGATTTACGGTAGTTGGTAAAATAAACGCACTGGAGATTCGCATTGGTCGCTGACTCGCCCAAAAGTGCCCAATGACAGCCGTATGGGCGGTGCAGTGCACACCTGGGGCCAATCCCACACGTTGTTTGGTGCCCTGTTAAGTGACAAATACCAGAAAATCAAAGTTTCAAATTACAGACTACAGTGAGAACTTATAATGTGTCACTTAACATCGCATTTGAAAACATAATCTGGGGCCACTGCCAAACCCTGTAAAATGTCAAGTGTCATGCAAAGTGTCAAAACTCATGTGAAATGTCAACATGACCCTGCAAAATGTCAAAAAATCGATAAAAAACTTGACATTTTACCAGGCATCTTACAAGAGTTTTGATACTTTTGTTTCTGTTTTTGTTTACTTAACTTTGGACACTTTAAGACATTTAATATTTTACAGGACAGTTTTACAAGGTATGGCACCAGCTTTAGTTGAAATCTGAAACTTAACTCTGAAATCCGTCACTTAACATGGCACCCAACATCAACTGGGATCGGCACCTGTTCACCAATGACTCCAGAACCCAGACTGCTCAAACTCGAGCATCGACCATGCGACAATAATGCAGCATTTGGCATAGCGCCAATAGAATCTCCTGGGGGCACTCTCAGAGCCTGCAAAATGCCCTGTAAAATGCAAAATGTCATGCAGTGTCAAAAATCGAGTAAAATTGCCTGAAAAATATCAAACGTAAGTTTGCCATTTTCCAGGGATTTTTCCATAACTACAGGAAACTTGACATTCTATAACTTGACATTCTACAGGGCATTTTTCAGGCTCTGTGTGGCACCTGCAGGCACCACAGCTATACAAACTGTGTGCGCATGTGCTCCCATGCAGGCGGGCAGCCCGACTGAATTCTGGTCGGGAGACCTAGGTTTGGACTTTGCCTGACTTTATCGATGTCGATAGTCGATTTTGTCGATGGTAGATATGAAAAAGGCTAGAAAATGAATAGACGATACTAGGGTAAGGGCGGCACTTGATCTTTAAATTTTGAAAATAAATTTTTTTTGGGGCGTAATCTAGCAGGTGAAGGAACATTTACTGTTTCATCAAAAATCGATGCTAAAAATATGTCGATCGAACACACCATTTTTGGTGCTCATATGTGAAATTCTAAAAAAAGCCAAATACATACTAAAATGAAAAAGTACCCGATACTCGATACTCGATACGATATATCGTCCAAACTCTAAAAAGGTAACATAGTGTTTATTATCAGAGGTTGCACATTGAAATGGCCATCCCTTTTAGCACACAGAGTGTACAAGTAAATTGTCTTCAATTTTGTACTGGTTGGTATATTTGAGACCTTGAATTGTAAGGCAGAAGTATTCCAGAGGCCACGGTCAAGGTCTGGGGACAATTCCACAAGTGGAAAAGAGACAAGAAAAGTGAAAGTGCAAGTTTTTTCTCTCTAAAAACGTGTTTTTTAAGGCGTCATTGAAGAAACAACGTTTTTTTCGTTCCTAGGACTCAGTACCCAGTTGAGTTACAGACTGCACACTTAGCAATGAAATCGACCATAGTTACCACAGCAATTGAGAAAAAATTTCAAAAACATTTTCCTCACATTTAACATATTGTGCATGCGCACACTAGTTATCACACGAAATTTCTAAAACTCACAAACCAGCTTAGAAAGCATTTGAGTTTTCTACAATGAGATGGCTGTCAACTACAGTTGACTGAGACTAAAAATAACTCATTGTGGAAAACTCAAACATGTTCAAAGCTCTTTTATGAGTTTTCAAAATTTCGTGTGAAAACTAGTGTGTGCAGGGCCAATGCATTCACAGTTTTACTCACAATTAAGGGCACAAATGTTCACAGAAATTTCACAGAAGTTAAATATAACCTCATTCGTCAAATTCCGTGTACAGATTCCGTATAAAGATGTTCTGTCCTATCAGTATATATACGCTCCCACAAATATAAGTATACATATGTAGTAATTGAAATTACAAGCAAATTTCTCAATGAAAACTACTACTCGCTTACAAATTTAAGTGCTACTTCAATTGCCCCTTACAAATGGCTTTCCTTATACTTACACTTAAACTATACTTGTCACATGCCCACTTGAAGAAATGGCACCTGATACCCATCCAATATCAGGGATAGTTGTAGTATTTGAGTAGTTATTAAACGCCGAAATAATTGTTGAAACAGAGTAGTCATCAAAAGTTGTCTGTTGAAACATCAAATGATTTTTAGTTACACTGTTCACCGGGGGTTTCCAAGATTTGAACCTTATAGTTATAAGTTTCGATGAGATAAAAAATCGTGCTTCCGCATGCACAAAAAAACAAGTAGGAAATTTTACGGTAGCAAGGGGGGGGGGTTGATTTGAAGCAGGCGGGTCCAAAAGTTCAGGTGTTTGAAAACGGATATATCTAGACAGGTAAAGTGTTCAGTAGGTAGTAGAACTGTTTAAAATGAGAGGCTTAACAGATACAGTAAAAAAATCAACCATAAATTTGATCTGCACTGCAATGGATATGCACCCAGATTGGCTATGGGATATGTTATTATGTAAAGTACACAAAATGCAGCTATCAAAAATTATATCCAATTAACACACACAGACCAGAATATACGTGCATTTTACACTTTAAAAATTGTACATGCAATTTGATAAATTTTGTCTGACATTCAGCAGTGTGAGAGACCTCAAGGCACAGTATGTTTAATACAAAGATTTTATTCAATATGTAAAGATTTTCAGATACATAGGTGGTGTATTCAATGCCCCCCTGGTGACCCCCTCTCTGACAGATGAGTTGCAAGCTGTACTGTTGGATTTCACAGGTGAGAATAGTGAAGCAGACACAGCCAAACACTGAGCCTTATCTGTGTGCCACACTTTTCCATCGAAAACATGTGCCAATCGCAGTATCAATTCTTCAGTTGCCGACGCGAAAACTTGCACGTGGGCGCTCGCAGAGTCGCCGGGCGCCCGTACGGTCACATCAAAGGCGGTCATGACCTGGAACCAGATTTAATTAGCCCTACGTGTGCTTTTCTCTGGCCGCCTGACTTTAATTAAGCACGTTTTATTATCCGCTGCCCGATTCAATGTGCTTCTTAACAGGTGGAATGTGAAACCACATAAAATTGGGAAACGTATAATTTCGACTAAATACAATAGTGGGCAGTCCAATTAAAAAACTTCGGGCTAATTAAACATGGCACCTGGTCCACGGTGCACACGTGCAGGTGGCCCGCAGATCTGCAGTGCGCCGCGACCGGCGGCACAAACGACACGATATCTGCGACTGCAGCAGGGGCGGCGCCGCCGGAGGTGCGCACCACCACTGCGACAGCGGCGTGGGCCAGCGGCGACACTGCCGCCGTGACGGCGCCGCTGCCGTTTTGGATGGAATGCGGTACGGTACTTGGCCCGCGGTGCCCGGTACGGTGAAGATAGATACGGTAAATATCAGGTTTGTACTTATTTTTACCGATCACCGCAATTGACGATACCATAATGGGATATTTTTACCGTTTACCGCAATTGACGATACCATAATGGGTGCATCGGTTGATATTTGGCACGTAACCTTTGGGGCGCAAACAAGAAAGGGCAATAATGGCAGGCAAATATAGTGTACAAGGTCAATTTCACCATTTACCGGTAGCGGTAACTACCGGCGCGTTACGGTCATTTTTCCCACCCATGTGCCGCTGCCGCGCCTGTCAACAATGGTGTTGACAAGTTGAATCCTGTCGCGGCACAGTGCCGTCGAGCGCAGCGCGGCCGCCGCCAGCGACAGTTCATTAGCGCCGCCGGCCGCCAGCGCGACGCCCAGCGATTGGGCGGCAATCAAAAATAGAGCCGCCTTGCCCGACTGCAGTGCGGCTGCATCCAATGGGAAAGGGTGCTCCACGAGCTCTCCGTTCCCGGCGTACATTATACTGTCCACCTGGGGCCAATCCTACACAGTCCAAGTGGTTTGTCAAGTGACCAGTTTCAGACTGCGGCGACACAAATTAGGGACAACATGTTCACACGGTGTTTGATTTTGATGAAGTTCACATTGGACACACCATTTGAAACATTTTATAAAGAAACATCACAATTTTTCTCATTCGCAATTTGAAACTTTGTCTGAAAGTTGTCACTTGACATAGCACTTGAAAGCATACAGGACTGGCGCCTGCAGTGAGCGATGCCGCACCAAGGTGCTGAACAGTGCCAGTGTGTTGACTAGGGTGTCTAATTTCCGTTTTCCGTGATCCGTTTCCGCTTTCCGCAGGCAATTTTTTTCCGTTTTCCGTTCCGTTTTCCGGCAAGTGCAAAAGTTTTTCCGTTTCCGTTTTCCGGCAAGTGCAAAAATGTTTCCATTTCCGCTTTTCCGCAGGCAAAATTCTTTCCGTTTTCCGCAGGCAAATTTTTTTCCGTTTTCCGTTCTGTTTTCCGGCAAGTGCAAATATTTTTCCGTTTCCGTTTTCCGGCAAGTGCAAAATTTTTTCCTTTTCCGTTCCCGTTTTCCGTGAAAAATTTTTGTTGACACCCTAGTGTTGACCATGTCGTATGGATCATTCAGCGACGATTCGGTGTATATGATTAGGATGTGGCCGCCCACTGGTACACTGTTTGTTACTTGCAACATGGCATCAGAAAGTCGGCCTGAGTGTGAGGTGAGTATATAAATACTAGCGAGATTCTATCCGGACCTTCGGTTCAGTTTCGCAGTTGTATTCTACACCTTACACATACTAATGGACATTTTTTACAGTCATGAAGTATCAATCGAAACATCGAAAAATAGTTGTGAAGCAATAGAGATTTGACTTGTCTAATTTTTTCTCTCGTTTTGAGCAGTGAACTTTGAGCTGAAGTGAAAACAACACAGACACTCACGCACCAGCTGTAGGGCAGTGCGCCAACACACTCAGTAGGGCACTAAACGCATCAGAACCCTGGCCCTCCAGCGACACAAAGTGCACAGCAGCGGCGTCACGGGCACTTGCCACCAGCACTGGTACTTTGCCAGCACACGAGACGTCATCTGTTAACTGTCCATGGACGAGATTGATCACGTGGTCCATGGAACGCGACTTTATGCTGTCGCAGTCGAGCAGGAACATGACTGCGGGCAGCGGGCTGCACAGGCCCAGCGTGGGCGACAGCGAGTGGCTTGGCAAGCTGCCAAAGGACGCCTGACACGTGGTGGTGAAACATGTGGAAGTTAAGGGCATGTGCGAGATTTGATTAGCCCAAAACGTTTCCTCGGTAAGCCCGATTTATCGCATTTGATATTCCACGCTGCTAAATCCAATGTATCGGGCTGCCCGAAGAACGTTTCGGGGGAACTAACTATCGCACCAAAAATCAGTAGTACACAGGCACTAAACAAACAGTAGGCATGCCGGGCATCAGCGCCAGCCACAAGTCGACCAATATCGACGCAGTTGCCCCCTCCACCAGAGCGTCCTCGTGCAGCGCTGCAGCTGCAGTCGTGACGCCCGCCGCCGCGGCGGCGGCAGACTTGAGCCAATCATCCACGCTGGAAGCATTCGCAGCCAGAAGACGACTGTGCACCAAGCCGAGCAGCCGGGCGACGCCCATGGCCGCGACCATCGTGTCGTTTCGCAGCGCGCCAGCCACCGCCAGCGATCTGGCGCCAAGTTTGATTAGCCCGACATGTCCTTTCGGGCAACCCGATCCACTGTGATTCGAACCCGAGCCACGAATCAAAAGCACCTCGAACCCAAAAATCAATGAATCGAGCCACGTAAAAAGGTCGTCGGGCTAATTAAGTTTGGCCCCTGGCCTCCAAAAGTTGTCCATGCAACAAGAGCGGCTCGACTGCACCGGAGCGCACGCGCGCAGTCACCTCAGCGTGCACTTTAGCCGCCAGGGCGGCGGCGGCACGCTGATAGTGCAGGTGACGCCACTGCGGTCCAATACACTGCGACAGAAGCTGCGCGGTGGGCACAGCTGCCGCCTCGCGTACAACAGAGGCGCGATTGCCCGACTGCGGGTCGAAGTAGGCGCGCAGCGTGGCGTGGCACTGAGGGTGCTGCAGCAGAATGTGCCGCACGGCGGCGTCCAGGCCGCGGCGCACGCTGTTGTACAGCTGGTGCCGCTTCCGCGAGTGGACAAGTGACATGACAAGTGGTCAGCGGTGGGTAAAGTTATAAGTGACTAATAAATGTAAATACTAGTAACAAGTAATTTAGCTACCGAAAATATTTACTTTTCACAGACAGTAAAAAATACTAAATTATAATGAAAGTTTACTAAAACGGAAAAATACTTATCACTGGACTTGCGAATTGTGACTTCACCCAACGGTTGTCACTTCTATTGTCACTTGACCACTTGCGGAAATTGGCACCTGTCCAAGTTTAGGCTGCTTGATATTTGCAGTGGTAGGCGACTCGCTCCTGCTGTTAGCAGTTAATAGCAATGCGGTCAGTAGAACGGATTTAGATGAGAACCATGTATCCATTATGAAGAAATAATTTAGCTGTGGAGGAAAAGGGTAAATCAATACATCATAAATTGATGTGCGGGTTAATCAGGTAAATACGCATAATGATATTAAATATTTACACAAAGAAATCTTAAATATTTATGTCTGAATCATTTCTAGTTTTTTTTTCTACAGATTCTAGCGATATCAAGTTTGCGAAAAGTTCCACCAATGTTTAACAAAGCGCTAATATAATGTAAATAGGCAAAAATAAATAACGTAAATATAAATACCGGCAGATAAAAAGCAGCGAATGTAAAATAAAAAAAACGGTGAAAGTATGATCTTTATCATCTGCCATACAAAAAGGCAATAAACCGCTGGGGTTCAGGTGTTGCTGCCGCGTTTTCCAGCTGCTCGAGATACAACAAAAAATACATTCCCGCGCTGTCAATAAATTCAATTGGGACGTAAGGCGCCTTTATAAAGCGCCCTAAACTAATATCTAACTGATCTATAATAATCCTACTAATATTTTTTACGGAAAACGGGAAGGTTATTTTTTTTAGCTTTGCTCGGCGGACCACAAAGTACCGTATTTCCTTGAAATACCCCCCCCCCTCAAAATGAACACTATGGACTTATACCCCCCCTCAAAATACCCCCCCCAAATTTAGTGTATAGAGAACGTAAATGACATAAGCTGCGATTTGTCATCCGAGCAATGAAGAACACACGTTAAGACAATGTCTGTGTTACGTTAGAACAGGGTTTATTCCGTCTGCACACTTATACAAGTCTACAAGTTTATAAATGGCGATTTTTGTCGCATTTTTCGACGTCTGCGTACGTTTCAAGTGACAATTTAGTACGAGGATTTCAAAAAATTTCTTGCGAAATAATAACCCCCCCCCCCCCTCAAAATTCTCACTCTGAAAAAATAAACCCCCTGGGGGTATTTCGAGGAAATACGGTATTTATGTGCAGAATGGCCCTGCACACGCTAGTCTACATCGACACCAAATGTCATCTGGTGCCGATATTGATTCAAAGCTTGCTGAAGAGTGGACGAACCGCGTTCAAACGCAATCTTTGAATTAGGAACGGAACCAGTTGACATTTGGTGTCGATGTCAACTAGCGTGTGTAGGGCATTACTGCCATAATTCAATGAATAAAATTTTGAACTTAATTTTGTAATTTATTTTTCCATAGTAATAACGAAATATTAAATATGATGAAAAACTGCACAATTTTTGGTTCATAATTCAGATAGGTCATGGTAGGTTTCCACACTGTGTGATGTCCGCCTAGTATACTGAAAAGTGAAAATGAAAATGAAAAATATTTCAGCTGCCAGTAAACGAAACGAAAAAAAATTACCTTCGGAAAGTGAAAACATAAAAACGCAAGGTAGAAATTGTTCAGCTGCCGGACAACGGAAAAAAGAAAAAGAAAACACTTGAAATTTGACACGCCACACGGGGGTAAGCGCATAATTTCAGCGCCCGCGCCTCACGTTGCAATTGAATTTGGCCCCTGGAAGCTTTCACACGCGCGCGCACCCGTAACAATGCGGCAAAAAGTGCAACTAGAAAAGTATGAAAACGGCACGCAGGCATATATTTAGAATATTTATATGTAAATACACATCTACTTACTGATATAAATGGAAGGAAACATGGGCCGTGAAGGAAAAACTGAAAATATGCTGCAGTTAAATTTGACTGGCAACGTTTTTAAAGCAGCCCAGTCATTGTATTGTATCTTTGAAACCAATTACCGTATTACCTCGAATTAACCCCCCCTCCTCAAATTGGGCTGGGGAAATAATAACCCCCCCTCGAAATAAATGGGTCATGTATGCAATGTACATGGTGTATATTACTGCTAATTTGCATTGCAGCTACACATAGACTAGTTTGCGTAGCTAACCACGTTTTTATGTAAAAATATATCCTGTTTGGATACATTTATTACCTGTTTTGGGTACGCAAATGCCTACTATTTACTACACTTCTTACGAAAATTTCTGACGAAATAATAAAACCCCCCTCGAATTACCCCCCCCCCTCAAATTTTGCCGGCGAAATAATAAACCAATATCGGAGTATTTCGAGGTAATACGGTAAACGTGGCCCTGGGGTCAGCCCCACACCTTGTAAAATACTATGTGAAACATCAAAGCCCGGAGAAAACGCAAAGAAATTTTTACTGGGTACGTTACAATACATATTTTACATAAAATTTGACAAATTCTTCCGACATTTTGCATCTTTTATTGTACATGGGCCACAATAAATGTCCGCGACAAAAAAATGTCAAAAATTAGTGTCCACCCAATAAAATTCCACACCAGGGGCCAGTTCCGCAAGTGGCAAAGCAAACAGTGAAGTAAAGAGTAGAGTAAAATGGAAAAGTAAAAAGTAAAAATTTAATAGTTAAGTTAAAAATAATATAAAATGGTAAATGAAAAGTTAAAAGTAACCTAAAAAGTAGAGTCAAAAGTAAGGTAAAAATTAAAGAGAAGAGTACTTTACCATTTGCGGAACTGGCCCCAGGGAAACACAACTGTAAAAATTCCATCCAAAAAGTCAAACAAAAACGAAAAACTCGAACCCGACCAACCTCGAGCGCGAGCTGCTGCAGCCCCTTGTCCAGCTGAGCGGGCGGCATCACCTTGCGCAGGAGCGGCTGGGGCGGCTGCCGTTTGCGCAGCGCCACCGCGCCGGAGCACAGCATTGTGTCGGCCGCGCCGGCGAAATCGAGCCACGGCGGCACGGGGGCATCTTCTCGTGGGTCGTCTGCGGCTGCTTGTGATTGTGCTTGTGACGCGGCCTGTGCTAAGTTTGTGCCGCCAGGGGGTTGCGGCTGCGGCTGCACTGCGGTCGCCAAGTCGCTGCGTGGTAAATATAAAGCTGTTTACAGAATGGTAGTTATTCGTGCAGGATGTGTATCAGGCTGCACTGGTGAAATATTGCCACTTCATATCGCAAAAGTTTTCACGTCGAATTATTCATTTCATTAAAAAGTTCCCTTCCGACATTCGTTCCTAGATTTGTCGATATCCACAATTCAATATTCAAAAGTAATCTACACTCGACGTTTCGAATCGATTAAATAGATAAATATTGTCATAATCGATATCAAACTAAACATCGACAAACTCACAGTCTCAACTGGGCCGCGAGCGCCTTCGAGTTATCCAATTCTGAACGGAGCTGTTCATTGTGTCTTTGCAAGCGGCCATTCTCGTCGTTCTGTAAAAGGCGGTACTAATTATTTTCAGAATACGATAACTGAGCCCTCCCAATAAAGAAGTAAAAGTCAGCTAACGGATTATCTCAAGCTCAGTACCATGATTTTTGAGCGCCCCCTCAAATTTGTCCCTGTAATAAGGGAATGGCGCCATTTGTAGGCGCAACGCCATGGCGCCACTGGCGTTGGCGTCAAAACAGCTATATATGTCTGTATCTTACAGGCTTATACAGCGACATGGACAGGAATTTAGGTTTTCACTGGCTTTGTGGCAGCGGAGACTGTCAGCCGAAAATATATTATGTTGTGTGACGGAAATATGCGCGAAAAGTCATGTAATATGCCCTGTAAAATGTAAAAAAATATATTACTTGTATACTGGATTTTTGAAATTTTTCACGACTTTTGACACTTTCCATGTGACACATTTGACATTTTACATAATGCGGAACTTCCCCCAGGTGACAAAAGCCCACCTACCCCCACTATCCACCCACCAATTCAGTAATAAAATCGGACGCGGCCGGCGCCATGAGCTCGCCGTCGAGCAGCGGGTTGCACTCGATGTCCATGGCGCACTGGACGCCGCAGTGGCGCAGCTTGTCGCCCGACTGCACGTTGGCCGCGTGCACGAACTCCCGGTACAGCGACAGCAGGTCGGCCGGCCGGGACACGTTCAGGCCTACAGAGTCCCAGTCTTCGAAGTCCTGCAGTAGGGGGTTGAGCGTGGGAAATTTACAGGGTTTTTACATGCAATATAAATGAGGCGTCCAATTCTAAAAGTTGACAAGTCCAAGACAATCCGAGAAGTCGAAAATTTCGAGTTAGGCCCGGAAACGTCATCTGGGGCTACTTCCGCACATTTTTCATCATTTTCCATAAATTTTTTGACCGCACATGCCCATTAGGGTGTCAAAATTCCGTTTTCCGTTTCCGTCTTCGGCAGGCAAATTTTTTCCGTTTTCCGGCTGCTGAAATTTTTTTCCGTTTTCCGTTCCGTTTTTCGGCCACTTTTTTCCGTTTCCGTTTTCCGGCTCATTTTCCATTTTCCGGCTAAATTTCCAGTTTTTCTGCCTTTTTTCTGTTTTCCGCCTAAATTTTCCATTTTTCTGCCTCATTTTACCTTCTTCTGGCTCAACTTTCTGTTTTCTGTTCCAGCCAAACTGGTAAACATTCATGCAGATTGTCAATTATGTAAACTTTTTCTGTTTCCAGCAAAATTTCTGCAAATTTTTTTCCACTTCCAGCAAAATTGTATCCGTTTTCCGGCAAAATTTCAGCAGATTTTTCCGTTTCCGTGCAAATTTCATTTTTCCGTTTCCGTTTTTCCGGCCCCCTTTTCCGTTTTCTGGCCGCTGAAAGTTTTTTCCGTTTCCGTAAAAAAAATTATTTGACACCCTAATGCTCATATGGCAAAGTACCAAATTTGACATTTTTGGGGAAAAATGCAAAAAATTGGGCAAGAAGTCGACAAATCCACTTAGTTTCGGGCTAAAAGTGATAAGTCCAAAAATAGCAAGAAAAGTGATAAGTCCGCTATGGACAGCTAATTCTAAAAGTCGACAAGTCCATAAATAAGGCAGCCCATAAGGCAGCCCCATCGCCGCCGGGAAGAACGATATTCTCGCGCGCAAGAAGTCGACAAGTCCATTTCCCTCCCAAAAACAGTTTTGCTCTGACTGAATGGAAATTTATGGAAACCATATTTTTCACCTATAGGCTTAGATCAGGGGCTGAAAATTTGGCACTTTATTGTCAACAATTGGAACTTAATGGAAAGCATGAGAGAGCCAAATTGTACACGCACCATTGGCCCGGAATCGGGTCTGAAACTTAATGTGCGATTTACTCAAAATCGCATTTTGTGGACTTAGACGGCTTAAATTTGGGTCGAAAAAAACCCACCTTCAAAGCCACCCAGGTGCCAGTCCCGTACCCTGTAAAGTGAATGTCATGTAAAATGATTCAAATTTGTCCAATCTCATGCTAAATGTCAACAGCTCAGTCAAAAATATGTTCTTTTCATTTTAGTTGACATTTTGGACTTGGATTTTACTTAACACTTTACAGGGTGCTGGACTGCGCGTAGGGTAACGTGTGATGTGACGTAGTCATGAAAAACGCCGCGGCTATACAGGGGTGGGCATCTTCAGTTACCGCTGGAAAAACGCGATAGCTTGAGCTACAGTTGAGCTATCACAATGAAATTTTAACACAATAGAGTAGACTCCATAGGACACCTATGCTGAAGTTTGCAACCCAAACGGCCACAGTTTGAAGGAGTTGTGGAACACAGTTTTTAGTGTAATTTTGTGACTTCACCTCCCTTATCTCGGGACTGGGGGACTATTCGAGTAAAAAAAGAATTTGGTAGTAGGCGCGACCACAACATACTCAAAGGGCATCAAAATCGGCCGATGTACGACAGAATGGGACGACACCAACGACCGATGACCCCCCCCTCAAATGCCACCCTCGATTTATCCTATGGGTGACGCCAAGTCACAAAATTACACTAAAAACCGTGTGTTCCACAATTCACCCAAAATGTGGCCGTTTGGGTTGCAAACTTCAGAATAGGTGTCCTATGGAGTCTACTCCATTGTGTTAAAATTTCATTCCGATAGCTCAACCGTAGCTCAATCTATCGCATTTTCCCAGCGGTAACTGAAGATGCCCACCCCTGTACTTCACAACGCGACAAATTAGTTGAGATGTTTGATTGAATTTTTGACGAATTCACCCGCTCCCCCAAGAAAGCTGCCTCGCAAGGGGGTCTTAATCGAGCGTAAAAGCGCGCACCTGTTCTACTGCTTCCTCACAGAAAGTGACCGCGGTAAGTTTGAAGTCGTGCTGCAGCAGGTACTCGTGCAACAGAAAGTTTATCGCGCGCCATTCGTGTGCGAGCGCAGGCGCCGCCGGCCGCGCTGCCGCCGCTGCGACGTATTTATGTAATGGCCCTACACACACTAGTTTTCACCGTGACTGATGTGAAAACTAAAATGGCGACTGGCGACATCCAGCCTACTCATTTTGTATGCTTTATGTGTTTTAGTTTTCAAATTTTCAAAGTTTAACTATCATTTATTTAAACTCAAATTTAAATCAAATCAAATCATTAAACCGTGATTTTTAATTTGCATTTGAAAAAATTTCAGTTTTCACACGAAGTCACGGTGAAAACTAGTGTGTGTAGGCCCTAGTGGTGTTAAAGGCACCGGGAAAAATGGCACCTTTGCCAACGCATGAAAAGGGCACCTGGCACCCTGGGGCACCGGCCAGAAAATGGCACCGCACCGCACCGCACCGGCACCGGTGCCTTTTGGAAAAAATGGCACCGGCACCGAAGGGCACCGGCGGGTTGCCGGTGCTAGCACCGAAAGGCACCGCACCGGGCTGGAATTTCTGAAGTAAATATCAGGCAGTTTCTCAGTGGTCTCTCACCTTTGGAAGTGCATATTTCCATGAATTTTCAACCGATTTTGATGGTTGAGCACTTAAAATGATCAGAATGATGTGGCAATCACTTTTATGAAGCAATTACAATGATTACAAATGAAAGATAAAATATTGAATTCACTACAATGTCCATAGCCACTATTGTCTACTGATCGGAGTCGTTGCTCTACAGAGAATGGAACTATCTTTGTCATAAATTGACAACAAATTTTGAACAAAAAAGTAAGATAAATATAAAATATAAAAATGATGTAAAATACAACAAAATTTTAGATTCGCTCATCAGATCATGTATCGGGTATAATGGATTTCACAGTAGGTATATTTATTTGATGGGAGGGTTACAAAATACCGTATTTCCTCGAAATACCCCCCCCCCCTCGAAATACCCCCCCTCGTTTGACCCCCCCCCCAGATTGAGTGTAAAGAGAACATACATGACAAATACTGCAGTTTGTGTTCTGCGTAGTGCAGAACACACGTTAAAACAATGTTGGAATCACGTTAGAACAGTGTTTATACCATCTACGTACTAATATTAGTATACAGGAGTTGATACATGTCAGTTATTGATGCATTTTTCTACCCCAGCGCACATCACAAACCACGATTTTGTACTAGGATTTAACAAAATTTCCTGTGAAATAATAACCCCCCCCCCTCTCGGGAGCACTATGAAACAATCACCCCCGGCGGGTATTTTGAGGACTTACGGTAGGCAAAAACGGTTGGGTAAATATATCGCTGTTTTTTGAAATATGAATAAGCACATACTATGGACAAAATTGCACAGCACATGAAGCCTTGGCCGGTGCCTTTCCCGGTGCCTTTTACTTTGGCCCTGGTGCTAGCACCTTTGGCACCGGCAAAAAAATGGCACCGCACCGCACCGGCACCGGTGCTATTCTGAAAAAAATGGCACCGGCACCGGCATGGCACCCCTGAAGATTGCAATGGCACCGCACCAGCACCGGTGCTGGTGCCCTTCGGTGCCCAGCACCGGGGCACCGGTGCCCTGGTGCCTTTACATCACTAGTAGGCACATTCAATTATTTACCATAACGCCATAGTTGGAGCACGCACCAACCACCTCGACATTTTCGTGTCATTATATAGAACTGACGTTTCAAAATCCACTCGAACCAGCCTCGCTCCACTCAAAACTAGGGTTATAACGGGATTAACTTTTCGGGATCGGGATAGGTTTTTCAAATTTTCGGGATCGGAAGTAAAAAATCCCGAAAATTTTCGCTATTCGGGATCGGGATGTACCCTTGGCAAACCATCAAAAAGTTTTGGTGGCCAATTCAATGGCCCTACACACACTAGTTTTCACCGTGACCGATGTGAAAACTGAAATGGCCACATGGCGACATTCAGCCTACTCTTTTTGTATGCTATGTGTTTTAGTTTTAAAATTTTCAAACTTTAACTTTCATTAATTTAATTTCTAATTTACATAAAATAAAATCATTCAACCGTGTTCATTAAATTGCATTTTAAAAAATTTCAGTTTTCACACGAAGTCACGGTGAAAACCAGTGTGTGTGGGCACATTAAATTAAGTTTTACTATCACAATCAAATCTCGCACGGAAACCTGATTCGGAGATCGACGGCGCGGCGGAGATGTCGACCGCAGTGTCCGCTGACGGCGGCACAGTGCTGCTCGACTGCATTTGAGTTTCTGCATAGCGCACATGAAATGCCATTTACTGGGCGTATGGAAAAATGTGAGTTATAAAACCGAATCGAAAAAGGCGCTAATGAACAAGACAGTTCAAAGAAGGAAAAAGGGATTATTCTTTTGGTTTGGCTAACTAGTTTGGCAGCAATACCGTCACAGCTCAAGTGGCGCCGTTCTGTCAAGTCGCGGCCATAAAAATGAGGCATGGCCGACGCTTTTGTTAAAAAACGCGTTCAAACGACGTTGTAAATAATAAATCACAAATGTTCGCCTTTTTCTATACTGAAAATCCACGTGAAAACGTATTTCAAAATAACAATAAACTTTCCGCTTGTTGACTGTCAACTAGAAAAGCTTCACAACCCCCCGCCCCTAAAACACGTGCCCCCAACCGACCAGCCACACTAGTCAACTCCCCTCTGAGCGATCTAATAGTGTCGTTGGCTTTGCGCAGTTCGAACTCGAGCAGGGCGACGCGGTCGTCGGGCGTGGGCTGCGCGCCGCCCTCGTCCGAGTGCCGCGCCAAGTCGAGCGAGTCGAATGTCGCCGCGGAGACCGTTCGTTCTGCAGGGGGGGGGGGGGGTAGGGTGGCAGAATTTACCGTACCGTACCGTACCGCGTACCGCACTTTTCAGATTTACCGTACCATACCGTTTACCGCAAAATTGAAGATTTACCGTACCGTACCGTTTACCGCAAAATGGAAGATTTACCGTACCGTACGGTTTACCGCAAGGCCGTACCGTCTGCCACCCTAGGGGGGGGGTTGTTTTGAGGGTGCACTTGTTTGGAACCAGGCGCCACCACACACCGAGATTGTAAAATGTCAAATGTCATGCAAAGTGTCTGGCAAGATGCCGTGTAAAATGTCAAATGGCCGGTTCTAAAAATTTACATTTTACAGGGCATTATACATGACTTTTGACACTTCGCATGATATTTTCTATTTTACAGTGTCCAGGAGTGGAGTCAGATGGCAGTCCCGCACCCTGTAAAGTAGTGTCAAACGTCATATAAATCTGTCAAATGTCGAACAAAACGTCAACATTTCTGACATAAATTTAAAAAAATGATTTTTATGAAATTTTACATGACATTTGTTACTTTACACCTTACACAGTGCGGGACCGCCACCTGTACACCAGTAGGTTGAAGGTAAATAGAAAAATTACATTCGAGCAGATTTACATTTACATACTAACCAAGCGCGGCATAACTGGGCGCCGGTTCGAAGTGCGCGGGGTTGGAAAAGAACTGCGTCAACGAGCGCAGCGGCGCGCCGCACTCGCTCAGCTCCGTGTGCAGTTCCAGCGCGGTCAGCAGCAGCTTCTCGCGCAGCAACACCCGCGCAACCTCGTCCAGCGACACGCTGCCAAAATGGGCTGGGGGTTTTTTCATGTATTTTTTTGAAGAGAGGATTTGAAAATCCTGTAAGTGCCATGACAAAATAACGAGCAGTGAACAGAAAAATTGGATGTTTGGACTAGTTTTGACAATTTGCATGGCACTTTACAGGGTCTGGGAGTGGCACCAGTATGGGAGGCAGCCCCACCACACCATTAAGTATCAAATGACAAAAAAACTACACATACAAAAAACCAGGGACGTATCCAGGATTTTTGAGCGGGGGGGGGGGCTGCTTGTTTACGGAGGCCGGCGAGGGGGGGGGGGCTCAGCCCCCCCCCTAAAATTTTAGCTACATAGTGGCGGAATGGCGCCATGGCGCTGGCGCCATTAGTAGGCGCCACGCCATGGCGCCATTGGCGTTGGCGTCAGCGCCATGGAATGCTGTATATGTATGTAAATATACATACAAAACAGCAAAAAAACACAACATCGAGTGTATTTATAATGATTTGTGGCCACATGGAGCAAATCCGATGATAATACCTTATGTCTGGTGAAGAATGCGCGCTTGCGCGCAAAATTTTTTACGCTGACGTTGAAAAAGTCGCATTTTCCGGTCACTTTTTGGTCTCGCCCCGGGAGGGGGGGGGGGCTGCAGCCCCCCCCGCCCCCCCCTGGATACGGCCCTGCAAAAAACACATTATCCATGGCACTCGACAAATTCGTATGAAATGACACCTGATGGCAGTCCCAAGCCCTGTACAGTCTAATGCAAAGTCAAGTGTCAATCAAAACAAAAAAGATTTTATTACTGAACATTCCATGACAATTGAGTTTACTTTGCATACGACACTTTACACTTTACAGTGCTTGGGACTGCCCCCTGGCGCGGGACCGCCACAGAGCCACAAAACAACGCAAATCCAACGAAACAAACCGTCTCTCGTCGGCGGCGGGCGGGGCGTCGCCGCGGCCGGACGGCGGGCTGTCGACGACGAACTGCGGCGGCTGGCTGCACCTGCCGCCCGGCTCCATGTCGGTGCGGTGGGCCACCGAAATTACCCGGCGCGCACATTTGTCATCTGAATTTGGCCCCTGGCGAAACTGGTGGCTGTTTTCTGTGTTGTCGGCGGAATTGTGATGCAGACGTTTTTTCGTTTTGGTTGTGGACGTTTGACAGTAACTGTTGACCGCATAGGCAAATACTATAGTAGGCAAATATTGTAGATTTTCATGACACTATAACATTTTCTCACTTCAAATACAGACAAAGAATATATTTACCTGCATAAACACATGAAAGCATAGCGTGGGGTTTCTAATTATTTTTAGATTTATTGATAATTGAAGAGTGACTAAATCTAGTGGAATGTGCAGTACTGACAAATAAATATATACATATAATTACAGTATATCCTCGAATAAGTCACCCTCTTGTGAGTGCGAGGAAACCCCCCCCCCCCACTTTGATGGGTAGAAATCATTTTACAACATATCACATTTACAAAAAACGTTTTATGTATTGAATATGTATTATCTTGCAGCTAGAGTTCACTAATATTGATTTCACAACTTGAATGGTGAATTTTGTATTCCTACCAATGATTTATGTTACCAAATTTACCTCATCTGTGCGATAAATCAATCATACATTTTACTGAAAATTCTGACGAAAAAATAACTCCCCCTCACAAACTTCTGACGAAAAAATAACTCCCCGGGGGACTTATTCAAGGATATACGGCAGACTAGCACGTATGTAGCACAATAGGGTTGGCTCATACGGCTGTATAAATAAAACATCGAGTACTTCTAAAAATCGATGTTGAAAAAGTCTAGTATCACAGGTATTTTAATAATATTGGTCTGTCGGGAAAGTTCGTTCCGTTGCAAGATCGTCTCAGATTGGATCGTCCTGGACGATCAGTGGGGATTCAGCTGGGGTATATAATCTGGAAGTCAGTCAAGCATAAAATTTTACCGCAAAATTGATAAAGTAAAAGTCGATCCATTGCTAATCTATCTCTCAATAATGCCCTCAACTCGACAAGCACGATCCACCGTTTCTGTAGTTTTCAATTTTTCGATGAAATTTCAACGTCAAATCAGTTGGGAACATAAAGTTTGAGATATGTATTATCATCTACTTTTATGTAATCAATTTCGCGGGTCATTATTATCCTTGAATTTTACATTGATCGATAATTCCAGCTTTTATACACCGACTCAAACCTCACAATGCACGACGATCAAAGGGGAGACGGAACGAACTTTCCCGACAGCCCAATAGGTGGGGTAGGGTCTACCGTCTCAAACGCTCCCACACTTGGTAGCCAGAAAAATTACTTAGGATAGACATATCATGATCCTCCCCCTCCAATTGGCCAGGTGCCAATCTTAAGCCCTGTAATGTATAAAGTAAACTGTCACATGTAAAGTAAAGTGTCAAGTCAAATGTCAAATGTAAAGTAAAGTGTCAAGTCAAATGTCAAAAGTAGAGTAAAGTGTCAAATGTAAAGTCAAGTGTGAAGTCAAATGTCAAATGGAATGTAAAGTGTCAATTGTGTATCCAAATCTTTTTTTTTTTTATCCAAATCTTATGTTTTTGTATCCAAATCTTATATTTCGACATAAGATTTGGATACAAAAACATAAGATTTGGATACGAAAAATAAGATTTGGATACACAATTGACACTTTACTTTACATTTGACTTTACATTGGACACTTGACTTTACATTTGACTTGACACTTGACTTTACATTTGACTAATGATGTAAAAGCGCCATGGCGCTGGCGCCTGGCGCTAGCGCCAAAGCAAAAAGCGCCATGGCGCTTTTGGCGCTTGGCGCCTTTTTGCTGTGGCGCCATTGGCGCTTGGCGCTGTGCTATGGAAAAGCGCCATGGCGCTTTTGGCGCTTGGCGCCTTTTTGCTGTGGCGCCATTGGCGCTTGGCGCTGTGCTATGGAAAAGCGCCATGGCGCTTTTGGCGCTTGGCGCTATGATGCCGTGGCGCCGTTGGCGCTTGGCGCTAGCGTTTTAAAAAGCGCCAAAAAAGCGCCAAGTGGTTCAAAAAAATATATCATTTTTTTTTTGTAAAAATACCTTGTGTGCATAATTTACATGAGTAAATGTGTTTAAGCGTATTCCAGGAAGAACAAATCTACGTACTTGCTTATCTTGTAAACCATTTCCGTGCAAGGATATCCAAAACTTTTCCAGAATAATCGGCCTAATGATTCCCATCCCAATTCAAAGCTTGCTCACGAGCCGACGAACGACGTTCAAATGCACGTTCGACGTATCTATAAAAATCTAAGCATTTTTTCGAGATGGCTTGCCATTTTTACCGTATTTCTTTGAATAGAAAAGCGTCATTCTATTTTTTTCCAACTTTTTTACCTGGCATTCTATTGGAGGTGCCTTTTTATTGGAGGCTGCCATTCTATTTTTTAACCAATATTTTTCACACATTCTTCATTTGAACATAGTGTTTTTATGAAACATAAACAACATTCCATATCACAGAATCAATTGAAACAAAACCAAATGTGAAAACAACCATGAATCTTCCAATTTCTACCTGCCGTTATATTGGGGGGTGCCATTTTTTTGTTTTTGTGGGCACGCAAACGTGCTAAAACCGGCCGTTTTATTGTAGGTGTAGTTCTATCTATTGGAGGTATGCGATTCTATTAGAAGAAATACCCAACTCTCAGATGTAAAATAACATCAGATAAAGGAAAGTTAACTCGATTTGACTTATTTATATCTTGCTTCTCACACAAATATGTAACTAGCACTGCATTAGCATGGTTGCACTTTATGAGCAGCAAAAATTTTTGGCGCTGGCGCTATTGGCGCTTGGCGCCAACATCCTCTGGCGCCATTGGCGCTTGGCGCCATGGTCCAGAAAAGCGCCATGGCGCTTTTGGCGCTTGGCGCTATTTTGCTGTGGCGCCATTGGCGCTTGGCGCTCGCATGCCAAAAGCGCCATGGCGCTTTTGGCACTTGGCGCCAAAAGTCTGGCGCTTTTTACATCACTACATTTGACACTTTACTTTACATTTGACATTTGACTTTACACTTTACTTTACATTTGACACTTTACTTTACACTTTACAGGGCTTGGGACTGCCCCCAGCTCTATCTCTATCAATTTATTTGTAGCACGTTTAGAGCTTTGAGTTTTTATTTAGTTATCATTTTTTAATTAACTTTGTGATTTCGACACCCAGAAAAAGCCTATGAATTGAACCACGCGACCACCTTCCCAAAAAAATGTTTCAGCCATCTTTCCCCCCGGAGAAGCGGTTTACTACCTATCTGAACCCCCGCAGGGGTCCAAATCTAGAAGGCCCCTACAAGGTATGATCTCAACCTTCTTGTGGAAAAAACTACCGTGGAGTGGTATATATTTATGTTCAATCAGAGGATCACAAGAAGTGTAAAAAGTAGCAGAAAGGGGACTTATTTACAGCGGAGACGTATATTCTCTATGGAACCGGCAGAATTTACAACAAAACATTTCATAAGCACAGAAAATGAAATAGCGTAGGTAGAAATTTAAAAGCGAATCGAAAAAACGCCGACACAGTCACCGTATTTCCTCGAAATAGCCCCCCCCCCTTCAAAATGGCCACTATGGAGTTATTAGCCCCCCCCCCCCTTCGAAATACCACCTCCCCAATTGAGTGTACAGAGAACGTACATGACAAAACTGCGGTTTGTGATTCGGGCAATGCAAAACACACGTTAAAAACAATGAATTGTTACGTTAGAACAGTGTTACATACTTATATAAGTCTCATATATAGCGGGTTTTGTTGCATTTTTCTACGTCTGCGTACGTTACAGATGACAACCTAGTACTGGAATTTCTAAAAAATTCCGGCGAAATAATAAGCCCCCCCCCCACTCGAAATACCCCCCTCAAAATTTTCACTCTGAAACAATCACCCCCGGGGGTATCTCGAGGAAATACGGCATATAATATACATCAGCCAACTCGTGTAAACAGACAAAAAAATACACCCCAGCCAAAACATGAAAGCATATTTATCAGGTTCGTGACAATTCCGCAAGTTGACAAGTGACGGGAAAAAGGAAGGGACAAGCCAACTACGCAAGTCAAGAGACATTTAAACTTTCAAGTGGCAAGAAGTTGTCAGCAAAAATTCTTTGAATCATCACGATTTTACTTGTGACTCACTTGCATAGCATTTACCATTTATCTTGTCACTTATCCACTACCGGAGTATACCCAATCCCAGAACCCGTTATGAAAGCGGGAAACTTCCATCCAAAAAGCTCCAGCCCACAATCAAAAGCCGCCGCAAAAATCAGCTGCCCTTGGCGCTTTGTTCGGCGGCGCTTCTCGCCGCGCGGCCGCCAAAAAAGCCGGCGACGGCGCCGGACGCGGCGGCGACAAGCGCCCAGCCGGCGCCAGCGGCCACGCCGACGGGACCCCCGACTAGGGCCGCGCCAACGGCACCCCCCACCACTGGGTAGCGGGCGGATTTGTAGGCGGCCGCCTGAGATGGGGCAACGGTGTAGGGATATGGTATACGGTACGGTAAATTTTCCGGTAAAGTGACGGTTAAATGGTAAGTGAAGGAAAATAGTATACGGTACGGTAAATTTTCCGGTAAAGTGACGTCAAATGGTAAGAGAAGGAAAATTTACCGGTAATTGCCGGTACGGTACGATTTTATCATCATACATTTGAATACAGGTTTGACGCGACATTCGAGTGACAAGAAAAGTTTCGAATTTCGCGCCCCATTTAACAATTTGCAATGGCGCTGTAATGTGTCAGGAACAAGGAACAACATTTTCATAACATTTTACACTTTGCGTGACATTTGACACATTTCAGGGCCTGTTAGTGGCACCCAAAGTCGCCCACCTGTTTGAGATTCCTGTTGGCCGACTGCACGTTGCACTGCGCCCTCTCCACGTTGTCCTCGATGTTGTCGATGACCTCGCCCTGCTCGTAGACCATCTCTTGCAGGTTGTGCATGATATCGTTCAGGTCGGTCACGTCCTGCGACAACATGCACGTGAGAAAATGGGTGATTTTGAGGAAAAAATTCATAAAATCACCCAAAAAGAAGATCAAGGAATGAATTGTTAAATATATCTAAAAGAATAATTAAATGACTCAGGTAAAAAAACATGCGATATTTTCAACACTTCAAAAAATTTTCAGAAGATCTACCAATAAGAAAATATAATCAAAACAATCTGAAAAATACTGGAAAACATAAATTTTTATTTCATTTTAGTATATTTTCTGATATTTTCAAAATATAGATCTTCCAGATAAATATCTCTTGTCACTTCTGCTTAGGGTTGGCCGATGTTTTTTTTTAAACGTTTTTTTTATAAAAAAAACATGACGTCCGAAATGTTTTTTTTTAAAAAAAAACATCGACCGAAATTTTTAGTACTAAGCACTAGGTATTTTGCAAAATTTTTGCGCGCAAGCGCGCAATTTCACACACAAATTGACATTGGTGGTTGTTTTAATTGGTTTTGTGGCATTTTTAGTATCAAAGTATCCATTTCTATGTGCTACCTTGGGTTAATAAGCCGTCATATGTTGCTGTAGTATATAATATTGAGGTAATGTGCTTCCATGTACCTCCACAGTGTGTAACTTCACTCCCAAAGCAACAACCTCGTTTTATAACCTTGTTTGATCACTATTCCGTGCCAAACTTTACCTGAAGTCACGAACATTCAACTATAAGGCGATATACGAACAATATGTCGACGAAAAATGGATATTTTTGACACAAATCACCACTTATAATGCTATCCCATGGCTCCACAGACATTATGTGGTCATATATAACATCACAGAGTATTGCCACTGTCTGATATACCTATATATGTTGACACAAGGTCATATCTGGGAGCTTTTAAAAAAAAACGTTTTTTATTAAAAAAAAACGTTTTTTTAAAAAAAAAACGTTTTTTTTTTAAAAAAAACATCGAGTTAAAAAAAACGTTTTTTTTCCAACCCTACTTCTGCTATTTAAAAATTGGACCCAATCCTGAACCCACCGACGCAATTTGGTTACACACAGCCGCATCCTGTTTTGTGCGTTCCGCACGCATTTTGAGCGTCCGCAGTCCAGCATCATCTTGTATTGTTTCGGAATGATAAAAGTTGAACTCCGCGTCGCCGCTGCAGCCAGCGTAACTTGTTTCCGTGTACGCGTCGCCGTATGAAGCACCTAAAGTATGAAGTTTTTGTGAAGAGTGAAGATTTGATTTTATACCCGTTTCAGTTTTACATAAGTTCTCATGCGTCAGTCCCATACCGTGTAAAATGTCATGAAAAACGATAAACGATAAAGTGTCATGAAAAATGTTAAGTTTCCGGAAAATGTGTTTTCAAACTAGGGTTCAAACGGGACCAGTTTTTCGGACCGGGACCGGGACCAGAAATTTTCTAATGTCGGGACCGGGACCGGGACGGGGACTGGGGGGTCGGGACCGGGACCGGGACCGGGACTGGCTTTTTTAAATTGTCGGGACCGGGACCGGGACTGGGGTGTCGGGACCGGGACCGGGACCGCCCCAGTCCCGACTTTTTGCCGAACCATGTACCGGGACCGCGGTCCCGTTTGAACCTTATTTCAAACACATTACATTTGACAAATTTTGTCTGCCATTTTACAGGGGCTGGTACAATGTAGCACGCAGTGTAACAATCACTTTTGCAAACAACGTATGAATAATGTAAGCATGTCATATCAACAGTTACAGTATCGACTATCTACCATCGTCTATCCCAAAATCGATAATATCGACATCTCACCAGTGCCGACGGCGGCGACGACGCGCTTCACCCGCTGCGTCAGGGCGCTCAGCCGCCCGTGGAACTCGGTCCGCTGCGGCGAGGGGCTCTCCAAGCTCGCACCCAATTCCGTGATTTGTCTGCGCACGGGTCTTTTTGGTGTTGACGAAAAATTTGTGAAAAAACGAATTTGCGAAAATATATAAAACACTTTTTATTCACATCATATATGGTAGATTTAGATTGTAAAATTGAGTAATCGGGCCATATCACATGAGAGCTAACCCCTTCACGCTTAAAAATGTGTCCTGAATACAGGAGTCTCCTAGATTTCGACCCTCTTGGGGGTTGGATAGATAGCAAACCACTCCTCCGGACGGATAGATAGCTGAAAAATTATCTGGGGGAGGGGTTGGGGGGTGGGGTAACCCCCCTTTCCTACCCCCGCCTGAATAACAGAAAGACACAAACAGCAAACCTGAGGGCGAGCACCAGTTTGCGCAAATCGGCTTCCATGTCGGAGCGCTCGGAGCTGGCCCGCCAACGGTCACCATGCCGCTCGCTCTGAAACGCACAGTCGCAGTTTGAAATCATTTTTTGGCAATCATATCACCGTGATTTCGAAACCTCTTTCATCACATGAAACGAGACACTTTTGTTTTCGAAATGAATATTTCTGTTTGAATAACGTCCAACATAGTAATGTTTAACTGACAATGCTTTCTTTGCACACCTCAAATACCACAATATTTGCTACGCTTTCTTAACCCAATTTTATAATGCTCTATTGTATGTACACTGCTGGGTCGCTCTACTGAAGCCCATAAAGAATTAATCAGCCATTTGCATATAAATTCACGTATGTGCAATGAAGCCACGCTAACCAGCTCTATACTTTTCCTTTTTGTGTTAATGCGTTTCACTAGCGCGTCTGTTTGATTCTCAAAAGCGCACAGCGCTTGCAGAGCTTCATCCGCTCGCCGATCGCTGCCCATTTCTTCACTTTTTTATTTTTTATGTTTTTGAGAACAATGTTGCTTATATTCCGGAAGATGTCCAGTGGCGATTTATTTGGATTTGATTTTTGCCTTTTATTGCCTTTTGCCAGAGACAACAGTGAGGTGCGATCAATTTTTTTAAATAAATTTTACCGTTACTGAAAATTTAGGAAAGTGAGCATGAAACAGACATTTTTAACAAAATGAGCATCAATCGCAACGTGAAAAATTTGGCGTCCGTCCAATTCACGATGTATGTGTTCTTCGTTCAGATCTCGGGAGAAATTGGTCAAACTCTACATTTACATAAAAAACTGCACGATTTAGCAGCTGTACAACCATTGTGAATCGTCCCAACCCAAATAACCCAGAAACTAGTATGGATTTGCGTTTTGTTAGACTAGGTTATGTTCACATTCAGCGCCTTTTCCATGAAACATGTCAAATACAACCGCCCCAGTACAAGTGTTTCTATAACCTTTGTCCACTTTTCTGCGGATGCCGAAATCTTCTGCTTTGACTTGTAGCTTAATCTGTTTTAGGCTTTATGCGACGTCTGTTTTTGGCTGCGCCCTTTGCCAGTGTTTGTTTCAGTCCCAGGACCCAAAATGCAATCCATCTGTCCCATTTTTTTGTCGGGCAACCCGATTTTATATGTAACTTATAAATACGCTTCCCAAGTCAATGTTATTTATCTTTGTTGCATGCTGAGTCAATTGACCAGGACAATTGTATATATGAAAAGTTACCCCCTTTAAAAAATAATCGTAAAACTGACAATTATTCAGTGAATTATAATGAATTAGCACTGACGCTTCCCAATTTCCTGAGAATAATTTGTCGGGCTGCCCGACATTACAAATCTCTGACAAATTGAATTTGTCCCCTGGCCGCAGGCGGCCGGCACAATCATTAGCTCTCCGCCCGCAGCGGCGGGTGGCATTTGGCTATAGGAAATGTGCAGCGGCAGTGGGTCCTTCTTTTGATGGGCCAGTCATATGTTGCCTCGGCCGCGGGCGCGTTGTAAAACGAAAAGAACCCGGCCGCCGCCGCAGCCGCACGGGGGTCTCCAATTTTGCATGCGAGTGGGTGGGGGACCCCCCAAAATGTATTTTTCTGTGTGGGACACATGGTTAGATGTGTAGGTATTTAAGTTTCCAGCATTCCTTACATTCAAACGATCAGTTGCAGTTATTTTTGTACAGCTAGGTATTTTATGTTTTAGCAATTTTTACCGCGTCTCATTCAATTTCGCTCAATTTACCCGTTTTTCACATTTCCATCAATGTTAAGATTAGACATTTTTGCGCACGTAAAACAGCCTACATATTCAAAAAACAACTGATTTACCATTGATATGAACTCACTACCCATTCCAAATAATCTGCACTTATCCTGTCACAAATTTTGGAGACCCCCCTGCAGAGTCACAAACTGGTGCAGTTGTGGCATTGCGTTAACGCTGCACGGTTCCATTTTGGTGCATATGGCACATTTTGCGGGCACGTAAATATTAGCTTTGAAATGTGTATATTTTTGTTCTCTTCTAAGTTGAGGAGTGTTTTAGTCTGTTGATGTTACTTTTTGCATTACGTAATCTGTCTTTCGTTGAATTTTTTTGTATTCGGTGAATTTGAATTTTAGTCCTCTCATTTTTTTCTGTTCGCAAGACCTCTCAAAAATGAATATCCGTTTAAATTTGATTTATTTCATCCAAGAAAGCCAGCTAAATATTCGCTGCGGTAAATGTTGTGCTATGCAAATGCCAGTGGCTTAGAAAGCTTAGTCACAATTCTCTCTGTGTATAAGAGTCTGTTTGTGTATTTATGTTAGCTAGTAATTGTAGCTGGCCACTGGACTTTCACAAATGCCATTGTACTTACTGGTGCATACTTCTTTATGTATTTATGTATTTTAGATGTGCGCATACATACTTAAGTATGTAAATATGTACGTCTATATTCTAGTGGGCGTTCGGTATTATTATAGTTTGAACAACTGCGGTAGTATTTGACCACCAGTTAGCTACACGTTTTCTGTTTTGCTTGGTGATTGAATTGTGGCGAAAATTGAATCCTCGAAATTCCGACACCCGTGTACAGGTCATAAAAAGTGAAAAAATATTTACCCCAAAAAATCCTAATAGTGATATCAGCCTATTTCTATCTGTTTTTCACCTACTTTTAGCGATTTTTCCCCCTTTTTTCCGTCTATACCTTGGAAAAGCCTATATATTGAACCCCCGCCACCCCCCCCAACCCCCCCCCCCAATTTTTTCAGCTATCTATCCCTCCGAAGGCGCGATTTACTATCTATATAAACCCCCGCCAGGGTCCAAATCTACTAAACCCCTGCTCTCAAATACCTCTAACAACATTTCAGTGAGAAATTCCATTTTTCCCAATCCAAGCTTATTTATTAGAACCTTTTCTTCCTCAAACACAAGTTTGTTTGGCACTACCGCTAAACATGAACTCATACTGATTTTGTACTGTGCACATGGAAAAGAATTTACAATAGAGCCCCTGGTGCCACCCCGACACCCTATAAAATGTCAAATGCAATGCAAAGTGGCAAAAGTAATGTAAAATATCATGAAAAATGTCATGCACACAGTAAATTTTTCTTGACATTTTACATGACTTTTGACGCTTTGCATGACATTTTACATTTTCCCCGTCTGTGAGGGCACCCTGTGACAAGTGACAAGAAGGTAAGGTACCAGTAAACTTATAATTGACAAAATATTTTCATTTAAAAATTAGTTTGTCGGTTGACTTGTCACTTACAACTTTCCTTGTGAGTTGTCCACTTGCGGAATTGGCACCTGGTCATATAAATGTGTAAATATGTGAGTGCAATAATCAGTGTAAAATAGGTACCTACAACTTTATTGGTTGCGCCCGCCAAGGTCATAGCCCTGCGCATTTACTTCAATTGATCAGAGTGAATCACTGCAGCTCCCTTTAGTTTCAGTGTCGTTATGGTCAGAAAGCGTTTTTCTTTCTTTTTTTAATTAATCACATTTTTAAATCATCTGTATTTAAAATTACCTGGCGGTTAGGTACTGTGTAGTGTGTACTTATAGAAATAACACTCAAAAAAAGTTAAAGAAATGGTTAACGCGAAAATGCTCTTTGACAACTTTGACGGCTGTTTAAAAAAACAACAGTATGTCTCTTTCATTACATTACTCAGCCCCCCTAAAATTTTGCCTACAGAGTGCCGAAATGGCGCCATGGCGCTGGCGCTATTGGTAGGCGCCACGCCATGGCGCCATTGGCGCTGGCGTTAGCGCCAGAAACCACTGTATATTATGTAAATACACGTAAATACATATACGGGACGTTCACACGATTGACAGCAATTTCAGGGATTTGTGTCAGCGGGAACCGATCCGCTGATAATAAATTAATTGTGCGTGGTAAGGTATGCGCGCTTGCGCGCAAAATTTTTTACACATACCTAGGGACCCTAGGCTAGGGTTCAAACGGGATTGACTTTTCGGGATCGGGATCGGGATTCACTTTTTGAGATTTCGGGATCGGGATTGGGGTTTCGGGATCGGGATTGTTTTTTTGAGATTTCGGGATCGGGATCGGGATTGGCCGGGATTGGGGTCACGGGATCGGGATCGGGATTGGGATTGGCATTTTTCCGGGATCGGGATTGGGTTCTAGGGATAGAGATTTTGGCCATTTTTATGGCATTCACAGTTGTTCATAAAGGTCTCAAAACACTGTTGGATGCCAGAAAAGTGGCATAAAATTGACACTGGGGGTTTTCATCCACTTTTTTTGCATGCAAAAACGTTATTATTTCACTTTTTATAATTTCCGCTAATTTTTCCGGGATCGGGATCCCGGACTTGGGATTTTCTCGGGATCGGGATCGGGATTTGAAAATTTTCGGGATCGGGATCGGGATTGGTATTTTTGAGATTTCGGGATCGGGATCGGGATTGGGGTTTCGGGATCGGGATCGGGACTGGTAAATCCCGGAATTTCACGGGATCCGGGATCGGGATCGGGATCCCGTTTGAACCCTACACATACCATTAAAAATGTAGAGGAAAACACGAATTTCCGGGCATTTTTTAGGTCTCAGCCCGGGAACGGGGGGGGGGGGCTGCAGCCCCCCTGGATACGTCCTTGCTCAGGATGCATTTTCAATGAAGTTCCGTTCTGTATTGCTCTTTAATTTATATCGACTGTTGTTGCAATGGGCCCACACACACTAATTGACATCGCAAATTCGCGTCAACTCAGTGTCAATTGAATAAAACAAGAAGTTTGGAAAAAGCATCACACTTAACAGGAACAATGAAAATGAATTGTCATGATGTAAAATTAACTATGCTCTATCAGATAGATAAGTTGAAATCGCAGTATCACTTAAATTCAGTTGACATTTAGTTGACACGAATTCAGTTGACATCCTGTGTGGGGCCCAGTGGCGGGGACAAATCTTCTCTCTCCGGAGCGCAATTCAATTTACGCATTTTTTCTTTTCTCTGTCAATCAATATGAAATGAATGGCTCTTTAACGCTGTGTGTCAACTGGGTTCCATGTCAATTCAGACTTGAGTTGACGGGTCGCAGGACAATTTTCAAGTGTTAAAGGGAATTTATATTGGTGTGTTCATTTGAACATCAGAGACCCACCGCCTAAAATCTCAATGGAAACCATTCGGCAGGGGTTCTAGATTTCGACCTTCCGGGGGGTTGCATAGATAGCAAATCGCTCTTCCGGAGGGATAGATAGCTGAAAAATTTTCTGGGGGGGGGTTCGCGGGGGTTCAATATAGTCATAGAATGAAGAAAAGGAAGAAAAATCGCTTAAAGTAGACGAAAAATCGCTAAAAGTGGGTATATAAGCGCATATACTACTAAAAATAGCCGAAAAAAGCAGTTAGACGCATGAACTAGTGATTTTGGAGGTGAAAATCTATAAAAAGGTATGAAAAATAGCGATTTTGAGCGTAAAGTGGGGTCGTGTTTCTAGTATTTTGGAGGTGAAAATCTATAAAAAGGTGTGAAAAATAGCGATTCTGAGAGAAAATTGGGGTATAGCTTCTCAAAAATCGCTCCAGATAGGTAGATAGCCGGCCGATTTGGGGGGGGGGGGGGTGGGGTTAAGGAATAATAGCGCAAAATTTTGCCTCTGGGATAGATAGATAGCTGAGCGGTCTCCGGGATAGATAAATAGCTGGGCAGTTTGGAGGGGGAGTAACCCCCCCCTCCAACCCCCCCTTTCCTACCCCTGCCATTCGGCCCAGTTGACATTTGGTATCATTGTCAACTAGTGTGTAGGGCCCTTTAGCCGCTAATTACTATGTCGAATAATCAGTAATCGTCGACAACGCACTTAGCCCCTTATGTTCACATTGAATCTGGCCCCTGGTGCCTGGAGCTGTTCTCTCTCGCGCATTAAAATAGAAAGCATAGCTGAATGTCCATTGTTATTTGGGCACAGGCGCGCCGCTGCATTAGCCGCTGCCACCCAAATATTTATGAACAGAATGCAGATCTGTTCCGTTTTCTGAATTGTACACACGCCGCTTTCCTTTTCGATCAATAGTATACAGCCTTGGCTGTTTGTTATATTTGTATTTATTTACGATTTTATGGTTTTGATTTTTTTGTTCAGTTTGCTAAATTCAGTGCTGCAAATGTGTTCCTTTTTGAATGTTTTTTGCGAATTTTTAAAAATAAATATCAATTGTCCGTAAATGTAAACACTGAAAATGCTGTCCCACTTTTACTGCATTTTGAAAAGACCCGTGCTGATTTCTGGCAATGTCTAATTAACCGGTTAATTAATTAGTCATTAATTAACCGGACACAGACACGTAAATATTTGTTTTATAAAAAAATAATTGTCGCCACCAAACCCAGATTTCGTGTGCACGGATGCAGTGTGCAGCCGCGCGGCGCCGGGCATTTGCTGTGGACTTTTTTTGTTAAAAAAATCTGCCCGACTGCCCGATTTTAAATAAATTCGTCTACGTATAGTAGCTGTGCCCGATTTTCGTCTGCGGATATCTCGGGCTGCCCGACGAGAGGTCGCCCGCGATTTTCTAGTTGGTTTATTGTTTCAAATTCAAATGTGACTGTTTTGGGGCTGGGTTTGTGTTGGCTGCTGTTTTTATGGTTTAAAAAAATGTCTTGACTGTTTAAAAAATATCTTTTAGAGCCTAGCCGTAGGTTTCTTTTCTGAACCTCTGACTAAGATAAAGTTAATTCATGTGTCTTTATTGTGTATTGGTAGGGTTTTAGTTGTTTGTGCTTTGAAAGGCATCATGCAAAAAATGATGACAATGACTAATATCGGACTATTTTATGTGGCCTGACTAGGGTTGGCCGATGTTTTTTTAAACGTTTTTTTTTAAACATGACGTCCGAAATGTTTTGTTTTTTTAAAACATCGGCCAAAATTTTTAGTACTAAGCACTAGGTATTTTGCAAAATTTTTGCGCGCAAGCGCGCAATTTCACACACAAATTGGGTAAACACGCACTAGGTATTTTTAGGCTCCACAGACATTATATGGTCATATATAACATCACAGAGTAATGCCACTGTCTGATATACCTATATATGTTGACACAAGGTCATATCTGGGAGCTTTTTTTTATTATAAAAAAACGTTGTTTTTTTAAAAAACCATCGAGTTCAAAAAAACGTTTTTTTCCAACCCTAGAAATAACACTCAAAAAAATTTTTTAAGAAATTGTTAACGAGAAAATGCTCTTTGACAACTTTGACAGCTGTTTAAAAAAACGTTTTTTTTTTTTAACTTTTTTTTTTTAAACATCGAGTTGAAAAAAACGTTGTTTTTTTTCAACCCTAGGCCTGACATTCAAGTGCACCGTAGGGAGTTATATGAAACTTTATTGGCACTTAACAGGATGCATCTATTAGCTGGTACACTTCATGGTTGCATGTCACTTGAAATTGTTCACGTCGAGAAATATTCAAATGCGGTTTAAATATATTTGTGGGCGCTAGTAGGGTCAAAGCGGCAGCGTCTAGTGTTCGAAAAATATTATTTTTATATGGATTTTCAATAGAAGAAAATCCACTGCTACAGTTGTTATGTCCTCAGGAAAGGGAAAGGGACACGGTAAAATTTCCGCTGTCGGAAACGAAAAACGGAAAAGTTAACAATTTTCAAACGCCAAAACACTGAAAACAAAAAAAAATTCCGCCAAAAACCCCGGAAAACGGAAATTTCCGCATGGACACTGAAACGCGCAACTCCAACCGCATCCTGTTCGTGCGTGGCACCGGATAGGCGCCACACACGCTGTATGTCAACTGTTTCGGTGTCAACTCGATTTTAGTTCAAATTTAGGTGGCAGGACAATTTTCAAGTGCCCGTGCCGCAGGGGTCTCCAGGATTTTGGCCCTCGCGGGGGCTGGATAGATAGCAAATCGCTCCTCCGGAGGGATAGATAGCTGAAAAAATTTTCTGGGGGGGCTGGCGGGGGCACAATAAATAGGCTTTTTCAAGGTTAAGAAGGCAGAAAGGGCAAAAAATCGCTAAGAATCAGTTAAAAGTAGCCAAAAGTAGGTATAAAATGGCTAAAAATAGGTATATAACCATGTATATAGCCGGAAAGCACGATTTTGAAGGTGAAAAACTATAAAAAGGTGCGAAAATTGGTGATTTTGAGCGAAAATCTGGGCAAAATTTCTCAAAAACCACTCCAGATAGATAGATAGCTGAGCGATTTGGGGGGGGGGGTCTTTGGGGGTAGTAGCCAAAAATTTTGCCTCGGGATAGATAGATAGCTGAGCGGCCTCCTGGATAGATAGATAGCTGGCCGATTTGGGGGGGGGCAGCCCCCCCCCAGCCCCCCCCCCCCTACGAGACCCCTGCCGTGCGGCAAAGTCTAAGAGGAATTTATATTGTCATGTTCTTTTGAACACAATTTTGCAGCGCATAAACTAAAAATTTATGAAAAACTGCTGGACCAGTTGACATCCGGATGTCAACTGGGCCGACCGTTTTTCATAAATTTTGCGTTTATGGGCTGCGAACCCATGTTCAAATGCACATGGCAATATAAATTCCTCTTCGACTTTGCCGCACGTGCACTTGAAAATTGTCCTGCGACCTAATTTGAAGTAAAATCGAGTTGACACCGAAACAGTTGACATACAGCGTGTGTGGCACCATAGCCATCTGTATGGCCGCGTCCAGTGGCCGCTTGTGCAGTCGGCGGTGTGATTGACTTCGCGTCGGCTGCCAATCGGCCGCGCGGCGCCATGGCTCACGCTTGATTGTGAGCCGCCGCCACACCCCCCGGGGGGGCCATTGTCGTGCCCCAGCTGCAGGGTGCAGTTGCACGCCAGCCCCCCCCCCCCCCCAACTGACGGGGTGTCTTCCTAGTTTCGCAGCTTCTTGGGTAGGGATGGCTGGCGTTGGGTTCAAACGGGATCCCGATCCCGAATCCCGAAAAAAAATTCGGAATTTTGCAGTCCCGATCCCGAAACTCAAATCCCGATCCCGAAAAGTCAATCCCGTTTGAACCCTAGCTGGCGCCTTTTTAATCGCATTTTTGGGGGCCATGCCGTGTCTATGGTCGATTGAGATGAGGGGGCTGGATTAGGCGACAACAGAGTAACCGAAAAATGGCTCAAATAGCCGTAGCTTTTGGCTCGCGGCACCCCCGGGCCCCAATGGCGAGCGCCGTGCAGCGCTGGTGGTATGCATCGCGCCGCGGCGACGCCTCAATCCCACGCGCCCCTTTTGTCAAAGTGATAGGTTGCCTCGCGGCCGGGCCAATTGCGCCTTTGGGACGTTTCTGCAGCGCCGCGGCGCAGTTTCTGCAGCGCGGCCATTCTCGCGGCAGCGCGGCAGATTGAGCCTACACTTTCCAAGAGTCTTTACTTCTGACTACTATCGTATTATCATCAGTGGGGATAGAAATTTCGTGCCGCCGGTGCCATGCACTGCACAAGTCCGGGTTGGGCGCGTCCGGCGAGCTATTCGAGCGCACCGACGCCGAATGTGTACATGGATGCTTGGATGCCCAGTCGCTACGCTGCATTTGGTCGGTTTGGTGAATATTATGTTGCCGCGAGATTGGCGGCTGTTGTCCAAACTTTTGTTTTGTTGGTAAAAATGGGTCAGATTTGAGGCCTTTTTAAACCTCTTCTTCCGTGAGTTTTGTGTGGTTAATTTTCGTCCTATTCAATATACCACATTGTTGCCGCGCTTGCGAATCAGTCGATATGTGTATCGCGTGTTTTGGTGTCTTGCAGGGTTGTTTCATCATAATAGACTGTGATACAATGCAATATGCATTCGTTATTTGTTGGCACAGTAGCAGTATGTAGCAGAGTTGTTAAAATACCGGTATTTTTGTAAAGTGTAAGTGTAAGTGTAAATACACTTTCCAAATTTTGAGTATGGATACCAAAAGTGTAAGGTATTTTAAAAATACCTAGGAAAGTGTAAAAAAAGTGTAAGTGTAAATTTTTTTTTTGAAAGAGCATTAGAAAACACCGCTGTTCTCACCTTTAGATTTATTTATTTATCATTTTCATGCATTATTTCACATTTTACAGCCTTTTATGAAACATTTCAGACTGTAACAGATACTGTAGTGGTATGAAGTTCCCTAATAATGGCAGTTTTTCAGTGCTGATATTTTACTGATTAAGCAATGCGATACACACTGTTTAAATGCAAGAATGGACATGCAGCCAATGTCAATGCAAAAGTTGACTTTGTGTCCAGCTGGTGAATTTTCATTGATCTTTTCCTTTTTACAAAAGTATGATGAAACTGTAGAATACCATGAGTACTGATCAAAGGTTGTAGATCAAAGGATAATTGTACATTTGCCATATTTTCTACATTCAATGCATTTTTTGTACATGACCCTATTTTATGCTTTCTCAAAAGCATAAAAGAGGGCCATCTGAAAGAAAAAAAATTACACTTTCTGTACCCGGGTATTTTGCCCAGGAAAGTGTAAAAAAAGTGTATGGGTATTTTATGAAAGTGTAAGTGTAAGTGTAAATATAAATACCCATTTACCCGGGTATTTCGGGTAAGTGTAAATACACTTTCGCAACTCTGGTATGTAGTGAATATGTAAATGTAAATATGCCACCCACCCGCAGTTCTGTGTGACTCTGCCGCTTTTGCATGTACGCCGTGCTGACACTATGAGCTAGGGTGAAATTCTATTTGCCCGATACATTTTGTCGGGCAACCCGATTTGTTATGCCTTATTCAGATATATATTTCGGGCTTGGCTGCACAACGACGCTATTTTATTTTTTCTTTATTTCTTAGAAAAAAAATTTCTCTCGATTTTATATAAAAAAGCTGTAATGAGACTGTCCAATATTGTGGTCGATATTCAAAAGAGTGTTTTAAATTTTTCAATATCGATGTTGTAAAAATGCTCGACTTTCAATTCGACACAAAGTATCGTTGCTGCCCTGTAAAGGCGGGCAGCCCGACAAACATCGGGCAAACTCTGTGGAATTCGTGAAATTCGTCACTGGACATGATGTTGTGGCGTCTGCTTGTAGTGTTTGTATTTGGTGTGAGGAGGGCACAAAAACTGGATTGCAGTTCGCAGGCGATTACTCATTGCTGACCAAATTGTGATGAAAATTTTAAATTCAATTTGCAAGTCAAAAATATTAGAACCGGTGTACCGGTAAATTTGAAATTTGAATTTTTTCACCACAGTTCGAAGGGTGCCACATAAAAAATGAAACTGTGGTAAATATCAATATAAATTTAAATTTTATACACATAAATATAATATAAATATTCATTTGAACCCTGTAGCGTTTGGGGAGGGGGTTATTTATGTTCACGTTCAAATTCAGTTCGTCCTAGTGGTGTGGTCACATTTTCTGAAAATATTGTTACTTCCCATTGAACACTGCACAACATGCCTGCACTCAGGGGTCTCCAAGATTTTGGCCCTCGCGGGGGCTGGACAGATAGCAAATCGCTCCTCCGGAGGGATAGATAGCTGAAAAAATTTTCTAGGGGGGGCTCGCGGGGGCAAAATATATAGGCTTTTTCAGTGCATAGAAGGCCGAAAGGGGAAAAAATCGCTAGTAATTGGTTAAGAGTAGGGTTGGAAAAAAAACGTTTTTTTTTAACTCCATGTTTTTTTAAAAAAAAAAAACGTTTTTTTTAAAAAAACAACGTTTTTTTTAATAAAAAACGTTTTTTTTTAAAAGCTCCCAGATATGACCTTGTGTCAACATATATAGGTATATCAGACAGTTGCAATACTCTGTGATGTTATATATGACCATATAATGGCTGTTGAGCCATGGGATAGCATTATAAGTGGTGATTTGTGTCAAAAATATCCATTTTTCATCGACATATCGTTCGTATATCGCCTTATAGTTGAATGTTCGTGACTTCAGGTAAAGTTTCGCACGGAATAGTGATGAAACAAGGTTAAAAAAGGAGGTTGTTACTTTGGGAGTGATGTTACACACTGTGGAGGTACATGGAAGCACATTACCTCAATATTATATAACTACAGCAACATATGACGGCTTATTAACCCATGGTAGCACATAGAAATGGATACTTTGATACTAAAAATGCCACAAAACCAATGAAAACAACCACCAATGTCAATTTGTGTGTGAAATGGCGCGCTTGCGCGCAAAAATTTTGCAAAATACCTAGTGCTTAGTACTAAAAATTTCGGTCGATGTTTTTTTTTAAAAAAAAACATTTCGGACGTCATGTTTTTAAAAAAAAAAAAACGTTTTTTTTAATAAAAAACGTTTAAAAAAAACATCGGCCAACCCTAGTTAAGAGTGGCTAAAAGTAGGTTTAAAATGGCTAAAAACAGGCATATAACCATGCATATAGCTGGAGAGCACGATTTTGAAGGTGAAAACTATAAAAAGGTGCGAAAATTAGTGATTTTGAGCGAAAATTGGGGGAAAATTTCTCAAAAACCACTCCAGGTAGATAGATAGCTGAGCGATTTGGGGGGGGCAGCCCCCCCCCCCTAGGAAACCCCTGCCTGCACTAAATATAATAACTAATGACTTCGTTTAATTCCCTACATCAGACACTTTAGCCAGCTCGCCATTGCAAGCACATGCCATTTTCATGCATGGTTGTAGCGAAATCGAGCCGCGCATGCATCCAGTAAACACTAGATCTTGTGGGGCCGGCTGCACAAAGCCGCGCTGCAGCCGCAGCCCAAAGCGACGCGGCTGCAGCGCACTGCACTGCGCAGTGCAGTGCTGTTTGGTGTCATCCAAAGCATGTGCACTATGTGGATCTTGGATGCGTAGTGGTGGAAAGACTTTTCGGCTTTAACAAGCCTTTTGGAGATATGTGTTGTTGTATGGATGCCAAAAATCGTGAGATTGCATGTGACAGTTTTACAGTAAAATTGGCAATTTTCCGCATTTGGTCACCAGGAATTACAGAGACATTATTGACAATTTCTGTTAAAAAAGCCAATTTGAAAAAACCATTGCTTCCCAGCCCTAATACATCAACTATCCATGTATAAGACGCCGCACACTAAGCTGGCAGCGGACTGCAGTAGCCGCTTGGCGGCACCAGCGCTCGCCCGTTAGCCACACCGAGCGCCGGTCCCCTCGGCGCCGCGGCGGCGGCACGAAGATGCCTCGATCGGCCGCCGCGCCCGGTAGCGTAACGGAAGCGACGCGGCACTGCGCAGTTTCCCCCAGTGTGCCGTGCCGCGGTGCAAATTCCATGCGCGTCCGGCCAGATTGAGCTGCGCCGCGCTCTCCCAGCGGTCGCCTCGACGTCGTGATGTTTAGCGGCCGGGTCGTTGAGGCTGCATTCACGTGGCGCTCGACCAGGGCCCCGTTTTAGATGGTGTCAAGGCATGTGATTGCCTGGTCTATGAATACTTGAGGTGATGAGAGATGTTGGCGGCAATTGGTACTGCAATCAGTATATACCAATTCTGCGACTGGAAATGCAGCTTAACAACTTCTCTCGCGCTTTTAACCTTCCACCCAGGGGCACTCCCAGACCCTGTAAAATGGCAAATGTCATGCAAAGTGTCAAAAGTCATGTAAAATGTCCTGAACAATGCTAAACAAATTTGCCACTTAACAGGGCATTTATTTTATGTGACTTTAGAGGCTTTGCATTTCGACATTTCTACAGAGTCTGTGAGTATTACCTTATCAACGACAACTTGTCACTTACTCCCATGTTGTCACTTGACAAAGTGGTCGCTTGTCACCAGCGCACTCGCGTGTCACTCCGTTGATTGGCTCTGCCCGCTCGCCATTGTCGCCGCCGTTTGGGCACTTGGGATCGGGGCTGGCATAACCGAATTGTTACTGTTTCCGCCGGTCTTGCGTCGCCGCGTCGCCGCGACGCATGCCGCCCTCCCGTCCGAATTAGTGCGAGCTTCTGCGCGGCGCATGCATTTTGAGGGGCGGCGTGCATGCGCTCGCATGCTTGATGAGGCCGGACGCGCGTCTGCCGCCCCAGCGACAGAATATCAAGCGCTTATCCAATTTTGCTGCCTTCTGCCGCTGGAGCGACTGGAGATCTGTAGTAGTCTAAATATTTAGACCAGTTTACTATTTGCATCATATTTATTCAAGTTGTGCTGCCGATGGAGGGGTTTGGCGGCGGCACGAAATGTGCCGTCCGGCTGCCGTGACGTCTGCCCGACATGACGGGTAAGTGACCCGTCGCGTGCGGGGACGGGCAATTTTTACCCGATTTTGTGGGTACCATCAGCTGTGTTGCTAAAATGGTACCGTTGTCGCTTTATCTCGAGTTTCCAATTTTGGACCTCATTTGGTAAACTCAAATGTTGATTTGTGAGTATTCATACTTACGGTTTGAAAACATAGTGTGTATAGAGCGTAAATATTTGTCGGTGTTCTGATCTGTCTAATGGAAAGATGTGAGACGGTTTTTCGATATCAACCTATGAAAGTTAAAATCAAATTTGTTGTTGAAATATACATTTGTCAAGTTCCAACTGTACAGAGACAAATGTTCATAGAAATAAGAATAAGGAAATGAGGAATACACATAGATTAATAAGTTTAATGCCGTGTATCATAAGATATATAATTGTGTTTGATCGTTTTTGAAAGCTTTATTAATCTTTTCCTGTTATTCTCAATTTGGAAGCAGGACCAGGCATGAATCTAGCGAGTTATATAAATACAAACGGTTAATCGTGTGTGCGATATTCAATTTATTTTTACTCAACCGGAACCAATACGGTTTTTATTTGTTTTCATACGCTGTATTTATCTTTGTGATTGCGCGAATAAGACCTCGTATCGTCACCAATCGTATGGACCCAGAAAATTGGTGCATTTCTAAAAAAAACAGCCACACCCAAACCCAAAATTACAAAAACTTCCCTCACAACTCAATCACACATAACATTGAAAAAATCGTCAATTTTTCGGAAAATATAATTAAACATAATCTCAGAAAATCTCCCAAGAAAAATATAATTAAATCTCTCTCAAAAAACCTGGAAAAATATAAATAAATATAAATATCAGAATTTGAGAGATTTTCTGATATTTTTGAAAATCTCAGAAAATCTCTCAAAAAGAAAATATAGTCAAATCTCTCTAAAAAATCGCGAAGAAAATATAAATATCAGAAAATCTTTTATTTTTCTGAGATTTTCTGCGATTTTTTAAAATATAAATCTGCCAGAGATTTTTTAATGCTAATCACACACCGCAAACTCGGCGCACAGACGCCGCCCATCGGCTGTCGATCGGCGCCCTACACCCTACAGCGGCGCCCTACACTGACCGCCGCCTGGCCGGCACCAGCAGCATGGGGGTGCTGTCGCTCAAGGTGCGCATCGCCGACAAAGGCGTGGTCAAGACCATGCAGTTTGATCCCGCCACGCTCGTCTATGATGCCTGTCATATTATACGGGAGAAGGTGCCCGACGCGTGCCCTGCTGGACAGTGTGAGTTTTTTGGGGGTGGGGTTTGGGGGTGTTTTTAGGGGGGTTCCAGGTTGGACGAAATTGCGGGGTCGGAATCGTACAGCGTCTTGCAACTGTACTTATGTACGAACTTATTTGTTACTTAAAAATTTACTTGCCACATAACCCAGTCAATTGAATTCTGAGGTTCAATTTGAGGTTTTTTCTAGAAGGTAAAAATACGAATAGGAATAAAAAAGTGCACCCCCACCCACCAGGGACGTATCCAGGATTTTCGAGCGGGGGGGGGCTGCTTGTTTACGGAGCCCGGCGAACGGGGGGGGCTCAGCCCCCCCCCCCCCTTGAAATTTCGCCTACATAGTGACGGAATGGCGCCATGGCGCTAGCGCCATTCATAGGCGCCACGCCATGGCGCCGTTGGCGCTGGCGCCAGCGCCAGAAACCGCTGTATATGTATGAAATACACGTTCATACACAGTGGAGGGCACACAATTTCATGGATTTGTGTCACCGGGGACCGATCCGCTGATAATTAGGTGTTGGAGGGGAGGTCGCGCGCCAGCGCGCGAAATTTTTTGCACCTACCATGAAAAATGTATAGGAACACTTGCTTTTCCCGGGATTTTTTAGGTCTCACCCCGGGAGCGGGGGGGGCTGCAGCCCCCCCCGCCCCCCCCCCCCTGGATACGTCCTTGCCACCCACATTGGAGATTCCCGCATCACTTTACCCACCACTTACCACTTTTCCTATAACTTTACCACCATACCAAAATCGCTCCCCACAAACATTATCACACACTTAAATAAGCCCCCCCCCCCCCCCCGCCCGCAGACAAAGACTACGGTCTATTCCTAGCCGACGAGGACGCCCGCAAGGGGGTGTGGATGGAAAACGGCCGCACGCTAGAATATTACCTGGTGCCAGTTCCAGACCGTGTAAAATACCCTGTAAAACGTCAAATGTCATGCAAAGTGTCAAAAGTCAAACTCGTTGCCATTTTCCAGGTCATTTTCCATGACTTTGGTCACTTTGCATGACATTTGACATTTTACAGGGCATTTTACACGGTCTGGGACTGCCCCCAGGTGCGCGCCGGCGACACGCTGGAGTACAAGAAGAAGACCCGCACGCTGAGGGTGCGCATGTTGGACGGCACTGTGAAGACTTTGATGGTCGATGATTCCCAGCCGCTGGGCCAGCTCATGGTCGTGATTTGCACTAGGATTGGTGGGTTTTGGGGGCACTTTGTCAAGTGTTAAGTGTTCGTGCACTTTGTTAAGTGAGGAGCAGAGGTGTGAGAAATTTTTGTTTTGTTTTTGAAGCGCTGATCACTGATGACTCGATTTTTAAAAGTTGTTCTTCCCATCACTTTTCAACTGAACATGACACTGTTTCTACCTCTAAACTCAACTTGCCACTAATCTTATCACTTCCATTTGTATTTGTCACTTTTCATAGGACGAATTCGGTTAAAAGTTTTGGTACAAAAATGCAAGTGCAGTCAAGGACGTACGCAGGGGGGGGCGGGGGGGGCGGCCGCCCCCCCCCCCCCCGTTCCCGGGCCGGACATAAAAAATTGCCAGAAATGGCACTTTTCTAAAGCGATTTTGTAGGCACTTCAAAAATTTTTTTGCGCGCAAGCGCGCAAATACCCACCCGATGATTACTATGTATTTTTCGGGAATCTTACAGCGTTAGAAAGGTACTCAACATGATTCTTGTACAAAAATAGGTATATAAAGATACCTATATAGTAGACGTTGGCGCCAACACCAGCGCCAATACTGCCATGGCGTTGGCGCCTACAAATGGCGCCAGCGCCATGGCTAAATTTCGTTACTATAGGGCCAAAATTTAGGGGGGGGGCGCCGCCCCCCCGTTCGCCGGGCTCCGTATACAATCCGCCCCCCCCCCCCCCGCTCAAAAATCCTGCGTACGTCCCTGAGTGCAGTTGACGATTTTCGTGTCAGAAAGAGCTACGGAGCATTTCATTTTTCACTGACTTAGTGATGGAAAAAAGTTTTTTTCTGACCCTGACGTTTTTCAAAATCTGAAATTGGAGTGCAGATTGAGAGTAAATGTTACTAAAGTTGTTTCACATAATACATTGTCATGTCCACTATGGACACTGGAAGATTGTGGCACCATGCGATAGGCATTCTAAAAGATGTTCTGTTATTTGCACCATAAAAACGAAAATCGATAGACATGAAAACACTACATACCGTATACATTTATTCTCATTATAAATACGTTTTTGATTTTTGAAAAAAAACAATTTTTTTAAAAACCAAGCACTTTAAAAAAACACCCCCCCCCCCCAGGAATCACGAACCACGAAGAGTACTCGCTGGTGCGGGAGCTGTCGGACACTGCGGCCGGCCGGTCCGTGTCCACCGTGACCCTGTCCAAAAAGGAGAAACAGGAGGGGGGTTTTGGCACGTTGACACTTGGACGGAGCAAGGAGAAAAAGATGGAGATGTTGAGACACAAGTTGCACACGGATGAAGAGCGTTGGTTTTTGTCTGTTTGTTTTAGTAGTTTAGTAAACTACTCCTGGTGGGCTAAAAGACCCTGTACCTTTCTGCAAGTAACTCTCTGTGCAAGTAGCGGCCTGCAAATAGTTATGACCGCTCTGCAAGTGCGTTCACCCTGCAAGTGTGCACTCCAGCTAACATTGAACAAAAATCGGTGATTTTGAGAAAATTGAGTAATGAGTAATTGAATAAAATCTCAGAAAATCTCAGGAAAAAACAAAAAAATTATTATGTCTATCTGAAATAAATCCAGAGAAAATGTAAGACAATATTTATGAAGTTTTCTATTTTCTTATAGTGGAAAACATGGATACAATGTAAAAATTATGTTATTTTATTTTTTTCTGATATTTTGAAACCTATAAATTTTCCAAAAAAATTCAATGCAAATGCTACTTTGCTCCAGATAGATTTGATTATAAATTCATTTTGAGAGATTATTATTAACTATAAATGTTTTTACAAAACACTCATATTCCAATGCTAGCCGGTTGCATTCTTGCCGGGAGAGTACACTTGCAGAGCGTACACAATTACTTGCGAGCTGGGTCTACTTGCCCAGCGAGCTATTTAGTTCCGACCAACTAAACCATAGCATCTACAATTAGGGTTGGAAAAAAAACGTTTTTTTTAACTCGATGTTTGTTTTTTTATAATAAAAAAACGTTTTTTTATAAAGTTCCCAGATATGACCTTGTGTCAACATATATAGGTATATCAGACAGTGGCAATACTCTGTGATGTTATATATGACCATATAATGTCTGTGGAGCCATGGGATAGCATTATAAGTAGTGATTTGTGTCAAAAATATCCATTTTTCGTCGACATATCGTTCGCATATCGCCTTATAGTCGAATGTTCGTGACTTCAGGTAAAGTTTGGCACGGAATAGTGATCAAACAAGGTTATAAAACGAGGTTTTTACTTTGGGAGTGAAGTTACACACTGTGGAGGTACATGGAAGCACATTACCTCAATATTATATACTACAGCAACATAAGACAGCTTATTACCCCATGGTAGCACATAGAAATGGATACTTTGATACTGAAAATGCCACAAAACCAATTAAAACAGCCACCAATGTCAATTTGTGTGTGAAATCGCGCGCTTGCGCGCAAAAATTTTGCAAAATACCTAGTGCTTAGTACTAAAAATTTCGGTCGATGTTGTTTTTTTAAAAAAACATTTCGGACGTCATGTTTTTTTAAAAGAAAAACGTTTTTTTATATAAAAAACGTTTTAAAAAAACATCGGCCAACCCTATCTACAATCACACACATTCTCCCCACAGTGAACTGGGTGGACCACTCGAAAACGCTGCGCGAACAGGGAGTTGACGAGTCGGAAACTCTCCTACTGCGGCGCAAGTTTTTCTTCAGCGACACGAACGTGGACTCGCGCGACCCCGTGCAGCTGAACTTGCTCTACGTGCAGTGTAGGGATGGAATAATGGATGGGTCCCATCCGATTAGTAGGGATGAGGCTTTTCTGCTGGCCGGGCTGCAGTGCCAGATTCAGTTTGGCGACCACGTTGAGAGGAATAAGACTAATTGGCTCGAGTTGGTTGGGTGGGATTGGTCCTGCACACCAGTTGACAAGGACAGCAAATGTCAACTGGTCCCCATCCCAATACGAAGCTTGTTGAATACCAATACACTGCGCACTATTGTATACACGCAATTAGCATACCGCAATTAGCATTGAAAAAATCGTCAATTTCTAGAAAATAAAAAAATATATAATCTCAGACAATCTCTCAAGAAAAAAAATTTAATTAAATCTCTCTCAAAAAAAAACGGAAAAAAAATAAATAAATATAAATATCAGAATATGAGAGATTTTCTGATATTTTTAAAAATCTCAGAAAATCTCTCAAAAAGAAAATATAATTAAATCTCTCTAGAAAATCATGAAAAAATATAAATCTCAGAAAATCTTATATTTTCAGAGATTTTTATCAATATAAATCACCCAGAGATTTTTTTAATGCTAACCGCAATATTTTTTCAATACTACAGCTTGATCTGCAACACGATTCAACACTTTTGCATTTGAACGTCGTTCGTCGGCTCGTGAGCAAGCTTCGAATTAGCATCGCAACCGGTAGACATTTGGTGTCGTCGTCAACTAGTGCGTGTAGGCCATTACATTTGAGTTTTTTGTTCTTTTCGTTGGTAGGGTTGGGGTGTTATGTCCCCACCTACGCTGTCATTGGCGGAAATTTCGGAAACTGATTCGAAGCCAACTTCGAAGACATTTGTGTTGACTAGAATGCGGGGTTCTGTATGGGGATCGAAAATGACTGATTGTGCCTACACACACTAGTTTTCACCGTGACTTCGTGTGAAAACTGAAATTTTTTCAAATGCAAATAAATGAACACGGTTGAATGATTTAATTTCAAAGAAATTTGAATTTAAATTAATAAAAGTTCAAATTTGAAAATTTGATGACAAGAACACATAAAGCATACAATAAGAGTAGGCTGGATGTCGCCATGTCGCCATTTCAGTTTTCACACGTGTCACGGTGAAAACTAGTGTGTGTAGGGCCATTCTGGTAATCTAAAATGTGCTCGCAACAGATCATTCTTTTATCCGAAATTTCGGCCGTGTACTGGACACTAGGGTGGCAGACGGTACGGGCTTGCGGTAAACCGTACGGTACGGTAAATTTTCCGTTTTGCGGTAAACGGTACGGAACGGTAAATCTTCAATTTTGCGGTAAACGGTACGGTACGGTAAATCTGAAAAGTGCGGTACGCGGTACGGTACGGTACGGTAAATTTCCGATGTCAGAAATGTATCAATGCGGGGCTACAGACAACCTTTAATTCATAAATTGAAACCAAATTCAATTTCACAATGTAATAAATGGCCTTACGAACACAACAAAAGTATACTCGGCGTACGTGATACTCTGCCCTCGCACTGATTTATGTCTCGTGTTGGAAGCGTGCCAATGATTATTAAATCATGTGATTTCCGTAAAAATATGAAAAAAATTCATCGATGTGAATATGTTAATGAATAACATTATAACAACAATCAATTTTGTCATCTTTTTATGAAACTCGGATGCGTTAACCATCGTTGGCACACTTCCAGCGGGAACCACGCGTGCAAGGTGTAAAGTAACCGGAGTATATGATGACAAAAAAATACATTACCCATAAGTAGGAGCATATTCAAGGTGTAGAAGGAAGAAATGGAGAAAAAATTGCCAAGTGGGTGAAAAATTGCTAAAAGTAGGTGAAAACAATCGAAAATGAGTATATAACCATACATAAAACATATCACTGCACAGGGGTATCTTGAAAAATTTTGACCCTCCGAGTGGTTGGATAGATAGCAAATCGCTCCTCCGGAGGGATAGATAGCTGAAAATTTTCTGGGGGGGGGGGGTTGGGGGGGGTTTGGGGGGGGGGTTGTGGTGGTTCAATATAAAGGCTTTTTCGGGGGATAGAAGGAAGAAAAGGGAGAAAAATCGCTAAAAGTAGGTGTAAAATAGCTCAAAATGGCTATACAAGAGCATATAGTACTTAAAATAGCTGAAAATAGGCAGTTAGACGCATGAACCAGTGATTTTGGAGGTGAAAATCTATATATAGGTATGAAAAATAGCGATTTTGAGCGAAAATTAGGGGTAAAGTTTCTGAAAAATCGCTCCAGATAGGTAGATAGCTGGGCGATTTGGGGGAGGGTTAGGGGGTAGTAGCCCAAAATTTTGCCTCCGGGATAGATAGATAGCTGAGCGGCCTCTGGGATAGATAGATAGCTGGGCAGTTTGGGGGGGGGTAACCCCCCCCCCCCCAACCCCCCCATTCGAGACCCCTGTCACTGCAACAAATAAGCTCTAAATAAAAAGTAAATACATTGAGTCTAATGTTTCATACTTTAAGAGTATCTAGGAAAACAATGTTGTGAAATGTGCGCGCTTGCGCGCAAAAAAATTTTCAGAACACCACATTAATTATCATCAATAAAGAGCCATATTTGAGGATAATCTTAGTAAAATTTACCGCATTTTCTGCGGTAAATGAGTGCGGTACGCGGTACGGTACGGTAAATTTGGGAAATGCGGTACGCGGTACGGTACGGTAAATTTCTAAAAGTGCGGTAAACGGTACGGTAAATTTCCCAAAAATGCGGTACGGTACGGTACGGTAAATTCTGCCACCCTACTGGACACTGGTATTTACATCGAGCCACGACGTGTTTATCGATATCGATATTGACTGCAAATATCGAATTGTAGAACGAAATCGATAGTATTTCTGTACATTGATCTATCTCACCGCATGATGTACTCTGAAAGTTGACAATTTTTGATTAAGTAACTAACGTGAGCGATAATGCACCAAATTCATCGTGAAAAGCGTATATTCAGACAGACTTTATTCAGACAGCGTATGGTAGTTTCAGAGCAAAGCCAGGTGTAAATATCGATAGCGAAAACAAAAATTGGCTCCAAGCCCAGCCTTTACACGAGCCTTGACTTGACATCATTTGCTATTCGCAAGTTTATAAAAGATTCGCTTAGCATGACATGGCATCCCACATTGGTAACAGACAAGTTATTTATCATATTTACAACACGTATCACATTTGAGATCCACAAACTTGCAATATTGGGCCCATTTCGCACTTTGTAAAGTGTAAGGGTAATGGTGAAAATAGTTGTAAGTTGTAGATATTGGTTGTCACTTTTCTTATCACTTGTCACTTAACGAAGTGCAGAAATCGCCCTAGGGCCGCATGAGCCAAATTCAATCATTTTAAACAACACTATTAGCATTTCAAAAACCTCGGGAGATTTATATTTTTGAAATCTCATATAATTTGAAAAATCTTATACCGTATGTCCTTGAATGAGTCCCCCTCTCGAATAACCCCCCCTCTCAATACCCCCCCCCCCCCACTTTGATGGGTAGGAAACATTTCACAACATTACACATTTACAAAAAAAACGTTTTATATATTTAATATGTAAATAAATATATGTATTGTCTTGCAGCTTGAGTTCACTAACGTTGAGTTCACTGCTTGAATTCTTAATTTTGTATTCCTACAAATTATTCATGTTACCAAATTTACCCCATTTGTGCAGTATATTTATCACACATTTTACTGAAAATTCTGACGAAAAAATAACTCCCCTCTCGAATAACTCCCCCGAAAAAACTTCTGACGAAAAAATCGCTCCCCGTGGGGATCTTCGAGGATATACGTTATATTTTTGTAAATATTTAACTGTATTTTTAAGTTGGTTTTCCAGGGAGAGTTAATTAAACGTTTTTTGGAAGATTTTCTGAGATTTAAAAAAATTTCAGAACATATATCAAAATTAAATATTTATATTTATTTATATATATATATATATACCGTATTTCCTCGAAATACCCCCCCCCTTGAAATACCCCCCCCCTCGTTTGACCCCCCCCCTCTCGAGACCACTATGAAACAATCACCCCCCCCCTCGAAATACCCCCCCCCCAAATTGAGTGTAAAGGGAACGTACATTACAATAACTGTAGTTTGTGTTCTGTGTACTGCAGAACACACGTTAAAACAATGTCGGTGTCACGTTAGAACAGTGTACATACCATCTACATACTAATATTAGTCTACAGAACCTTATAAATGGCGGTTTTTGTTGCATTTTTCGACGTCTGCGTACGTTTCAGACGACAATTTCGTACTTGGTTTTCAAAAATTTTCTTGTGAAACAATAACCCCCCCCCTCGAAATACCCCCCCCCTCGTTTAACCCCCCCCCTCTCGGGACCACTATGAAACAATCACCCCCCGGGGGGTATTTCGAGGAAATACGGTATAGAGAGACTTGAATTTATTTTTTGAGACGTTTGCTAATATTAACAAGGTATATTCGACGGTATATTCCAAAAGTTGTCCAATTTTATAACACTTAATATCATACCTTGATCACTCTGATTGAGTAACTGCCCGTGTATCACTTCTCGTGGTTGCGTGTGTCCGGTTGAGTATCTGCTCAGCTAAAAGTCTGTCAAGCGCCGTTGGCTCACTGGGACCAATTCCAAAAGTTGACAAGTTGACAAAAAAAGTGACAAGTGGCCAGTGAAGTGGGCAGTGGTAATTTTAGAGAAAAGTGTTTTCATTTAGAAATTTGGCGCTAATTTCAGTCAAGTTGAGAAATAAAAAAACCATTAGAGAAGAGAGAAGTTAAATGAGAAGTGAGACGCGATATCTCGAGTAAAATGTTAAAAGCAAAGTAAAATGAGAAGTGAAGTGAATAATTTCACTTTTCTTTGTTCTTCGCTTGTAACTTTTTACTCGCCGTTTCACTGCTCAACTGTTTTTATACTTCTTCATATACGGAATCGACTAACTCGTACCTAGCTTACCGCTTAGCACTTCCTTGTCACTTGTCAACTTTGTGAATTGGCACCTTGCCAGCGCGTGGGCGGCGCGCGTGTGTTTGTCGGGCATCGCTGCCAGTATGTAGCTCACCATCGTGAGCGCCAGCCATACGATCACGCATATAGCCAGGGCTAATAGCGCCGGATAGGGTTGGGATAGGTACGGACCGAAACTATGCGGTACGGTAGTGGTATTTACGGTACCGGTAGGCATATTCCAGTTATCATCCTAGACTCAACACTTGGAACTGGGATTGAATTTGTTTCTAGCTTGCCTTAATGACATTTGCATTTGAGGGATCAGCGACGGCTTGCATCTAGCGCATAAACTGCGAAATGCCTAAGCAAATTTTTTCACAGGATACTGCATTGAGCACTTCCCTTGGCATTTGACACATTTGAGTTTGCGGGACTGGCTCCTGGTGTTTTTTTTAATATCTTTCGGCACTCGTGATCGGGATCCTTTTTGAAATCCAAACATTTACATGTAATTGTAAATGCCGTTTAAACAATAAGACGATTAACCGACAAACGCTAAAACGGAAATTCAACAAACGGTTATGTCCGTTCTTTGGAAATGTCATTTCCCTACCGTAAATTGAAACAATCTACCGGAAACAACGGTACGGTACGGTAGCATCCCTTACCGGAGCTGCCAGCAGCACCCAGCTGGGCAGGGACACGCGGCCGGCGCTGGCGCGCCTTGCGACCATTCTGCCGGCTGCGGGCGCTGCCAGCGGCACCACGGACACCTCGGCCATGACGATCAGGGTGGCCGGCGGCTCGGACTCCTGAAAGGAGGCCTGCTTTCGTGTAACTCATGAGCTGGTGACACTGTTGAGTGGAGTTGAGTTCAATTGAGGGGCAAAATTGGAAATTTTTTGAAAATTCAATTAATTTAAAAATTTAATGAGAATTTTTTACGCGTGTCAAAAAGACTTTAAATTGCCTAGATCCAGGGGTATCTTGAATTTTGACCCTCCGAGTGGTTGGATAGATAGCAAATCGCTCCTCCGGAGGGATAGATAGCTGTAAAATTTTCTGGGGGGGGGTTTGGGGGGGGGGGTTGTGGTGGTTCGATATATAGGCTTTTTCGGGGCATAGAAGGAAGAAAAGGGAGAAAAATCGCTAAAAGTAGGTGTAAAATAGCTCAAAATGGGTATACAAGAGCATATAGTACTTAAAAAAGCTGAAAATAGGCAGTTAGACACATGAACCAGTGATTTTGGAGGTTAAAATCTATATATAGGTATGAAAAATAGCGATTTTGAGCGAAAATTGGGGTATAGTTTCTGAAAAATCGCTCCAGATAGGTAGATAGCTGGGCGATTTGGGGGGGGGGGGTTTAGGGGGTAGTAGCCCAAAATTTTGCCTCCGGGATAGATAGATAGCTGGGCGGTTTGGGGGGGGTAACCCCCCCCAACCCCCCCCCCCATTCGAGACCCCTGCCTAGATCATAGCCCTTGCGCAGACTTTTTGACAGCTCACATTTCAAATCTGGTAATCTGTTTTTGACACATGTAAGTCTACCGCAGTGAGGAGCCGGTAAACTCAAATGTATCTTATGCAGATATATCAGTTTTGGAAACTAGTGTGGCACTACATTTTGTGTGTTTAAAATAATTTGTTACTTTTGTTACTTTGACAGAAATATTTTGTTTTGCTCAATCTATTTAGGTAGATGGATCGAAATATTATAATCATCACAAACAGAGCTAATCATAAAAGCCCTCTTTACGAATGACACTCACACTTAAGATTTGCAGTTGCAAAACCATTGCGTGGACATCGTGGGGCCACTCCCAGACACTGTAAAATGTCATGCAAGTGTAGAAAGTCATGTAAAATGCAGAGTAAAATGGAAAACAAGTTTGCCATTTTACATGATTTTTGCATGACATTTTACAGGGCCGGGGACTGCCCCTGGAGGTCGAATTCTGAGTAGTAAAATATGTTTATGAGTAGTCTCACCAAATCAGCAGTCAAGTCGCCAGTGTACATGACTTCCGGACCTTTGTCAGCTGTCTAGCCTTGTCTCACGGTGCCTCGGGAATTCCGCGTGTAACATTTCATTAGTCCGCGCTTTTGTTGGAATCAAGTGTTTGTTTTCTGTCTGCGTATCCATGGAAGATGGTGCAAAATATTTTTACACTTTACATGCTTATGCCGCATATTTATGCCATAGTAATTCCATGCACATTGTTCTTATGGCCGGTCAATTATGGGGTGCGCTTGCTCTGTCCGTGACGGTGCGATTTTTTTCTCACACTAGCACGGCTGGGGCTCCGCACAGGCATTTATGTGCCGTTTGAACAGCATGTGGTGCAAAGTATGCATGCAAACTTTTTACAGCCCTCCTACGCTGCGGTGACTACAGGTAGTGTCTCGTAGATTTGGACCCCACAAAGTTACTTTAGAAAGTAAATTTCTCCCCCAGAGGGATTAATAAATAGCTGGAAAATTTATATTAGACCTTTCATGGCATAAAAGGCAGACAAAGATGAAAAATCACCAAAACCGATTAAAATGGCTAGATAAATAGCTACAAATGATATAAATAAGTATAAGTATAAGTATAAGCTAGATAAATAGCTAGGCTATTTTGCAGAGTTCAGTGCAACATAGTTTCCCCAAGAATTGTTTTAAAATCCGATTTTTTTGCAGTATCTGTTCCCATTTTTTTCCTTGAAAAATCGAGCAGCTCAAAAAGTAGATTTTTGACCAACCCTTATCTTTACACCTAAATGGGCCAAATTTACAAGAATCCTGATATACTTATAGTGTTGATTATAAATACTGACATCGAATGAGAGCACACCTATATATAGGGTACGATGTCGTTGGTTATAACGCTCGCCTCTATGTTCCAAATCAATCAAATTTAATCGGAGTACGTTAAGCTATGGTAATTGTTGTAAAATGCGGTCTTGAGGAAGGGTGTGATATAAGATACGGTAAGTGGGAAGATAAGTTGTTAGTGGTAATGTCAACTGACAGGTTAACTTAAGTTATGTGAACTTTCAATGTTGTAAATGGCGTCTGGTAAGTGAAACAATTGCTGATATTCACTCAAATTGATGTAATCATTGTTGAAGTCCCTTTGTCAAAACCCAGTTAACTGCATACCGAAAAAATACAACTACTTGTCACAACTTTGCCTGCAACTTGACCTACAACTTTTTTTATCACTTGTCAACTTGTGGAGTTTTCTCAGTGAATACATGGACAGACTGCTGGGGGGCAGATACTCCACATTCAGCTGGTGCCAACTCCTACCAATTGATAACTGGATATGGTAGGGAACGTTCAAGTGATGTCATAATTATTGACAAGTAGTTTTATTTAAAATCGGTTTACTTGTCATTTGAATCAGCACACACAACTTTTTTACTACTTATCATGTTTTGTGCCATGCTGAATTGGTCTCAGATATGCGACAGTCAAACAACTGAAAATTTGGGAACTCACATTTATTTTAACACATTTGAGTTTACCACAACGGATGATTTTTGATCACCATCAGCAGCAGTTGACAGACTCAACATTGTCGTCAACTCAAATGTTTACAAAACGGTTTTCCGAGTTTCCCAAATTTCTTTGGTGTACTGGTGTGCGCAGCGCTTTTATATCTGGATTGTGGGGCATGCGTTTAATCTGCGCCGCCCCGTATACAATTGAGGCGTCCAATTCTAAAAGTCGACAAGTCCAAATATGAAAATTTCGAGTTAGGCCCGGAAACGTCATCTGGGGCTACTTCCGCACATTTTTCATCATTTTCCATAAATTTTTTGACCTCACATGCCCATATGGCATAGTGCCAAATTTGACATTTTTGGGAAAAAATGCAAAAAATTTGGGCAAGAAGTCGACAAGTCCACTTAGTTTTGGGCTAAAAGTCGACAAGTCCATCCTGCGCATCCTTTTTTATGGGAAAAAAACGCAAGAAATGTGATAAGTCCACTATGGGCACCGATTTCTAAAAGTCGAGAAGCGCATAAATTTCCCATAAGGGAGGCGCAACGCGGGCGGGAACAAAAATGTTCTCGCGTGCAAGAAGGCGACAAGTCCATTTCCCTCCCAAAAACAGTTTTGCTCTGACCGAATGGAATTCTATGGACACCCCATTTTTCACATATACGTTGAGATTTGGGGCTGAAAATTTGACACTTTATTGTCAACATATGGAACTTAATGAAAAGCACGAGAGAGCCAAATTGGACATGCACCACGGGCCTGGAATTGGGTTTGAAACTTAAAATGCGATTTACTCAAAATCACATTTTGTGGACTTGTCGACTTTTAGAATTAGACGCCTCAATTACATCATCCTACATTTGGCATTAGCTGAGGGAAAGTCTGTTAAAAATGGGCTTTTTGCCGCCTTGTTTGGACTGGAATATGAGTCAGCTGCTGAAATAATTTTGCACATCCGGATTTACACAGCAAATTGCTTTGCTGCGAGAAATTTTATCAGTGTTGTTAAATGCGTCGTGATTTTTGCGGCAAATTCCAAACTCCAATATCAGGGAAAATTGATGTTGATATATTGAAATTGTGACGCCAGGCCCGAAAGGTCGTAATATATTTCGTACACGTATATTTCTGATCGTACCTTATTGATGGTTTCATTTTTGCGTATTTTGCAAGAAAATTATAAAAGTAGCTTCCTCGAATACCCCCCCCCCCTCCCCGACGAAACTGTGCGGAGAACTTACGAAAATTTTTGGGGATCGAACTTGGTAAATATGTGTTCTCTATTTTCAACCAGAGTTGTTAAAATACTGGTATTTTTGGAAAGTGTAAGTGTAAGTGAAAATACACTTTCCAAATTTTAAGTATGGATACCAAAAGTGTAAGGTATTTTTAAAATACCAAGGAAAGTGTAAAAAAAGTGTAGGTGTAAAAATTTTTTTAGAAAGAGCTCTCACTGTTGAGCATTAGAAAACACCACTGTTTTTACATTTAGATCAATTTATCTATCATTTTCATTCATTATTTCAACTTTTACTGCCAATTATGAACTATTCAGACTGTAACAAATTGAGTGGTATGAAGTTGCCTAATAATGGCACTTTTTTAGTGTTGATATGTTACTGATTAAGCAATGCAATTTACTGATACACACTGTTTAAATGCAAGAATGTACATGCAGCAAATATCAATGCAAAGGCAGTTGACTTTGTGTCCAGCTGGTGAATTTCAATTGATCTTGTCATTTTTACAAAAGTATGACGAAACTGTAGAATACCATGTGTACTGTTCAGAGGTTAGAGATAGTGCTAGTTTGCAAATTTGCCATATTTTCTACATTCAATGCATAACTGCATAAATATGTGCACTGTGCTGTTTTTTTTTATACATGAACCTGTTTTATGCTTTCTCACAAGCATAAAACAGAGCCATCTGAAAGAAAAAAATACACTTTCTGTACCCGGGTATTTTGCCCAGAAAAGTGTAAAAAAAGTGTACGGGTATTTTATGAAAGTGTAAGTGTAAATATAAATACCCATTTACCCGTAGGGTTCAAACGGGATTGACTTTTCGGGATCGGGATCGGGATCGGGATTCACTTTTTGAGATTTCGGGATCGGGATCGGGATCGGGATTGGGGTTTCGGGATCGGGATCGGGATCGGGATTGGTTTTTTGAGATTTCGGGATCGGGATCGGGATCGGGATTGGCCGGGATTGTGGTCACGGGATCGGGATCGGGATTGGGATAGGCATTTTTCCGGGATCGGGATTGGGTTCTAGGGATAGAGACTTTGGCCATTTTTCTGGCATTCACTGTTGTTCATAAAGGTCTCAAAACACTGTTGGATGCCAGAAAAGTGGCATAAAATTGACGCTGCGGGTTTGCATCCACTTTTTTGCATGCAAAAACGTCATTATTTCACTTCTTATAATTTCCACTAATTTTTCCGGGATCGGGATCCCGGACTTGGGAGTTTCTCGGGATCGGGATCGGGATTTGAAAATTTTCGGGATCGGGATCGGGATCGGGATTGGTATTTTTGAGATTTCGGGATCGGGATCGGGATCGGGATTGGGGTTTCGGGATCGGGATCGGGATCGGGACTGGTAAATCCCGGAATTTCACGGGATCCGGGATCGGGATCGGGATCCCGTTTGAACCCTATTTACCCGGGTATTTCGGGTAAGTGTAAATACACTTTCGCAACTCTGTTTTCAACTTTAAATGTTGCGCAAAGTCAAAGCGCTAAAAATTTCGGCGTCATCCACATCTCTATCACTGAAACTGACTGTTCAAATAAATTACTTATATTTAAACACAGAAATTCTCCCCAGTTCTTTTATGATTTGAAATTGTTTCAACAAAGAGATACAAAGGCCAATGTCGCAACAGACAGATTGTGAACCATGTTTCAAATATTCTGTCAAGTGGCAAATGTCAAACACAGTTGTAAATACCGTGTAGAAAGTGCTAAGTGGAGACTTTACTGGTCACTGGACGCGAAAAAGCATTGAAATTTTTCATTTTAAAGAATGATGGACTATCTCCAAACCGATTTATTCTGAACTGACAGAATGACTGAGCGCATGACATCCAATGACTTGCTTGAGAAAAAATTATCCTTACCTACTTCAAACATCCAAAATACATGCATAGAATACACAGATACATCCTACACACGAACCAAAAAAGTTCTTAACAGAAACTTTCACCATGGAATAGACTTACCGTATTTCTTCGAAATACCCCCCCCCCTCGAAATACCCTCCCCCCTCGTTTGAGCCCCCCCCCCCCTCTCGAGACCACTATGAAACAATCACCCCCCCCCCTCGAAATACCCCCCCAGATTGAGTGTACATGACAAATACTGCAGTTTGTGTTCTGCGTTGTGCAGAACACACGTTAAAACAATGTCGTAATCACGTTAGAACAGTGTTTATACCATCTACGTACTACTATTAGTCTACAGGAGTCTATACATGTCAGTTATTGATGCATTTTTCTACCCCAGTGTACATCACAAACGACGATTTTGTACTAGGATTTGAAAAAATTTCTGGCGAAATAAAAACCCACCGCCTTGAAATACCCCCCCCCCCTCGTTTAACCCCCCTCTCGGGACCACTATGAAACAATCACCCCCTGGGGGGTATTTCGAGGAAATACGGTACACAGGTCTTGATCCTTGAATCACGCTTTGTTTGGAATCATGTAGCGGCTGCGGCGCGATAGAATTTAAATAAACGCGTTAAATGGCTAAAGTTGTGACTAATTTTCGGCTGCACTGAGCGCTTTGAAACGCCGTTTCACTCGGTGCAAATGCAAATTCTCGCAAGAAAAATCAAGTGTTTTTTCCCTTATTTTCAAGCCTAGCCAGGTACTGAATTGAATTTGCCCGACAAGTTTTTTTCCTGCAGTCTGATTCGTTGTGCCTACGCACACGAGTTGACAACTGAAATTTTTTAACTTATAAATCTATATTCAACCTATTTTTTGCCAGAATTAGGAGTCCGTGAATTACTGTTTAAATTACACTCAAATGTGTTTAAATCGAAAAAGTTTTTAGAAAAGAACATGCCAGAATAACCACAGATTGATCAGTTCATATTTGGGAATTTCGGTTCTCAACCAATTAGTGGGCGCAGGCACAAAAATACAACAACTCTGGCTCCGCGAAAAAACCCTGTCGGGCCAATTAAATCTCAGCCCTGCCTCCCTCCATGGCTCACAAGCAGCGCATGCTGATGCCGCAGTTGTCGCCGGGCCCGCCGCCCGGCGACAAGTCGGCGGCCGTGTCGCTGCGCAGACGCTCCAAGAGCAGTTCGCGGTCGAGTACGCGGCATAAAAGAAGCCGCACCAGCGGCGTGTGGAAGTCCAATGTGGACGTTGTCACCTGTGACGGGATTTGATTTGCCCGACACGTTTTTTTCGGGCAGCCCGATTTGCTGAATTACCGCCACGCTCGCCAGTTGACTAACACTGGGTGTCAACTGGATTCGATTTCAATTCAAATTATTGTTGGCGGCTCTCAGAATGGTGTCGACATGCACATGCCGTTGCATTTATTTTACAGTGTTCATTTGAATATCCTTCTGCGATCCGTCAACTAAAATCGTAATTGACACCTGAACCAGTTGACTCCGGTGTCAACTAGTTGACATAGGGCATTCGTTAGTCGGGTTGCCCGACAAGAAAAGTGTGAGGCAATTTGAATTACCTCATATCTCAATGCCGACATGGGGCACAGCGAAGCAAATGATGTCATACTTGCGCTCAAGTGTGCACTTTTTCTAAGCTAGTTATATTTATTTTAATGATTTTTTTTCCACGCAGTTTGAGCGAATTTCTGCCGAAGGAGTATATCAAGACGCGCGATGCTGAGAAGCGCATTATGCAGGTACTTTTTTGTGTTTCTCAATATTTTTTTTATGTGTTTGGGATTATTTTTATTGACAATTTTCTTATAACTTTCCACTTGAAAATTTCAATTTGCACAAAGGCAGTGTTGTAAATGTTTAGAAAAGTAATGCATAAATACCTATAAGAAAAGTGTAGATAAACATTTGTATATGACGTCACAAAAATATCTCTCAAACGGTCCATTTTTTGTATCTTTTTCCCAGTAAATTTCAAGCGAACAGAAACCAATTCGCCCCTATGTATCCGATCACGATATTTTCCAAATTATTTCGGGAAGGATTCAAATCCGAGCCCCGCCTTTCAGCACTACCGCGAGTGCGCGGGCATGTCGGAAGCGGACGCTAAAGTCCGCTACGTAAATCGTTGCCGCTCGCTGAAAACGTACGGCGTGACGTTTTTCCTAGTCAAGGAAAAAGTCAAGGGCAAAAACAAGTTGGTGCCAAGGCTCCTAGGAGTTAATAAGGAGTCGGTGATGCGCGTGGATGAAAAAACTAAGGATGTTATTAAGGAGTGGCCCTTGGAGCAAGTGCGCCGCTGGGCTGCATCGCCAAACACTTTTACATTGGTTAGTGGAGTTTGATTTTATTATTTTTTTATTGGAAAATGGGGGGTTGAGAATATTGTTGTTTTAACTACTGGGTTTTTTTTTCTGTTACGTGCCAACTCCGCCAGTTGACAAGTGATTTATAAAGTTATCAGGGCCGGTGAACTGACAAGAATTTTCGTCAATTGACTCATTTAGTCAATTTTTTATTTACTGGTCCATAAATTCACATTGTCCATGTACTGGTGCCGGTTCCGCAAGTGGAAAAGTTCAAAGTAAAGAGTTAAGAGTTGAGTAAAATGATAAATGATAAGTTAAGAGTAAAGTTAAAGTTAAGAGTTGAGTAAAATCATTTTTCGTTTTACTTAGCTCTTAACTCTTAACTTTACTCATAACTTGTCATTTGTCATTTTACTCAACTCTTAACTTTTCCACTTGCGGAACTGGCCCCTGGGGGCAGTCCCAAGCCCTGTAAAGTGTAAAGTAAAGTGTCAAATGTAAAGTCAAAAGCAAAGTCAAGTGTCAATCAAAACAAAAAAGACAAGATTTTATTACTGAACTTTGCATGACAATTTACTATACTTTGCATTTGACTTTACATTTGACACTTTACTTTACACTTTACAGGGCTTGGGATTGGCACCAGGTCTACTGTCATGGTGTCTACACACACTAGTTTTCAAAAACAATTTGAAAAAGTCATAAATCAACTTTGACTGTATTTGAGTTTACCTGAACGTTTTTTAAAATTTAAATCAACTGTAGTTGACTATCACCTCATTCCGGTAAACTCAACTGAGTTCGCATTAGTGCGCTTTACGTTTTAATTTAACTGAGTTTTTTGATCCCTCGCAGGACTTTGGAGACTACCAGGAAGGATACTATTCTGTTCAGACAAATGATGGAGAAAAGATTGCCCAACTTATTGCTGGATACATTGACATCATTCTCAAGAAGGTTTGCTGGCTTGCATTTTTTTTAATTCTAGAGCGACAAATGCAAATTAATCGCGACAAAACGTTTGAAGTTCTAAATGATTATATTACAACTTAATTTGTCGGTTTTTTATTTTCTAGAAATTTCTAGTTCGCGGTCATCGGAAATCTGTGTTTGTGTGTGGAGCAAATGCTTGAATCATATTCTCTATAAAAAATGCGTTATTGTTATCATTCAAATATACCTATGCGGTATCTTTTATTCTCTGATATTTTTAAAATATCCCAGAAAATCATTCGGAAAAGAAAATATATTCAAATCTCCCTGGAAAAATACAGCCTAAAACTTTAATATAGAATTTTTCTTATCTTTTTCAGCCATGTTTCAAAATTTCCTGATATTTAAATTTAAAAAATACATCCACCCAAGCAGAAACGCGCCAAAGACCACCTGGGCATCGAGGGGGACGAGGGCAGCACCATGCTGGAGGACATCGTGTCCCCCGCCAAGGCGACGCTCGTGTCGCACGGACAGATCAAGGGCGGCATGTACCCCCAGGAGGCCAATGTAGCCGTGCCCGGCGTGCTCAGGGATGCCAATGGTGAGGGGGGGGGGGTGAGCGGTTGGTAGGTGTCAAGTAAGTCATGGTTAGCATTGAAAATGGTTTATTTTTAGATAAAATATTCGTCTTAATATATGTAAATGAAATTTTTTATTCCAGATGAATAAATTTTTATAATTCGTCTTAAATTCAAGAAAAGCGGGTATAAATAAAAATGAATAATAATCAGATAATTTATATATTTTTCAATATTTACAAAAATCTCAGAACATCTCTACAAGAAAATGTAATTATTTATCTCTCTGGAAAAGCCCAGAAAAATAAAAAGATATCAATTTGTTTTCTCTCGATATTTTCTAACCTTTTTATAATATAAATTGCCCATAAATATTTGAATGCTACATACACAAAAAATCGGGCTACCCGACAAAATTGTCGGGCCAATTTAGTCAAACCATATCCAATTCCAGGCCAGATGCCCTACAGCACGGATTCTATGCAGCGGGCACAATATGGAGCCATCAGCGGGCAGCTGGTGTCAGCGCACCCTCCACCGGTCCGTTTTGAAATAAATCCCTTATTTGATTGCCCCATTGTTGGTTTGAATGTTGTAGGGCAGGAATGGTTGATTTCTCGCACATTGGAAAATTGGTTCACCTTTTTGGACGTTTTTTGGCTGTTAATTTTCAAATGTGAACATCAGAAGTGTGGCGAAAAATAAATTTCCACAACAAAACTTCATTGAATTTTTGTTAGAGTTGATTTTTTTGTGGCAGGAATGACTATTTTTGCGGAGATCATTTTTTTAAAGCTGTGGGATGTAATACTGTCCCAAAATTTTTAGTGTGCGAGGCTTCATTTATGGTGTTGTTACATCTATTGGACATTCGCGTCCACTCTTACAGGTGCAAGTCCCGCAGTCACACAAATTTGACATGTCACGTAAAATACCCGGTACAACATTTCTTTCATTTAACCGGACATTTAACATTCTATTTCACACTTTACATTTCACATGACACTTTACAATGTGCGGGACTGGCACCTGGGTAACCCCTTTTTATTATTGTGATGTGCCCTTGAACTTTTTAATGCATGCTTTTTTGTTTTGTGCCGCCGCGGCGACGTGACGCGCTGCAAAAAGAAGAAATCGTTCGACCCTCGCAGGCTGAAGTCGCGGTTAGGCACTATCGAATTTTTTTATTGAGATTAACTTTTCGTTGTTTTTTTTTGATGTGCTGTGCTGTGTATAACCTGAAAGAAACTTATGTTGTCATGGATTTGTGATGTGATAGGGAAAAAGTTGTTGAATGTTAACACCAAAAAAGTTCTTCTAGACGCGAAATTTATCGCAAAATTTCCATAGTACACTGCCCGATTTAATTTGGTCTCTGACTTCCAATTAACAATTCACAGTTAGATATCGTTACAAATGTTTAAATTCGCATGATAAATGTGAGCTAAGGGTAGTTCTACACGTCTACTTGTAAAGTGATCGACAAATGTGAAGTCAACTTGTTAGTCACCGGCATTTTCAGTTGTTTTGTTCAGTTTGAGAAAACTAGTTGCAAGAGAACTTATCTTATCAAGTGATCAGAACGATAAGTGCGTCACTTCACGATCCACTTAAAATCACCCTGAACACTTACTTACCACCACTTACCACTTACCCCCCCCCCCCCGCAGGGTCAAAAAGTGCGCGTAGTAGAAACGCACACGCTGTCGCAGCGCGCCCTGATCGGCACCATAGAAACGTCGGTGAAGGCGGTTCGCGACGCGGAGGCGGAGTTGGATCGGGCGCCGGACTTGCCGCCGTTGGGCGACGACCCGGCGTCGATGCGCTGGCGCATGCAGGAGTTCGACGTGAAGAAGCACGAAGTGAACGACCATTTGGCTGCCATGGGTGCGGCTACTAGCAGGGTCAGTTTTTTGGGTTGATTTGGTTTGTTTTTAGTATAGGAATTGCCAAAGGAGATGATTTTCAGGGGGTATTGGAGGGAAAAGTTTAGGGGTGGGTGCTTTTTGATTTTTAGAAAATATAATCAACCTTTCGTAAGTATTTATCTTCCAAAGTGGAAATATAATGAAATCTCTCTGAGAAAGGCCAGAAAAAATATAATATGTACATGTAATTTACATTTCAACTTATACTTTGTAACATATATTTTCTGATATAAAAAATATCAGAAAATCAAAAAGGAGAATGCAAATGAGGCATCTACTTCTAAAAGTCAACAAGTCCACAAAATGTGATTTTGAGTAAATCGCATTTTAAGCTTCCGATTCAATTCCAGGCTCTCTCATGCTTTCCATTAAGTTCCATATGTTGACAATAAAGTGTCAAATTTTCAGCCCCTGCTCTCAACCCTTATGTGAAAAATGGGGTGTCCATAAATTTCCATTCGGTCAGAGCAAAACTGTTTTTGGGAGGGAAACGGACTTGTCGACTTCTTGCACTAGAAAACATTACTGTTCCCGCTGGCGTTGCGCCTGTTTTATGGGCAATTTATGGACCTGTCGACTTTTAGAAGTAGCTGTCCATGACGAACTTATCATATTTCTTGCTATTTTTCCCAACAAAAACGAAGACAAAGGGTGGACTTGTCGACTTCTTGCCCGAAACTAAGTGGAGTTGTCGACTTCTTGCCCGAAATTTTTGCATTTTTCCCCAAAAATGTCAATTTTGGCACTTTTTCCATATGGGCATGTGAGGTCAAAAAATTTATGGAAAATGATAAAAAATGTGCGGAAGTAGCCCCAGATGACGTTTCCGGGACTAACTCAAAATTTTCATATTTTGGACTTGTCGACTTTTAGAAGTAGACGCCTCAAATTAAATTGCTGGAAAATCCTGAAAAAAATATAAACAAATCTCACATTTTTATATTATCCGCAACATAGATTTCCAAAAGCCCCATTCAACATGTACCCAAAAACACCCCCCCCCCCCACAAAAACACAGGTAGTGCAACTCACGGGCGCCGTGCCGGACCGGGTCGACCACGCGGAAGTGGGCGCGGCCGTGTCCACCATAAGTTCGAACTTGCCGTGCATGACCCGCGGCGTGAGAACCATCGCCGCGCTCATACACGAGGAGCACCGCAGCACGAATTTGATCGACGCCACCAGAAGTTTGTGCGGCGCCTTCAGCGACTTCTTGAATGCCGTCAATCCAGATCATCAGGAGGTCTGTTTTTTTTTTTGGGGGGGGGGGGATTTTGAGGGTTGTGTGAGGATGTAGATATTTTTTGTGGAGGTTTTGCTATATTGAAACGATTTTTATCTGGGGTTCAATTATGCAAGTGACAGGAAAAGTGGTATCCTAAGTGACAATGAAACATGAAAGTAACATGTAAATTTCTAAAAAAATACGCCTCACTTCGCAATTGAGTTATCACTTTATGACCGCCCACTTTAATTACCTGACTTAAATTACTTGACCACTTGCTTAATTGATACCGAAATAAAATCAATCTGTGAAACTGGCCATTTTATGTCAATTTGAGTTTAGTTTTTAATTTTTTTAAAGAAGGCTTCCTCCCCGCCGCCCCGTTGGATGGTGCATGATAAAGAGGCAAGTGTAGATGTATTTCAAATGGAAACAGAATACAAGGAATAAATAAATAATTCACCGTAAATTAGTTTCCCACCGTATACTATATTTATTAATGAAAAAATGTTGTTCGGTTAATCTTATTTTATCGCCGAAAAGAGTTTCGGACATTTTGCGCTCGAAAACAATTTTCTTATGTTTTATGGGTAAAAACAGAAGTAGACCCGATCCCAAGTCCGCCAATATGTTATTTTCTTGCCCCCATCCCGACGTCCTCAAATATCAGACGCAATCTCTAAAATCCACTCTCCTTTGACCCCTTCAAATGTTTATTTATCCTTGTATTGTGTTAGTGGGCATCCACAATCGTTTTCCTTATGTTATTGAAGGTGAATGTGTTGTTTTTGACTGGTTGAGATCAAATTCTTTCATTTTTTTCATCGTTGTCGTTCGCCCCAGGTATTTTTATGAATAGCTGTTTAGTGTTTGCGTCATTTTTCATCTGATTGTGCGACGCACAACTTTTTATTACCGTATTACCTCGAAATACCCCCATGGGGGTTTATTATTTCGACAGCAAAATTTGAGGGGGTACCTATTCGAGGGGGTGGATTTTGATTTCGTCTGAAATTTTCGTAGTAAATAGTATGCATTTGTGTACCCAAAACAGGTAATAAATGTGTCCAAACGTGATCTATTTCGACATAAAAACGTAGATAGCTACACAAACCAGTCTACGGACATTGCATACATGATGTATATCATTCCGGAGGGGGGTTACTTCGAGGGGGGTTATTATTTCCCCATCCCATTTTGAGGGGGGGGGGGAATTCGAGGGGGGTAATTAAAGGAAGGATATTCGAGGTAATACGGTATTTTTTATAATTTTCAGTCAAGAAAAAGATCGGGTGAAAATTACGTTCAGTGGTCATTTGACTAGAAAAGTGATAACTGGTGTTATTATAAAAAAATAACACAGTTAAGTGAAAGTACAAGTGACAAGTATTTTATTTAATTACAATTTGACATTTATGAATTTACCCAAGCACCCGCACACCGTCCTAATGTTTTCTTTTATGTTTCTTGACACTTGACCACAGGCAGAAATTCAGCCAAGATGACAGTCCCGAACCCTGTAAAGTGTCGTGTCAAGTGTAAAATGGCAAGCAGTGTCAAGTGTCAATCAGAACATAAGAAAACATTTCATTACTGAAGTTTTTAAATTTGATATTGACATTGAAATATGATATTTGACACTTGACTTAGGAATTAAAATTGCGCGGGACTGCCCCCATGGCCTTGTCGTCTGCCCACAATAAAACACACAAACCTGAACGCTGCATTAAAATCGCAGAGCCGCCAAACGGTGCTAGCGGCGGCGGGCCGCGTGGGCGACTACTCGCATTCCGTGGTGCAGTACATCGAGGTGCCCGGCGACGAGGTGAAGGAGTTCCAGGACATCCTCATCCAGCTGGCCAAGGCCGTCGCCACGTCCACTGCGCAGTTGGTGCTGCGCGCCAAGGCAGTCAGCGCCGACTGCGACGACGCCGCGCTGCAGGTGCCGCTCCCGGACCACGCAAAGCGCCCTGTAGAATGTCAAATGTCAAGCAAAGTGTCTAAAGGCGTGTAAAATTGCGTTCAAAATGGCAAACGTTCGTTTGTCATTTTCCAGGGCATTTTACACGCCTTTAAACACTTTGCATGACATAAGACATTCTCCAGACCACTTGACAGGGTCCGAGAGTGCCCCCAGGAGAACGTGATCCAGTCTGCGACGCAGTGCGCCTTCGCCACGAGCCAACTGGTGGCTTGCGCGCGGGTGGTGGCGCCGACGATCGACTCGCCCGCGTGCCAGGAGCAGCTGCGGCACGCGTGCAACGAGGTGTCGCGCTCGGTGGAGCAGCTGCTGCGCGACGCCCAGGCCGCCTGCACCAACGAGGAGAGTCTGGCCGACCTGCGCCACGCCGCCGACCAAGTGAGCCGCGCGCTCGCCGACCTGCTCGACCACATCAAGACGGGGCCGCGCGTCCGCGTGCAGCAGCGCGACCACGAGTTGGAGACGATCATCACGTCGACGGACAGACTCATCAGCTACCAGGGCTCGTCGAGCGAGATGATCAAGCAGGCCAAGCTGTTGGCCGTGGCCACCACCGACTTGGTGTCGCAGATCCGCGGCGAGGCGGCCGACGAGACGGACGACCGCGACCGGCTGCTGGGCGCTGCGCGCCACGTCGCCTCGGCCACCACGGAGATGATCGACGCGGCCAGAGACGTGGCGCACGCGCCCGAAGAGGGCGAGTCGCAGTGGCGGCTGCGCATGGCCGCCGAGCACCTGCGCACGGCGACCACGGAAGCGAGCGCGGACGAACTGCGCCGCGCGGCCATCCGCAGCCTGGAGCAGGCGGCGCGCAACACCGTGTCCGCGTCCACGCAGACCATCACCGCGGCCAACTCGGCGCACCCGTCGAATAGGCACGAGCAGTCGCAGCGGCAGCTGGGCGCCCAGTGCGCCGACGTGTCGCTGCACGTGCCGCGCGTCATCAACGGCATACGCAACAGCTCCGGCGCGCAGACGCACAGGGACGAGGTCTGTTTGGGGCCTGTACTTATTTAATTGATGTTGTGTTCGAGTAGGGTTGGAAAAAAAAACATTTTTTTTTAACTCGATGTTTTTTTTTATAAAAAAAACGTTTTTTTAATTAAAAACGTTTTTTTTTAAAAGCTCCCAGATATGACCTTGTGTCAACATATATAGGTATATCAGACAGTGGCAATACTCTGTGATGTTAAATATGACCATATAATGGCTGTGGAGCCATGAGATAGCATTATAAGTGGTGATTTGTGTCAAAAATATCCATTTTTTGTCGACATATTCGTATATCGCCTTATAGTTGAACGTTCTTGACTTCAGGTGAAGTTTGGCATAGTGGAATAGTGATCAAATAAGGTTATAAAAGGAGGTTGTTACTTTGGGAGTGAATTTACACACTGTGAGGGTACATGGAAGCACATTAGCTCAATATTATATACTACAGCGACATATGACGGCTTATTTACCCATGGTAGCACATAGAAATGGATACTTTGATACTAAAAATGCCACAAAACCAATGAAAACAACCACAAATGTCAATTTGTGTGAGAAATTGCGCGCTTGCGCGCAAAAATTTTGCAAAATACCTAGTGCTTAGTACTAAAAATTTCGGACGTCATGTTTTTTTTATAAAAAAACGTTGTTTTTTTTTAAAAAAACGTTTTAAAAAAAACATCGGCCAACCCTATGTTCGAGTTAATTATGGATTTGAATGCGATTTTTAAGTTATGTAGTCGGCATGTGAAAATAAATAGAAATTTTCATCAGTTAGTAATTTAAATTTTTGAATTTTCATCAACTTCAACTTTTGACCAAACAAATTCAACCCTTGCAAAGAAATTAAATTTCACAAAATGCAGTGATGTTTTTTTCTATCCGTACCTAAATATTTACACAAATGAAATAAGCCAATACAAGCGTTTAAAAAGTATTGTTTGCGTTGTGTACGCGCAGCTTGTGTAAAAACAAGCTCACTGTATCGTATTAAGAATTATTTAATCTCGCCTAAGGCTGAAGTAAGCATTGCATCACAATTTGTAGGATCTAGACTTTTTTGTTTTGATTTCTCGATTTTTGTCGATGTGAATATGAATTTAGCCGATGTGAAAAATCTATCGATTATCTATGCTATATAGGGCACACACACGCTAGTTGATATCGACACCAAATGGCAACCGGTGCCGATCCCGATTTAAAGCTTGCTGATGAGCCGATGAATGACGTTCAAACGCAAGCTTTGAATTGGGAACGGAACCAGTTGACATTTGGTGTCGATATCAACTAGCGTGTGTGGGCTCTATTCAGCCTATTCGGTGCCGCCTATTCCGCAAGTAGACATTTGCCAAGAAAAGTTGAGTAATCAGTAAAGTTATAACCTGTGAGGCAAGTGATAATTAAACATTTTTCTTTACAAATTATGTTAATTTTGTCACCTATAAGTTTGCTTGTCGCTCGACTGCAAATTCCGGCTTTAATAATCACTTTTCTTGTCAATGTTCACTTGCGGAATTGGCACTTGACATCGACTGAGGCCAGTCATAATACCTCGTAAAATTTTATGTAAAGAGTAAACTGTCACACTCATTTGTCACATGGCAAATGGGCAGTTCAAAATTAAATCAAATTTTTGTGAGCAGTTTACATTTCAGTTGCCAAATTTGTATGATATTTTACACTTCACATGCCATTTTACAGTGCGAAAATAGCCCATATCCACTTCAACAAAGTCACCCCAGTCACTCAAATACCCCCACCCAGATAATCTACCACGCGGAACTAATTCGCGTGTGCACCGAAACCTTGGACCCGTGCCAACACTTGGTCACTACATCCCGTTCTGCCGCGCCGAACGTTGGCGACGCGTCTGCGCGGTCGCAGTTGAACGAGTCGTCCACGCGTCTCGTTGAAGCTTTAGCTGAGCTGCGCGCCGCTCTGTCGCGCGCGCAGCAGGCTTGCAGCGGCATGGATTTGGAGTATGCTATTGAGGTGGGTCTTGAAAGGGGTTGGGTCTGAAAGTGGGTTTGGGGACTTTTTTTTGTTTTGGAATGGGGTATTAGGATTTGGAGACTTATTGGGTGACGGTCCTACATGCCATGTAAGGTTTCACAGAAATTTGTTGAGTGTAAAATATAAACATGTAAAATATCAACTTTGACAGGTGAAATTTTCGTTTTAACCGAAAATATCACATTTTACATGACATTTCACAAACTTGTGTGACATTTCACATGGCATTTGCACTCTGCGGTATCTGAGAACATGGCAACGTGGAGAGCCTTTTCTCAGATAAAAAAACGCTCCAAATAAAAATCAATCCATCACATCTCATTGCCCAGGTGACGCGCGGCTGCGAGCAAGAGCTGCAGCAGTTCGAAGACGCGGCGCGGCGGCACTCTCTGTCGGCGGTGCCGGGCGAGACGGGCGAGCGCAGCAGCCAGCAGCTGCACCAGGCCACGCGGCAGATCGGCAGCTCCATGGCGCAGATGCTGTCGGCGGCGGCGCGCGGCGACGAACAGTACGCCGGCAGCAGCGCCAGGGACGCCGCCGATGGACTCAGGCAGTTGACGGCTGCAGTTCACGGAGTTTGCGCTACGAGAAGAGATCAAGATAGCATGGAGTCGGTTTTTGGATGGGATGATGATGCGGGACCGGTGGTCAACTGAAAAATTCGTTTTGAACACTTTTCAGTTCGCGAAACTTTTTTAGTTTTGTCTCCAGCTGATGACCGTAGAAAGTTTTTTCAACCGACTTTGAAGTTAACCGCTAACTCAGTTGACCGGCGCTTTGTTTCGCTTAGTAAAATTACACTCTAGTGGCGATATCAAACGTTACCTAGCTAGCATAAGTAAACGGATCGAGTGGTAAGTAAACATGCAAGGTGCCCATATATGATTAAGCTAGTGATCTCAACAGCCGCACATCAAGTGCCAAACAACCTAAGTAAAAACACCAACCCCCACTTACCACTTACCACTTACCACTTACCACAGGCTACTCACGGCCGGCCGTTCGGTCACGCAGCACTCGTTGGCGCTGTTCATGGAAGTGCGCAAGTGCCTCGACGAACCGGACCGCGCCGAAAATCAAGAGCGTTTGGCGCGCGTCGCCAAAAATGTGTCTGAGGCGCTGCGAGCGTGCCTGGCGTGCTTGCCGGGGCAGCAGGATATTGACGCGGCCATTGCAGCTATTGAAGCTATGATTAGACAGCTGGCTGAGGGAAATGTGAGTGCGGTTTGAGGGGTGTTTTTTTTTCTTTTGATTGATGAAGGTATTGATTGATTGGTAGTGGGCTGGTGGGAAGTTCTTTTTGCAATTTTTGTGGTTTTGGATTGAAAAAATTTAAGTACAGATAATTCGGCAAAAACTTCTTTTTGTTATCTGACTTTTCAATTTTTGGAATTCATTGTAATTTCCAGCCAATAGACAACAAATGGAGCAACAGCAGAATTAATTGGAGTTTACAAAGAACATCATTTTCGAATTCCCGTCCTTCACCGATTATTTGTGGTAACCCAAAACTGCACCGTACCATAAATTCCCGAATGTTCCGGTACGGTAAACCTACTAACCTACGGTACTCCCCCGCAGTTCCCTCCCTCCTCTCGAGCCTACCAACAAGTACAAGAGGACCTTTTACGGCGCGCTTCATCTCTGGGCGAAGCGACGGGTTTGATAGCGGACAGCGTCGGCGCGCCGGCGCCCGTTTTGAAGCACAATGTGCAGACCTACTTGCAGTCGTACAAGAACTTCTTCAATGTGACTTTGGAGATGGTTTATCATCAGCAGGTTGGGTTGAATTTTTTTGAGGGTTTGAGGGGGGAAATGTTTGGCTTTATGTGGTCATTCAAGTGACTAGTTTGAGTTAGTGCCACGAGGCACGGCCATTGAGAGCGCCCGCGCGCAGTTTGAGAGACGTGGGTTCAAATCCCGCCAATAGTAGTGCAATTTTTGCACTATTATGTCAAATTGTAAGTGACATATATTTTCATTGACAACTTTGCTCGTATTGTCAACTATAAGTTGACCTTAGCAGTTCAGAAAATCATTATCTACCTGCTAATTTGTCACTGGAAAGTGTTCCGTTTGAGTGACTAACTTTAACGTTTAAGTGGCAAATTGTTTTTAGCGTTTTGGCGTATTTTTGCGTTAACATTTTGTCCCGATGTCCATTTTGAGTTTACGCACGTCTTTGTGTATTCCGGCAAAATCAAATCCCATAGTGGCGTTCTGTCAAAATAATTAAGGAAGAATACTTTCAGGTAGATTGACGGCAAGCGATGTATTCGACATTAGACCTTTTTTATTTTGCATGATATTTTACGTGGCACCTAATTTTAAAAATAGTAGTGTGACACTTTCATTGTCGAATGCTACAAAATAAATTGATCAAAAACTTGTTAAAAAATCCAAAGCCTAACCAAAGCAAATTTGGCGCAAAAAGTCAACATAAATAAAATATGTAAATTTTATGGATCCGTACAAATGTTTGGTTTACATTTTTTCAAAGTCGCATGCATTTTTTATGCTCGCAATTTGTGAAAATATTTTTGCAGTTTTGTAGTAGTTTTGTTTGCTAATAGTTTTGTAGTAATTAATATTCCGCAGACCGCACGCTGTGCGTTTTTCTGAAGGAAACACTCCATTATGACGTCATCGTCTATAAAATAAAAATTATTCCAACAAAATAGAGAAAAACGTTTCAGGAAAAACATTGTCGCTTGTACGCGACTCCGCCTTTTTCTTTTTTTAATGTTTTTCTTTTTTTTGTGAAACTGCATTCATAAGTAAGTATGCTGCTGGCGCGTCCGCGTAGGCGCTCCTCACGGTGGTTGACGCTACTTTTTAGAAGTCGATTGAGTCAACTCAGAGTCAACTGTTCAAGTATAACTATTTTTAATTTTTTACCTGTGTTGATTAAGAAATATTGAGAAGTCGATTGATGTAGAATGAAAGAAGGGGATTTTTTGGATACATATTGTAAATGGCTCAGAGTCAATTGAATTTTTGACCAGTTGACTCTGAGTTGACGCTAACTTTGGCGTCAACTAGCGTGTGTGGGACCTTATCGACGAAAGATATAAGTAATTTTGGGCGCATACTTTGCGGTCCGCCGACTATACCTGATAAACGGTTGCCAGAAACTGACCGACACTTGATTATTACTGTTAACATTACCGTTTCGAATTATTTATTTACCGTTTTAAACATGCGATACCGCTTTGTGTGGTTTGTAAACATTGCGGTATACTTATCGCACTGGACACTTTGCACAATAAGTTACCGTGTTTAAATGAATACAAAATTCACCCATTACGAGAGCAATGTAATGTGATATAAAAAAACTTGTTGATGTTTTCTGTTCAGACGGGTATGGTTACTTTTATTGTAAAGTTTATGGTCAGCGGTGTAAATAAGTGAACTCTGCACTCATTTATTTAACAAAATTAGTACAATTTTTTCTTGGCACTGTTCAAATCTATCGTAAATCCACTGCTGTAGCACAGAATGCCACAATATTTGCCTTTGCAATTTCACCTTTGCAGAGACCAAAGATGTCAAAAGAATTGTTTGTGAATACTTTCTGTGTTTTGAGTTTTAACAATGACTTATTGTGTTCTGTGTTTTAAAACTGGAGCAGCATAGCTTTTGTTCTTGTTTTCGTTTCTGGTATAAAATTGATATTTTGCTACTTCACAGAAAAACTTCGTAACCAATGTTTTTTCTCATTAATTTTCACAGCCAATGCACACCACAATTGTCAATTTTCCAGCATTTTGAAATGTAAAAATCATCATTGCAATAACTATAAAACACAGAATGTATTGTGTTATTACTCTTTAGCCCTTTCTTTTGACCTCAAAGTGTGAAAAATGTGCCTGGTTCCATGATTCTGTGTTATAAGGCCACAAAAACACAGAAACACAACAACAGCTTCTGTGTTTTCACTGTGTTGTCTTAACATCACTGGTAAAACCGCAACTGCGTGAGAGAACTGCATGCTGGGTGACAATTCTCATGTCTTTGTGCCGCGGTGCCGCTGCCACCTAGGGTTTGCAATTACTTGACCGGAATGAATCGATTTCAATATCCGTCAACTCTAGTTGACATATCCGACAACACTAGTCGACGGACTCTTTTTTTATGGTGAACTCTAATGCGTTCAAAACAGATTTATCAGTTTTCGAAATTTCGTCCGTGAACTGGTGGCGTGTTAGGCACATTTCTTGAAATTTTTGTATTTATTTACGTTTCTATATCCGATATTCGACGCGAAATTCGCGTTCGATATTTAAAAAAAAATAAAATTTTCTTTTCCGATATTCGATACGAAAAATATTCCCGATATTGATACTCGATATTCGATATGAGAAAATAATCCGAACCCTACTATTTACGTGCCGCCCGTGTGGTTTCAGTGTGAAATGTCAATAAGTTGAGCGGTTATTGCCTGCGCCAGTTTAGTTTAGCGCCCGGGCCACTTTCGTGAATAATGGCCATTTTACGCAGAGCTGTTAAAATGTATTTAATTTTACTTAGGTAAAACGTGTGTATACTTGGATATGCGTAACGTTCCCGTTTCCTCCCAAAAAGTATTATACTTATACCTTTTTACTACTTATACGTTTTACTTATCCTACTTTTTTTCAGCGTATCCATAGAAAACGTATTTTTATGATAATTCTTTATGGAAAAAATCACATTTTGGTGGACCCCATTTTACATTTTAAAGCATAAAAATTTTGATGACCAAAACAATTTGAATTTGTTTCAGTAAACGTTTCATTTTAGTCAAAAGTAATTTTACTTTTTTAACATTTTCCTGTAAAACATCCATACTTACCGTTTTCAGCAATTGATAGTGAGTAAACTTAAAATGTTTTACACCTATAAATAAATATAATATAAACTTTTCAAAAGTTATATACTTTTAACAACTCTGATTCCGCCGCTCATAAAATATGTAAATGTACGCAATCAAGGTCCCCAATAATTTTCACTTTGACGAATCGATGCGATTTTTGCTGAAAACTTGAGAAAAAATCACTCGCTCGAGATTTGTTTTTGATTTTTGATCCGCCCGCCCAATTTGGAGGTGATCATTATTTGGATATTGCGTCTTGATCACAGTATTCGTTCCCGATTTTCAATCGAAATTTATTGCCTGGGTCAGGCCGCGGGACACATCTGGTGCGGAATTTGATTTGCCACACTTTTTTTATGTCGGGCGACCCGATTTTGTCAAATTTGGAATCATGGGGCTCTGAGAAATCTGTTTTAAATGCGATTTAGTTAACGGTCACGCACCGTTTTTCCTTCCATAAGACGAAAAATTCTTTTCCACGTTAATTGAGAGCCGTTAAAACAGATTTTTCAGTTGACCGCTGTCAACTGGTGTGCTGACAGCGAATTTTTTTTGCTTATAGTTTACCATTGTAAATATAAAGAATCGGGCTACCCGAGCAACTGTGGGCAAATTAAATAATTTCGCTGATGATGAATAGTTTTCTGCCCATTTGTATTCCTAGCCGACCTGCGAATCACGAAATATTCAAACAAAAATTCCATTCCCGCGTCCCCCTGCAGCGAATGCGTCAAAATCAAATTAAATTGACTGAAATCCATAAAATTTTAATTATCATCCAATTAATTAAACAGCCATGACCGTGACACGGTCGCACTTGGTTGAGACCGATATTCAAGTCGACTACGATCAAGTGCAGTCGACGCGAGAGCTGCACCAGCGGCAAGTGATCGCGCCGCGCTACGGATCTCTGCGGCACAAGCGGCGCGCCGGCTCGTCGCTCAGCGGCTACGAGAGCTCGCCCGATTTGGCTGCCGCGCCGGTGGCCGTCGTGCCTTCCGGCCGCCGGCGGCACCACAGCCAACTGCAGGTGCCCAGTGCGCAACTTGTCAAGTGATAGGTTGTTAAGTGGGAGGGAATGTTGCTAGTTACGAGATAGTGACGGGAATTTGCCCTGGAAAAACACCAGTTGACAATGACACCAAATGTCAACCGTGTTCCTATCCAAATTTAAAGCTTGCTAAAACATTATTGCGCATTATTGTAAACACGTATAATTTATGCCCGCATTCTACAGTGCACATACCGCAATTTTTAATCAACACTACAGCTTCATTAGCGACATGATTCAACACTTTTGAATTTGAACGTCGTCCGTCGGCTCCTGAGCTTTGAATTGGGATGGGAACCATTTGGCATTTGATGTCGTTGTCAACGAGCATGTGTGGGACCATTCTTCCCGTCACTTCTCCTCTTACTCACAACTTAAAGCTTATCACTTACCACTTTCCCGACCACTTGACGAGCCGCACTTGACACTCGGGTGCAGGTGTGCAGCGACAGCGGCGGCGACACGCAGCCAGAGTACCACCACCGGTCGCGCGTCAGCGGCCGCTTGCTGTCCAGCTCCCTCAAATACGACCCTTTTTGGCTGTCCTCGTTTACTTGGCGCAGAGCCAGACGCAAGTTGAACGCTGCCAGGGCGGCGGCGCTCTCTGAAAGTGTCTGTTTGAATGTGGAATGTAGAATGCGATTTTTGTGCGTTTGAGTTGCCACTCACAGACCTTGTACACTGTCAAATGTGATGCAAAGTGCTAGCGGTCATGTCAAATTCTCTGGAAAATTTCAAACACGTTTCTAGGGCATTTTTCCTGGCTTTTAACACTTTGCATCACTTATTACAGTGTATGGGAGCCCCGCAGCTTTTGCGTGTGTAAATTGGTTTGCATGTGCAAAAGTCAAGTGTTAATGGATGGTTTGAAGCATTTATCTTTCCGAAATATATTCTAAAATTACAGGATAAGGTTGTTTAAATAACCTATGGAAAAATGGGCTCGCTGTGGTAAAATTATCGTAATTGCCGCCTGCTTTCTGAACGGATTCACTTGAATATATCTATATCAGTTCTGCCTGCAGAGAGATATTTCATGGGTATTTTATTACCCTGTGTGTTGCACCGCGAAAGGAACATAAATTCACGATTTACTCTTTTCACAAACGAAATTATTGGTTGAGTATCGGTCAATTTTGTCAATTCCACGTTTGAGATACTTATCAGTTATTTTATCAGTGCTCATTTTTTAAATTTGCATGTGTCGATGTTCGAATGTCTGGTTTGATTGCGTCAGTCGTAACGAATGTAAAGTCGTTATCAAAATATTGATGTAAATTTATAATGGCGCCTCTGATGATAAGATTAACGGGTCAGCAAGCCGGTAAGATCCCATTCCGCACTTTGTCAAGTAACAAAAAGTGTCAATAAAAACAACAACAAATTGCAGTTAAAGTGACTTCGTCCACTTGTTGAGAGAGAAAGTGAGAAAGCGATAGGAGGTAAAGTGAAATTTTAATAAAAACATTCAAAGTATCTGTACGACTGATAAGAAGAGTAGCAAGATTTCTTGTCACTGATCTAGTCACTTGGCAAGTGTAATCATCGCATAAATACCGTATTTCCTCGAAATACCCCCCTCCTCTAAATAACCCCTTAAAATGGGCACTATGAATTTGTGGTCCGGGAAATGCATAACAGACGTTCAAAACACTTACTGTGTTACGTTAGAACATCGTTTATACCATCTACATCCTTATATAAGGCTGTAAAAACTTATAAATGGTGGTTATTGTTGCATTTTTCACGTTTTTCTCTCAAAATTTTCACTCTGAGAAAATAAACCCCCTGGGGGTATTTCGAGGAAATACGGTATGTATAAAAATCACATGCGTAAATACAACATTTGGTGTTTTCTAGTCACTTGAATGAGCCCCAGCCAATTCTAATCACCCACTCACAAAATACTCAAAGTAAGTATTGAGGTAGTAAAGTGGCACTTGAATCCAATAATAAACTTTACAAACTTCTCCGCAACTCCCCCAGGACGCGGTGAGCCAGCAGCAGATGGTGGACGGGCTGCGCAGCGTGAGCCACGAGTCGTCGCGGCTGCTGCAGTCGCTCAAGGCGTCCGCCGCCGACCCCAGCAACGTCGGCCTCAAGCAGCAGCTCACCGCCGCCGCCAAGTCAGTTGTGTGGGCCAGTTTGTTGAAGTGCGGCTGCGGCGGCCGCTGGGCAGCTTTTTTTGAGCGATGAGTTTTTTTCTCTGGCGGGCAGCCCGATTTATTGCATGGACCATGGCGGGCTGCCCGTTTCAAATGGAAACTGCAATGTAACGACAGGTGAAGCTATATATCAAGAGCGGTCCGTTGTCAAGAGCACAGACGCAGCCAATCGGGCAAAAAACAAACACAATTTTTTAAAAAATCGGGCTACCAACAAACTGTCGGGCAAATCAACCCAATCAATTCAAACAATCCCCCTTGACCCAGGACGGTGACCGAGTCGATCAACCGCCTAATCGACGCGTGCATGTCGGGCGCGCCGTGGCAGCGCGAGTGCGACAACGTGCTGCGTCTGATCGCCGCCGTGCGCCCGCTGCTCGACCAGCCCGCCCATCCGATCAACGAGCTCAGCTACTTCGAGTGCTTGGAGATGGTCACCGAGAGGACCAAGCACCTGGTGCCAGTCCCAGACACTGTCGAATGCCCTGTCAAATGTCAAATGTCACGCAAAGTGTCTAAAGTCGTGGAAAATGCCCCGCAAAATGGCAACCGAGTTGCCATTTTGCACGGCATTTTCCACGACTTTAGACACTTTGGGTGACATTTGACATTTGACAGGCATTTGACATAGTCTGAGAGTGCTCCCAGGGCGACGGCATGACGGGCATCTCGCACTTCGCCAAGGAGGGCGACTTGCAGTCGTTCTGCACTTGTGTTCGGCAGTCGGGAGACGCTGTGTGTGGATTGGCGGAGGGCGCTGCGCAGGTAAGCGGCCGGAGTTGTCGCTGCACACACCTGTTAATTATGTTTTTCAAATTTAGTAAACACATCAGACTGAACCCATTTGAGTTTACTGGAATGAGTCATTTAAACTCTCCGTCAACTGTAGTTGACGAACACCTAATTTCAACAAACTCAAGTGACATTCAAACTTGATTTATGAGTTTACTACTTAATTTTTAGTTTACCGGCAATAAACTAGTGTGTACAGCGTCAATAGCAATTGGGTGTGGATGGTCGATGTTACGATATTTTATTTGTTGTTTTTTTCAAATAATTTTTCTTTACTGTAGTTTTTAGCATGCAGCATAATCATGATTTACGGTACCGGTAAATTGTTAAAAAATTGTGGAAACGTGTGAGGTGCAAGGAAAATTGTAATTGGCCCATTTTAACGGCTAGGGCCCATTCCGCATCAAAGCCCATTCCGCATGTAGACCCATTATGGACACATTATGCCTGCAGGGGTAAGAAAGGGGGGTGGGTAACACCACCCCAAACTGCCCGGCTATCTATCTATCCCTGGCGCAAATTTTTTTGCCTACATTCATCTGGAACGCTTTTGAGCAATTTTTCCCTAATTTTCACCAAAATTCCCTAATTTTCATACTTCTTATAGATTTTCAATTTCAAAATAACTAGGTCATGTGTTTTATTACCTATTTTCAACATGCCAGGTATAATTAAATGTGTTCCGGGTCAACATGCGGGATGGGTTTACATGCGGAATAATGCACTGCCCATTTTAACACCTCCAATGTCACTTTCTTGTCATTTCCAGTGTGACTTAAACCACTGGCCTCCTCCAGGCCGCCTACCTGGTGGGCGTGAGCGACGCGGACTCGACGCCGGGCCGCGCGGGCATCGTGGACGCGGGCAAATTTGCCCGATCCGCCGGCGCCGTGCGCGACGCGTGCGACCGCATTCAAACCGGCAACTACAGCCAGCAGCAGATCATGGACGACGCCACCAGCATTGCCAGGTGCGACTGACAGATCCTTTCAAGTGCCATGTAGAATGGAAAATGTCATGCGAAATGTCAATAGTCCTGTTATAGGGTTGGAAAAAAATCAATTTTTTTAAACGCCTTGATTTTTTTTAATTGATTTTTTTATAAAAAAATTGATTTTTTTAAATTAAAATCAGATTTTTTTAAAATCGCCCAAAATGGGAGTATAGAGAAAAAATATATGTAAGTTAAGTGTCAGACAATGTATTGTTATGTCTATTGTGGTCATATTATGACTGTGGAGTCATGGAATAGCATTATAAGCAGTGATTTCTTTCAAAAATATTCGTTTTACGTTGACTTATTACGTATATCACCTTTTGTGGAACATTCGTGACTTCAAGTGAAGTTCAGCATGGAATAGTGCTTAAAAAAGGTTATAAGAGAAGGCTAATACATAGACAGTGATGTTACACACTGTAGAAGTATGTGGGAACACATTGGTTTGATATTATATACTACACTAGCATATCACGGCTTATTATTACATGGTAACATAAATAAATGGAATATTTTACACTAAAAATGCCCCAAAACCCATGAAAACACCACCAATGGTAATATGTATGAGAAATTGCGCGCTTGCGCGCAAAAAAATGCAAAATATTTACCTAGTGCAAGTCTACCAGAAATTTTGCCTTTTGATTTTTTAAAATTAAAATCAGTTTCCACGCTTTGATTTAAAAAAAAATCAGTTAAAAAAAATCAAGTGCCAACCCTAGTCCTGTACAATGTATGCAGAATGTACAATACCCTGTAAAATGTAAAATGTCATGCAAAATGTGAAAAGTCATGTAAAATGCCCTGTAAAATGTCTAATGTCATGCAAGGTGTCCAACGTCATAAACCTCCCGCAGAAACACGAGCGTCATCGCGAACATGTGCCGCGACGCGTCCACGAAGACGGGCAGCGCCAACGCCAAGCGACACTTTATCAATTGCGCGCGCGACATCGCCGCCGCCACTGCGAATCTCATCACCGCTGTCAAGACGCTCGATGGGCACTACGAGTGAGTGATATCGAAAATTTTGTGTGGGTAATGGCCCGACTTTGAATCCGCACTAGTAAACTAGGCTTGGGTTATCAGTTAACTGAATTTTTTAAATTACACTAGTAAACTTGTGTGTCCATCGACATTAGGGCAACTGACGAGAAAACTTTCGAGTCCACAGGTCTTGTAGATTTGAATCCATGCGGGGGTTCTGATATGTAGCTGAGAAAAATTGTTGGGAGCGGTTAGGATATCCGAATTGATCTTCACTTATCACTTAAATACAACTTTACTTATCACTTCACAAAGTGCCTCACACTCCCAGCCATCCCCGAAATCCCACTCGATTCAAATATCCTTTTAAACCTCGCAGCGACAGCAACAAGCGTCAGTGCGCCGAAGCAGCAGGTCGCCTACTACAGCCGCTCGACACCCTATCGACCTTCGTGACGGCGCCAGAGTTTGGCTCAGTGCCAGCGGACATATCGGCGGCGGGGCGGCGCGCCCAGGAGCCCATCGTGGGGGCGGGCAGACGCATGCTGGACGCCAGCACGGCCATGGTGCAGGCTGCCAAGGCGCTCGCGGGTGGATTGCTGGGGGGGGGTGAAATTGAGTAGTATTGTGACGTGAAATTCGATTTTGGAGTGATCTTTGTGCCATCTCGCTTATTTTTACACTTAGATCACTTTCACTTTTGGGAGTATCATAAAAATATGTGACATAGGTATTTATGTGTGAATGATCTCTTAATCAATCAGTATTTCACGATTTCTTATTTGCCAAGCCCTTATTTTCAGTTCTTAGAGAGTTGTACGAATATTTGACATTTCATCAGAACAGCGCAAAAACACAAAGTTGAGCCTCGAAGCCGGGAAAAAGGGTCATCTCAAAAAGCCAGTTATCATTATCACGTAAAGTCAATATACCATGTAGCTAGTAGCATCACTGCAACATGCTATGTCAACCATTCGCAATCCGCACCCCCCTCTCACCCCCTCTCACCCCCCCTCTCCCCCCCTCTCCCCCCCCTCTCACCCCCTCTCACCTCCCTCTCACCTCCCTCTCACCTCCCTCTCACCCCCCAGGCTCCCCCAAGGACCCGCCCACGTGGCAGCAACTCGCCGACAGCAGTCGGTCCGTGTCCGAGTCGATCAAGTCGCTCGTGGCCGCCATCAGAGAACGCGCCCCTGGCCAGTCCGAGTGCGACAGGGCCATCGAGCACGTGAACGCGTTGGTGAAGCAGTTGGATCAAAGTGCGCTGGCGGCTATTAATCAGACCCTGCAGCAGAGAACTGAAAGGAGTGAACAGGTGGGTGGGGGAGATGGTGATGATGTTGTAGCGTGGGAGAGCTGCGTTAACTGGGACGCGGGTTCTATTCCCTTCGGTGACAGTGCATTTTTTGCACTATTTATGTGGTCTTTGAATTGGCAGCACTATTAAGTACTGGGTAAGCCGACTTCTTGTGGTGGTATCATGTTTGTTTATGTGCAGTTAGTCAAGTTTATTTTATATTGAATATAAAGGGTCTCAACTATTTTTAAAGATATTTTAATTTGCCTCAGTCAGTTTCACACACAATTGTCGCAAATGAAAAATCCAGCATCGACCTTTTTCAATTCCACAAAAATTCTTTCAGGCGTTCTACGATCAAGTTTCATCCGCGTCGGCGCAAATACAAGACCGCATAGAACCGCTGTGCGCCGTAGCCAAGCGGCAAGCTGAAAACTTGGGACACAGGGTTCGTTATTTACTTTGGAATCTACTTTGCCCGACCCAATTTCGGGCAGCCCGATTTTTTCTGCCCGATATCGTATTTTGGGTGATGAATTGCGAACATTGATGTAGAGATTCGATCAGGATGGAATTGGCGAAAACGTTCAAAAGCACTTAACTGAAAAAGCTTGGCAATAGCTGGCCAGACAGCGTTATACAAAAATAATTTATATTTTGATGAATAAAGTCTCATAAATTCACCGAGATTAGGAAGAATGTGCGACGAGAAAATGACATTTCGGAAGTGATAAGGTTTCATTGTGAAGCTCACACTCATTCATTGATCATTCACTCAGTGGTCTAAAACGAGAAAAACGAGACATCCAAAGTGAAAAATCTCGGGTCAATTAAATCTACCCACACCTCTCCAACAAGTTTTCCCCCCTCCCCTTCACAACAAGGCCACGCCCCCTCGCAGGTAACGGACCAGATGTCCTACTTCGACGCGGTGGTCGACGGGAGCGTGGGCGCGGCGTCGCGCAACTACCACAGCAAGCAGCAGCAGTCGGTGCTCGACCAGTGCAAGACGACCGTCGAGTGCCAGCTCCAGCTGCTCTACGCGTGCAAGGACAGCGGCGGCAATCCAAGGTGCGTATCACTGATGACCCTGTCAGATGTTAAATGTCATGTTAAGTGGAAAAAGTCATGTAAAATGCCCTGGGTAATGGCAAATGACATGTAGAGTGTATAAAGTCATGTAAAATGCCCCGGAGAATGTAAAATGCCAAGAAAATTGACAAAAGTCATTTTTGACTTTTGACAATTTTCTTGAAATTTTACATTTTCATTGGTATTTTACATGAAGTTTGTCAATTTACATGCCATTTTCTAGGGCATTTTACACGACCATTTCCACTTTCCATAGCATTTTACATGACCTTTTTCACTTTCCAGTGCATTTTTCACGACCTTTGCCATTTTCCAGAGCCACCGAGTATCACGCGCACGTGGATGAAGCCGCCGCGGCGCTCAGAGACGCGCTGCACGATTTGCAGCGGACTGCGCAGTCGGCTGCCAGTGAAGCTGGCGCCATGGCGTCGATTATCGAGGCGATTACTAGGTGGGTTTTTTTGTTATTTTTTGGGTGGGAAGTAATGGGAAAGGTGACGATAAATGTTGTGAGTGGTGTTTATGCAACGTGATAAATTTGACCGCTCATAATTTTACATTTCACTTTCACGTCACATACAATTTTACTTATCACCTTCCTCATCACTCGTCTAATTATACCCAAACTTTACTTGTTACATTTTCTTATCCTATCAGCGATAGGCTAAGCGGCAAGCACTTATAAATACTAAGTAAAAAGAGATATTATACATTACAAGCAACAATGCAAAGTGAAAAAAACAACTACATATACCGTATTTCCTCGAAATACCCCCGGGGGGTTTATTTTTTCAGAGTGAGAATTTTGAGGGGGGGTTAAACGAGGGGGGGTATTTCGAGGAAATACGGTATAAGTAAGAGGAAAAGTGACAAGAAAAGTCACAACTTTTTATCACTTGACACTTTTCCACCCTGGTCACTTTTCCATCACTCGTCACAACCACTTGTCACACTTGTCACACCGGTCACTCACCTTAGAGCGATCACGCGGGTGGACCAGCCGTTGGAGCCGGGCCAAGCGGCCGCAGATGGGTCCAGCTACGTGGACTGCCAGACGCGCATGGTGCGCAGCTGCAAGGAAATCGCCCGCGTCGCCCAGGAGTTACTGTCCAAGGGGTATAGCGATGTGCAGGCGCTGGGCCCACTAGCGCTTGAGGTCAGTGGTTTTTGAATGTTGGGTAGGGTGGGTGTGTTCTTTTGAGTGGTTGTGAAAAGTGTGGGCACTTTTACTGGGAGGTAAGTACTCTTGGGTACCCAGTTGATACTCACTTAAAGTACTTGTCTAACGTATACTTTGCAAAGTATCTGGGTGAAGGTAGGATAACTTTTTGCCCTGATCCACCACGTATCTTAGGGAAAAATCTCGAACTTCTGGCACTTTTGACAGATTCAGTCAGTAGTATGATCTTTTACATTTTCCTGGGTAAAATATTTGACTTAAGTTTTTACTTTTTGGTGGTGAGTACTCAATACTTTACGTAAACGTATGTTTTTCAAAATCTTCTGTATTTTGAACAACTCTGGTGTTTTGTAATATGATATTCATTTCTATATCACGGCTTTAAGCCGTTCCATTCTCTGATGGCTAATTAAATTTACATGCTGGTCCGTTAATTAGTTGCACTAATGCAATGCCGCTCTGTTTGTTATATTTCTGTAACCTACAGTAAATATTGTTTATTTATTGTTGTTATATTTGTACCGACATTTACATTTGTACCGACATCACCTACGGTATTTTCAAATTCTTTTCATAGATATTTTGATAAAAAGTTCTATTGTCTCTATTCTAGAACCTAAAATGTCCAATTTGTTAGAATTTTTTATAATCTCGTTAGTTTGATTGCACCAGGAACTAGCTAAAAATCATCAAACGGTCTCGCGTAATTGAAATAATTTAATAGCAAACTTACCACGGTATTTTCACTCAGAAAGTCCAGAAATCTCCGTTTTTTTGGTACATTTTATTTTCAAAACTTCATACAAACCACCAATAAGAAACTTTTTCGAACGTAACTAATGGCTGATTATCTGGGGCAGTTCCGCGCCGTGTAAAGTGTGTAAAATGTCAAACAAAATGTCAATATGATTAAAAAAGTAATTTGTAACTGAACTTTTACGATTTTGCATGACATTTGACAAATTTGTATGACTGCTCACATGATATTTTACACTATACATGGTTCGGGTCTGCCATCTAAAAACATTCTGATATTTACACAAAAAAAATTTAAGAATGCAAATAGTAGCAAATGTGGAAATGTCATGCTTGCATGACCACTAACGATGGCAACAAAAAAGATTCGTTAATTCGAAAATATTTTCGAATTTTCGATTTTTTTCGGAATTTTCGAATTTTTATTTCACCCCTAGAAAAAACACTTAAAAATCGATTTATTTTTCGAAAAATTCGCCATCGTTTATGACCACCACGCGGCTGCCAACAGTCTCCCCCTGCGCAGCTGTCGCGGCACTACGACCAGCTGGCGGAGGACTGCCGGCTGATCTGCGCGAGCACGTCGGAGGCGTCGGTGGCGCAGCGGATCCGCACCGGCGTGCAGCAGCTCGGCTCCGCCTGCATCGGCATGGTCAAGGCGGCGGGCGCGGTCCGCTCCGCCCCCGACGACCAGTACGCCAAGCGCGAGCTGGGCGACGCGGCGCGCGTCGTCAGCGAGCGGGTGGCCGCCGTGCTGTCGGCGCTGCACGCGGGCAGCCAGGGCACCCAGGCGTGCATCAACGCCGCCAGCACCGTGTCGGGCATCATCGGCGACTTGGACACCACCATCATGTTCGCCACCGCTGGCACTTTGAATCCGGACAGGCCCGCCGACCACTTCGCCGACCATCGCGACGCCATCTTGAAGACGGCCAAGGCGCTCGTCGAGGATACCAAGGTGCGCGGCGCTTTTGTTGACAAGTCCACTTTCGTCAAGTTCACTGACAACACATTTTGCGTTGGAATCTACCATATCTTCTCTGAATATTGATGTAATTCATCGCGGCATCACCGTGGTAAAACGGCACGCTATAGTATAAATAGTGAATTTCCCATATCTATTGGCATTCACCATCCCGATACGGTATCCCCTATGAGTTTCGGTTCCGAAACATGTTCGGGTATCCACCTCGTGTCGGGTCCGGTTCCCAACCCTACCCCCCCTACAAAGGCGCTGGTGTCTGGCGCGGCGTCCAGCCAGGAGCAGTTGGCTGTGGCGGCGCAGAACGCCGTGCGCACCATCGTGCACCTGTCCGACGTGGTCAAGTCCGGCGCGGCCGCACTCACGTCCAACAACTCGGAGGCGCAGGTGCGCGGCCCCCTCCCCCAAACTCCCCCTCCTTATTGTATTGGCGCTGCGCCAACTAGTTGACGGTTGTCAACTGGTTTACATGTCAATTCGGATTTGAGTTGACTGTTTTGTAAGGTGATTTTCAAATGAAATGTCGCAACGTTTTTTTATCAATATTGCGGCGTGTGCATTTGAAAGTCGTTTTGCGACCAGTCAACTCAAATCTGAATTGACATGGAAACCAGTTGACATCCGGTATCAGTCAACTAGTGTGCGTAGCGGAATTTGCTTGCGTTTGGTGTGGTTTGCTGCAGGCTCTGGGAAAGCGAGTGGGTCGCGCCATGGTTTGAATTTTTTGTAGCGCCGGCCACTCATTGAATGGTTGGTCATTCAGATCGATATTGTCGTCGATATTATTGTTTGTTTGCCTTCTTAAATAAGTTGGGCGATATGTCGTATCGAGTGTCGACCAATTGATTAATTCGACCTCAATACTTTTTGATGCCAATGAACGTCGAGATAGCTTCTAGTTTTGACTGGAAGCCAGACTCCACTATGGTCCAGCAGTTAAAACTGATTATGGCCGCGCTCGAGACGCGGGTTCGATTCCCGCCAGTGGCAGTGCACTTTTTGCACTTTCTCATATCGACACCGACAAATCATATCGTTCCAACCCAATCGTTTACATCGATCACCGCGCCAATTCGCTTTCCATTGTCTAAATCTATGTCGATTGTTTGTTCTCTAATCCACCGCTGAAACACGTGCCGTTGCGTGAAACTTGCAGTTGGTTTGTTATAATCACACGTGTATTACGTATAAAACCACTGATCAACCATTGATTGTTGGCTGCCGGTGGCGCCCGGCGGCTAGCGCAGCTAGGGAGAAATTTAATTTGCCCGACTGGTTTTTGTCGGGCAGCCCGAATTCATTGCATTGAAAAGCCGTACACATCATCTGATCTACACAAATTGGTTCTGATTGGCAGCCAACTATCAATTCCGATGTAATGAATCGGGCTGCCCGAAAAACAGTTGGGCTAATAAAATTTCGAGCGTCAGCTCGCGCCATGTTGCCGTCGTGCGCCGCTATACTAACTAAACATCTGGCTGTTTTTGGCTCTTTTTCAATCTATTTTGTGGCGCACACTGTAAATATTTGTTCCGCGTCCGAACTGTTTTATTCCGGTGAACCTTAAAAACAATTTATTTGTGCAATGAAAAGACCCCGTCACATAAATTTACACTTTTAGATAGTGCTTGATTGGTTGTGCTTTTCACAGTGTCTGAACACGCCCGTTTAAAACCAATCCATTCCTTCCGCGTTAACAATTCCGCATCCGAAACTGACCGAACGCGTAAGCGAAGTTTTCCAGTGTGCCACCCACAAAAATAAAATCTAGCCGAAAACTCGAATTACTGACACCCACTAGCTTTCCGCTGACCCTAATCGCGCCAATGGTGCTATACACACTAGTGGGCGTCGTGTGTCAACTGGTTTCCACGTAAATTTAGATTTCAGTTGACGGATCATTGCACGACAGTCAAATGCACATGCACAATATTTGAAACAAACATGTGGCGGCATGGGCGTTCGAACCGGCCGCATGTCCTGCAATTAAAATCAAAGTAAAACTCCGAATTGACATGGAAACCAGTTGACACATAATTCCAGTCAACTAGTGTGTGTAGAGCCAATACAGAAACCAGCGGCGTAACTAAAAATGTGGCGACAAAACTTATCAACCATAGGTTCTGGTGATCCACGCCGTAAAGGACGTGTCTTCCGCGCTGGCCGGGCTCATTCAGGCCACCAAGAACGCGTCCGGCAAGAGTCTCTCCGACCCCGCCATGGGACATCTGAAGGAGGCAGCCAAGGTGCCCATTTTGACCAGTTTTGGTTGTTTTTACTTCATTTTTGTCCGCTTCGAACTTTGCTGAGAACTTTGATTTGATTTTGTTTTATTTGATTGTTTCAGTTCTTTAAGGAATTTTTGAAATTTTCATGAGATAAATATCCGTGTCCGTTCGGGTGCCATTTTTGTGCATGGATGTGTGCGTGCCTGACGTTGGGTAGTGATGGAAAGGCACCCGGGCTCCGGTCGGTGTCTAGATGAGCCTGTGCCTCAGTGCACGTAAACTCCCAGTGCATGTAGACTCGCAGTGCACGTAGGTCTACTCCCAGTGCACGTTGACTCCCAGTGCACCTAAACTCTCAGTGCAAGTAAATTCCCAGTGCATGTGTGCAAACTGTTCGCTGGATGGTGTGGCCGCAACTTTGCCGGCAACCCCCTCCCTCCCGCGGACTGCGCGAAATTTGGCATTTGAAGTTTCGGTCCACATTTTTGACATTTTTCCAACACCAGTTCAGAATTTCCGTCTGAATTTTCGAAACTTTTGGTTTTCATTTTCTATTTCGAAATCGTTTTGCATATATATACAAAAATATTTACAAATGCCAGTTTACAAATACAATTATTTACAAAGTTGCGGCCGTGCCGCACAGCGAACAGGGTGCACACGTGCACTGGGAATTTACATGCATTGAGAGTTTACGTGCACTGGGAGTCAACGTGCACTGGGAGTCAATGTGCACTGGGAGTAGACCTACGTGCACTGGGAGTCTACATGCACTGGGAATTTCAGCCGTCTAGATGCCAGGCCCCGAAAAACATCGGTGCCTGGTCATGCTCCAGTTTGGCGCAGCACGAGTACACGTTCTCAAATTATGAGTCACTTATCATTTTACGTGTCACTTGACTTACGGTTTGCTTACCACTTGCTACTTTAATTGTAACTTGTCTAGTCTCGGAATTGGCCCACTCGAAGTATCTTTCTTGATAATTTTTTGAAAGTGTAAATGTATTTGACTATGCGTCAAGCTGCACCGATTGTAACTATTCGGTGGCTTTTACCGTTGTCTTTGCCATCACTACAATCGAACAAAGGCAGGCGCAGTAAAGACACTTTTACCCCCCAATTACCCCCCCCCCCCAACCCCCTCCCCAGGACATGGTGGCGAACGTGACCTCCCTGCTGAAGACAGTGAAAACAGTTGAGGACGAGCACGCGCGCGGCTCCAGGGCCCTCGAGGCTGCGCTCGACTCGATCGCGCAGGAGATTCGCGCCTACGACTCCTCTGAGCCTCCCACGAGCAAGGCCGGCGCCGAGGAGGTGAGGGTGCTATGGGGGTGTTAGTGGGTTGTCATAGGAGCTGGTCATTGGGATAAGGGTGGTCGGGGGTCTTGAGGGGGTTGCCACAAGGGTCTCCTGGAGGTTGGCGGGGACTCTCCTGTGGGGTGTGATGGGCCTTCTGCATGTTGGCAGGTTGTCTCTAGAATTTAATCGATGGATCTCCAGGAGGGTGGCTGCGGCTCTTCAAACTGAGTGTTCCATCATTCTTCAGTCCAATAGTTTTGTAAAAAATTATTCCCGATACCGTACTCTTGTCCGATGAGGGAATTTTATTAGGGTAATTTGTGAAAAATATAAGGCATATTAATTTATCTAAGGTATTTTCAATAAATCAACACAAGGTAAATATCTCGGCTGCTTTGGGGTACAAGTTCACCAAATGCCATACATCAGATAGGACCCATCAAATGTGCCCATTCAAACCAATCCCACCACACAAAACCCATCATGTCTCCCCCCAGATCGCCCGGTGCGGCCGGCCGGTGACCGATGCGACGTCGAAGGCGGTGGCGGCGGGGCAGTCGCTCAGCCAGGACGACGTGTGCGCCGCGGCCAACTACGCCCGCAAGGCGGTGCACGACCTGCTGCACGGCACCAAGTGCGCTGCCTACGCCGCCGACAGCCCCGACGCCAGGTACAAGGCCATGGACGCGGGCAGGGAGGTCGCCTTGAGGGTCGGTTCGGGGTTGCGGGGTTGGGGTTGGGGGGGGGTTATTGGGGGGTTCTGATGCCACTCCCAGACCCTGTAAAATGTCAAATGTAATGCAAAGTGTCAAAAGTAATGTAAAATGCCCTGCAAAATGGCAACTCTGTTGCCATTTTGCAGGGCATTTTACATTACTTTTGACGCTTTGCATGACATTTGACATTTTACAGGGTCTGGGAGTGCCCCCTGAAATGGTTAGTCGTATACTCCGCCCACGGAAGGAAGTTTCTGCCTCCTACGCATAGTTTTCGGCCCGCCGAGTGGAAATTTACTTGTCATACATTTGGAAGATTACTCATCGGTTACTAATTTTCTTGTCACTTTCCCACTTCCGGAACTGGTTCTAAAATGATGGGATTTGGTTCGAATTTTATGTGTGCATGAAAATGGGTTATGCTTTTTAAAATAAAAACTTGAGTCAATCATCAAAATGTTTACATGATTAGCAGAGATTTTTATTGGCAGGTATTCTGAATTATATAGCACGCGTAACCATTTAATAAAAAAAAATCAAATTCCCAATAGACCTAGGGTAACGCCGAAAATCTATTCACAAAAAAATCAAAATCCCAAAATATTTGGTATTTTCACCCCAAATAAGTATACTAAAATATCCACAGATGCGTAATTTGCTGTCGGCGCTGCAACTGGTCATATTCAAGAAGGATGCAGAGTCAAGGCAAATTTTGGTTCAGGCGTCGCGACAAATCGCTCAGGCCGTCACTGAACTTCTGCAGCAGGCTGAATCTCTCAAAGGTGTTTTTTGGTTTTAAGAAAATAGTGTAAAAAATTCATCAGAGGTGCTTTTTGCGGGGCAGGGTTGGTACGCACAAATGCCCGCCACGCACATTTGCCAGTTTTTTTTCACTTGAAACTTTTTCAAGTGATTTTCAGATATGAGTGAAGTGAAAAAAAGTTGTGCAATGACATTAGTGAACTTTGATCACTTCACTCATGTCTGAAAATCACTTGAAAAAGTGTCAAGTGAAAAAACGGTCAAAAATAGCCATTTTTCACCGTTTTTCACTTGACAATTTTTCAAGTGATGTTCAGATATGAGTGAAGTGAAAAAAAGTTGCGCAATGACATTAGTGAACTTTTTTCACTTCACTCATATCTGAAAATCACTTGAAAAAGTGTCAAGTGAAAAAAATGGGCAAATGTGCGTGGCGGGCATTTGTGCGTACAAGTGCACCGCCCTTCTTGCGCATCTTGTATGTGAAAGGTGAAATGCCCGTTGAAACATCTAAAACTTCTAAAGAAACCACTGGGTATCACTTGACAATTGACAATTTGTCTGTCATTTTTTATTTCACGTGGTATTTTTTCAAATTTTTAGAAATTTTAGCTAACATCTTAAATGCCATATTAACTGACAAGTAGTGTCTCAGATATCTGCCAACTAAAGTACATATCGTCCTTGACTTGTCACTTGACAGGTCACTTGAAATCTATAAGGTGGGTTAACACGAAAAACCCACAAAACTCCTCATCTACACGTATTTCACTACGTCTCAGGTGCCGATTGGGTGGATCCCAGCGATCCCACTGTAATAGCCGAAAATGAGCTGCTGGGAGCAGCCAATTCGATCGAGGCGGCCGCAAGAAAACTGTCCCAACTTAAGCCGAGAGTACGCCCGAAGGTGCGTCCCATGTTCCTGGAGTCTATTTTAATTAGCCCGACAATTTTTTTGGGTGGTCAGGTCAGTTTCGTTGTATCTCGTTTTTTTAAAATAAATATTGTCAGATTTTGCCATCATGTTTGATGGCAGGCAGTTATTCCCATAGAAAAAAATTGTCGGGCTAATTTATCGCTTGCTGTCTCTCTTTTATGTCCTGTTTTGGTTGTGATTTTTGCAAAGATTTTCCGGCACTGCACCCAATTTTCCCACTGGCGGCCGACGCCTCTATTTCTACATTGCATCCTCACTACCGAACTGACTTCAATTCGCTTCGCTACCGCTATACTATCTATAGCCTGTTTAATTTCACTCTTCGAATGCCGGCGGCAAAAAGTTTCCATTCGATTTCTTGCACGAGCTTCTACACGCGACTGCATTTGCCGCGGCGGCGCGCGTAGATATGTTTGGTATTCTTGGGTGCGGCGGCGCGACGCGATTAACCCAAGATCTCAGACGTATCAACGGGCGCCCGCCGCTCGGCTCCATTGCCGACTGCACCCCCGCCGCGGGGGTCTCCAAGGGGGTGCCAAAAACAATGTAAAGTCGATAAAGGTCGTCTGATTTTCATTTTGGACCATACTTTACAAGAGGACCTTCAGGGGACCCCCTAAAGAAAGCTAGAAGATCCCTACAGTGTACTGTCAAGGCTATTTTTTGGCTATTTTTATTGTTTCCTTCAAATGTCGATGCCGTACTGACAATACCCTTAAAAAGTCCCATCTCAATGATCAATTTTCCACCAATATTTACCTTTAGAAAAACAAGGTACGATCAATATAAAGACACCAAAAATCATATTTGCAAATCTTGGAGACCCCTTTGAGTCGACCCGCAGGCCCCTACCGCACTTTTCTACACAAAACTATCACTTCTATGCCATTTTGCCATTTTGCCAGCACTTCTAAATATTTCATTCTATCGCTAATATCACACTTTATTATTCGCACCCGGCCGCCGCACAATTCAGTGGGGGATTCGTAAGTTTTTCCAGTGCCCGGTGATCGACTTGGTTTGTCTTTCTTTTATCTATTTATATCTATTCCAAATATTCAGCTATGTCTATGTAGCAGTGGTTTTGAGATTGTCGCAACACACGGCAATGACTATACTAGTTGACAACGGCACCAAATGTCAACTGATTCCGATCCCAATTCAGATCTTGCTGACCAGTCACACTACGCATTATTGTATACACAGTGTATACGTCATGCCGGCCTTGTATTGCATTGCACATAGCGCAATATTTTTTACGACACTACAGCTTCATGTGCAACATGACTCAACAATTTTTGCATTTGAAACTCGTTCGTCGGCTCGTCAGCAAGCTTCTAATTGGGATCAGGACCAGTTGACATTTTGGTGTCGTTGTCAACTAGTGTGCAGCGACATCACGCCAACCAAAGTAAACTCCATCCAATCAACTCAACTCACCCCCCGCAGCCGGCGGACGAGTCGCTCAACTTCGACGAGCAGATCCTGGAAGCGGCGCGTTCCATCGCCAACGCGGTGCAAGCGCTGGTTCGTGCCGCCGGCGCGGCGCAGCGCGAACTGGTCGCCCAGGGGAGGATCGAGGCGCGGCCGGCCCTGCGCACCGACGACTACCAGTGGTCCGAGGGGCTCGTGTCGGCGGCGAGGACCGTGGCCGCCGCCGTGCACTCTCTGTGCGAGGCCGCCAACGCGCTCGTGCTCGGCCACGCCACCGAGGAGAAGCTCATTAGCGCCGCCAAGCAGGTGCGTGTTTGACTGACTGTGCTTTTACACATACTGTCGGGGATACATATTTATGCCTCTCGAATGGCATCTCTGTTTTTTGAGTTTTTCAGGTAACTCGTGCACGAAATGACATTCACATTGAGTAATCTGAGAAAATAATTACACAAAAAGTGACTAAAAAACCACATTTAACCATAGTTGTTAAAACGTATTTACTTTTACTCGTAAAATACGTTTCCTCTGAAAAAAGTACCAGTACTCGCTTTACGTATACTTTTTGAAACTACTCGAGTACAGAAAATGTACAACAGATAGCCTTTATATTGACTTTTAAAAGGCATATAAGGGAAAAAGGGTGCAAATAGGCTAAAAATAGGGAAAAATATCGAACATGTTGAAAATATATGATTCTGAGCGAAAATTGGGGTGAAATTTCTCAAAAATACTCATGTTTACGTTTTCCAGGAGAAAAGTACATACGTTTACCCACGTTTTAACTCATAAGTAAAAGTAAAAAAATTACTTTACGTTTTCTGTACTCAGGAGTGAGTAAAAATAAATACTTTACGTTTACGTATACTTTGAAAAAAGTTCCTTACTTTTAACAACTCTGCATTCAACGAACCACTCTAACCCCCCCCCCCTTCCCTAGGTGGCGAGCAGCACGGCGCACCTGATCGTGGCGTGCAAAGTGAAGGCGGACATCAACAGCAAGTCGATGCAGCGGCTGCAGGCGGCCGGCCACGCGGTCAAGACGGCCACCGAGCACCTGGTGCGCGCCGCCAAGCAGTCCATCGACGCCGAGGACCACAGCACGCTCGTCATCTCACAGAGGATGGTCTCCGGCATCGCGCAGGTGCGGTGACTTGAGCCTAGTGCACATGTAAACCCGCTGCCCATCTATACCCGTTGCACATCTATCGGGGTATACATGTGTAGTGGGCGGGTAGATCATGTGTTGCCGTCGTGCAGTATGTGGGTAGCGACAACTTTTGAAGCACTTTTGGCAACTTGTTTCTACATATCAGCACGTTGCCGAATCGCTGTGATTGCTTCTGACAACTTGGGGTGGGGGATATCATGCCGGTTGGATTATAGTTTTTTTGAAGAAACCTCAATCAATTCACAAATTACAACAACACACTTGACTCACTCGATTTATATCCGACAAAGTTGCATTCCCGCAGGTGATGGACGCGCAAGAGTCGGTGCTGCGCAAGGAGAAGGAGCTGGACGAGGCGCGCGCCCGGCTGGCGGCAATTCGCCGCGCAAAGTACCAGAGCCAAGCGGCCGGCGACCCTGCCGCCCCGCCGCCGCCGCCGCCCAGACCCGACGCGGCGCCCTTCTCCGACTTTTGAGTACTCCAGTGGGGGTGATTGGGGTTATGGAATGGTGTACCGACTGCATACTTTGCATGGTTGTCTACCGTAATCCGCTGAATAGGGAACCGGAATTGACGGCTGTGCACGTGACTTGATTCATCGAATTACGGTAACATTCTGCGCAAAGGATGCAGTCAGGTCGGTATATATAGTCATGCGGCTTTGTAAGGACGTGGAAAGTGTCTAGCCTTTTTATATACCTATAGTGCTTTGCAGTTTTGCACCGATTTTTTTATTGTGTCCGGTTTGAAAGGATATTTTTTTGTTTTGGAGCAAATTATTGTGCAAATTTTGTCAAGTGACGAAAAATTTCACAAATATTATAAATTTACGTAATTGTATATTTTCTTGTCACTTCAATTGTTCCCCACACTTTGTCACTTGTCAATTATGTGCTGATTTCTTTCCGGACTGGAATTTTCTATTTTCGGAGACATATGAAAGCTTTTCAGTTGTCAGTGACTTGTTATATTTTGATGAAATAGGTCACCATTTTATGTCCAGAACGGCTCAATCTTCAGATTGAGATAATATTGTAACATCTATCAATAAATCTTTACGCTCTTCTATTTTTTAACATGTTTGAAATATTCTGTAACCTGTCATAATATTGCTGTTGTAATTAGTTTAACGAAAATTTGCCGTGTCAATTTTGTCAATATTGCTGGCCATTTTCTATACATGCATTTCTAGGCGCGCATAAAAAATGTTTCTGATTTTTCTTGATCGACAAGACAAGCTTTTTAGGCCTAGTATTTATTTCTTTTTATTTACGCCATTTATTTTGCTAATTACACTAGTAAATATGTTTCCTTTTGCTAGCATCGGGCGGTCGGGTGAAATGCAGGGTAAATGATATTTTATTGCCTGATAACCCCGATAGAATTAATCGGACAACCCGACAAAAATGTGCCCGAAAAACCAAAGCTGGGGGCAGTCCCAAGCCCTGTAAAGTGTAAAGTAGTGTCAAATGTAAAGTCAAATGCAAAGTAATCAAAACAAAACAAAAAATAGATTTTATTACTGAACTTTGCATGACAATTGACAGTTTACCTTTTACACTTTACAGGGCTTGGGACTGCCACCTGCACTGCACCCACCATTTTCTGCCCACCTGCGACACAAGCGTTTTATTTAATTTCATTTATGATAAAGATAATTTTCTAATTTCGCCACAAGCTCGATACTAATCATTCAGCCCACAAATTGCGAATTTGCCAACACGTTGAGATGATATCTTTTCCGAGTGCCGTAGGGTTCCATTCTTGAAAATATTTTTAGGTATACATATCACCGAAATGGAACCGCTGCACTATTTATATACATATATCAGAATTTATTTTCGTGGTTTTAATTTTTAGGTATTTTTTTATTTTTATAGTTTAGGATTGTAGTTTCACAACATGGATTTTTCATCAATATTTCTCCAGTGATTTACAGTGCCAAGAATGAAATCACCCTCGCGGAATCAGTTAATACCACAATTAATCACGTCATTTTATCCACAATAGTAACTGACACTTTCAACGCAAACACTAGTAACAACGACATTTCACCTGGGGCCACTCCCAAACCCTGTAAAATGAATGCCATGTGAAATGTCAAAAATGTTAAAAGTCCTGTAAAATGACAAATGACCAGTAGCACTTACATTCGCATTTTGTCATTTGCCACTATTCACAGGGTCTGAGTGGCCCCTGCGAATCAGACCACAGAAAAGTGCCGGACACATTCGGTTATAATTTAAGCGCTTATAGAATCGGGTAATCTTGTCTGATTAAAACCAAGCTTCCTCCAAAACATTTCGCAGTTAAAATGACCACAGAGTAGAGGACGCAAACCATTTTGACGAGCGCGGCTGCAGATGCAAAGATGACGTTATTTTGGCGCTTTGTGCCATTGTCCTTTGGCGCCATTGTCTGGAAAAGCGCCATGGCGCATGGCGCTTGGCGCCATTTTGCCGTGGTGGCATTGGCGCTTGGCGCTGGACTTTGAAAGGCGCCATGGCGCTTTTTATATCACTAATGGCCCCCCACACGCTAGTTGACATTTCACAATACGTTATTTAGGCATTCTACCTGCACCCCACTATTCCATTGCATTCATTACACGCCGGGATTGTATATGAACGGGCGTGTGTTAACGAGTCTATAATTAACGGTGACCGTGTAAAGACAGGGAATAGGAAACGCGAGTTGTCTTGCCATTCTCTCGTTCACGACACCGGCTTTTCTTTGAAATGTAAATTCAACACAAAACTAGCAAGCGTCCATTTACGGCCAATGTCGCGTTTGTAACAATATACCCAACACCCCACCGCTACGGTCCCACACACGCTAGTTGACGCCAAAATTAGCGTCAACTCAGAGTCAACTGGTCAAAAATTCAATTGACTCTGAGCCATTTACAATATGTATCCAAAAAATCCCCTTCTTTCATTCTACACCAATCGACTTCTCAATATTTCTTAATCAACACAGGTAAAAAATTAAAAATAGTTATACTTAAAACAGTTGACTCTGAGTTGACTCAATCGACTTCTAAAAAGTAGCGTCAACCACCGTGTGGAGCGCCTACACCGGCAGCAGCGACCCGGCAACCAACCTGAGTGTGGGCCGCTGTATATGCAATTGATTTTTCAAATTGTTTCGCCATTCCACCCAGGTTCGGCACCCACCATAATTCACTGGAATACGCTGACGCAGTCAGCTGGCCCCCAACTGCGCTTTAAAAAGGTACATTCAAAGATGATTTTTGAGTTTTCGAAATTTCGGTTGAATAAATGGTCATTGAATAATTCCAATCTCATTCATTTTTTTATTAATGAAATTTTGTTTGTGAATTTGCTCCCGGCACGCCTTTAAACATGTGTTCAATGTAACAAATTGTAGTTTGTATACTTAATGTGTTAATTGCAGAGCTACAGTTTGCAGTGCAAACTACCAAAGCTTTTTCAAAGTACACAGATGTAAAGGTAAAATTTTTTTTCTTCTGAAAACGTAACGTAAATTTTTACTTGTGCTCATGAGTAAATGTGAATCTAAAATACTTTTACTACCAGAAAACGTAAAAGTGTCCACCACTTCGCTACAATTGGAGGTAATGTCCACAATGTCGTTACAAGCCATAGAACTGACAATGAGGTTCGGATCGTGACATATCTATAGTCGACTGACTGCACCATTTACAGTGTAACAATTTGGCATTTTTACTGTACGAAAAGTGAAAATAACTGTAAAAGATGATATGGCACCAAATTGAGCAAACGAAAACACCGTAGCATAAATATTTGGCAAAATGCCAAAGCGAAAGCGGCCTGGTAACGTATGTAGTTACTTATGGGTCTGTGCCGGTGCGCATGTAGGCTCGGTGCACATGTATTTCTACCCGGTGCCCACTTAGACCCCGTGCGCACCGGTCTACCGTATTTCCTCGAAATACCCCCCGGGGGGTGATTGTTTCATAGTGTTCCCGAGAGGGGGGGGGGAGTTAAACGAGGGGGGTATTTCGAGGGGGGTATTATTTCGCCAAAATTTTTTGAAATGGTAGTACAGATACGTTGTTTGTGATGTGCGCTGGGGTAGAAAAATGCATCAATAACTGACATGTATAGACTCCTGTAGACTAATCTTAGTACGTACATGGTATAAAAACTGCTCTCACGTGATTCCGACATTGTTTTAACGTGTGTTCTGCACTACGCAGAACACAAACTGCAGCATTTGTCATGTACGTTCTCTTTACACTCAATCTGGGGGGGGATGATTGTTTCAGTGTTCTCGAGAGGGGGGGGTCAAACGAGGCGGGGGGGGGGGGGGGGTCAAACGAGGGGGGGGGTCAAACGAGGGGGGGGGGGTCAAACGATTTCGAGGAAATTTCGGTATTTCGAGGAAATACGGTAGATGGGCACCGGGTTTATATGCATAAATGGGGTCTACATGCGCACCATATCCATGTAAACACTTTCCCGGACAAGTTCACCACCCATTTTTTTATTTCACTTCGAATGCAATATCTCCGTCCATGGGGGTGTTATAAAGCTGAAACTTTGTATATATAAAGTTGTAAGACCTCTCTACTCCCCAACAATGGGGGAGGTGCGCCGACTCACTACAGGGTGGGTCGCCCTATATGCAACATTTTTTTTGGCGTTTTTGGTGTCCCAAACAAGTTCACCACCCACTTGATTGGCTACACTACGAGAGCCATATCTCCAGCTGTGATGGCGGTATAAAGCTGAAATTTGGGGGATGTCTTGCCAACAACTCCCTTCACGATCCACCAGTGGGGCGACTGCCAACGACCCACTAAAGCATGGGTCACTGCATATAAAGTTAACCATTTTCTAAAAACAGCCCAAGTGTCCCAAAACACATTCATCACCCAACTGCATTGAAAAAATGTTGCAACAACATACCTAATATAAACATGAATCAGGTTGGAACACTATTTCAGCCAAAAACAATTTTTTTCCAGTAGGGCACCCACCCTGTCCCATAAACAGCCGACTAAAAATTTCACTTTTGACCAATTTTTTGTATCACACTTAAAAAGTTGGTTTACAAAGTTCACTAGGGGAGGGTCTAAGGTTCAAAGTTTTGTAAACAACATAACCTCTAAAATGCTTCCATAAGAAAATTTACTTTGGGTGAATTCTATGATGTCAAAATGATGTCATTTCAGGAAGAAAATTTGACAAAATTTTCACTTTTTCATTCACCCCAAATAAATTTCCTTATGGAAGCATTTTAGAGGTTATGTTGTTTACATA